>CM034153.1:746263788-746817904 GCA_019776745.2 Taxus chinensis
TGCCCCACTGCTATAAAATCAGCCTTGGCCACCACTTCTTCAATCTTGACCTCCTCTATTGGCTTAACCATCAAGGGGATCTTTGTAAACCCAAATTTGGCAGCCCAACTCTTCAGATTTTCTGTCATTTCTTTTTGTTTGGGCTCCTCTTCTTGTTGTTCTCCTTGACTGGATTCTTGAGTTATCTTCCCAACATGGGCTTGGGAAAGCAAGAGGAGTGGCAGGTTGGGATTCAACCAGATTTTCAATTGTTTGTGGTGGGGAGGGAGGTGGAACTTCTTGTTTGTTTGGAGGGGATGACTGTTTGGAAGGGAAAAGGACAGAAGAACTGAGATGAGGTGGAAGACTAGGGAATGGAGAAATGGAATCAACACTTTGGCAGTAACATGGGAAGATTTGGAAATTTGGCATTCAAAATGAGATGGTGCTGCTTGAGGAATGGAAAGAGAAAAACCAGATGATGGTGTAGAACTTACCCATTGACAAGGTTTCTCAGCACCAAATTCATAGGCCCCTATCTCTTCAGTCCATTGTGCAAGTTGGGGCAGCATCTCCACCATGAAGTCCAGCTTCTCCTGAGGGCTGAAGTGTCTTGGAAAAGGGCCAACCCATGGACAAGGTGCCCTGCAACCAATTCTGAAAGCCTTCATTTGAGCTGTTGCTCTTGATTGCACCATGCCAATCTCCATTTTTTGGATCTTCTCCAACAGACCAGCATCTTTCATTTGATTGTCTTCATTGTTGCATACCCTTGCTCTTGATATGCTTCATAGCCAAACTGATTTTGACATGCTGCTCATATGGGTATGCATGCTGATTTTGAATTTGCTCAAAATGCTGATTTGAAGGATTTGTAAAGCACATTGGAGGTGGAATGTATTGTTGCTGTTGTAAATGCAAATTCCATGAGGGAAATGAAGTCATGATTGCACAACTTCATGGAATGAAAGAAGAAGAGATGGAAGAGAATGGAATGAAAAATGAATGAAAATGAATGGAAAGAAGGTCTGTAACTTCAGAGATGGGTTGTTGATCAGATGGAGTCACCAGATGTGTTTGCAAGTGCCTCCAAAGGCTAAAATATTCACAGGAACACATCAACCTGCAAAAAATGAAGTGGAAGACCTCTTGGTCCCACCGGGCATGCCAAAACTGTTAGTGCAAAACTAAGATAAGATGAAATATCTAACCCTAGTGTCCCACCGGGTTCATGTAAAATCACAGCACCCCCAAATGAGTTATGGATCTACTTTTCTAAGGAAAATTCATTTGGTGTGATTGCACAACATTGAGCTTTCCCAAAGTGTGGGACCTTTGCAAATGGGGAAAGCTCTCCAGAGAAGGTTGGTTCCTCTTCCTAAACTACCTGCCACAAGCTATTCCAGTGCAGACAAGCTAATCTAACCTAATCTAACTTCCAAGGAGACAAGGAGAGGAAGAAAACAAGGAAAAACAGAGCCTACACTAAAATGGTGATACACCAGAGAAGGAAAGTGTTGATTATCTATCAAAACTGCCATGGAACAAGAAGAGGTGAGCAATGGAAAGGATGGACAAGTGCATCATAGACCAAAGATGGATTTCACATAGAAAATGTTCCAAAACTCCATGAACACAGCTCCAAAACCTATAATGAACATCCAAACATGCACAAATACCCTGTAATGAAGAGAGGTAAGGAAAACAACAAAGAAAACGAGCCAAGGATGGACAAATGCATCACAAAAACATGTTTTTTATTGCTCAGAATTTACACAGTGCATCATTTCACGGGTAAGAGGAAAAAATGCCATTACAGAGTAGGGGAGGAGGTTCAAACTCCATTTTCAACCCTGGGGAAGAAAAGAAGGGAGAGGCAGAGAAGAAGGATGAACAACCTTTTACAAAATGAGCCAAAACTGGCTTTTATCACTCGAACAGAATGAAGGAAATGAGAAAATGCGGGAAAATTGATTTTAAAACTCCAACCACTGACAAGATCCATTTAATTAGCCTGCAAAATGATGGGTTTCCATGAAAAATCCCATACTTCATCGTACATTGCTTCGCAGAGCAAGAAAGAGGCCCATACTTCATTAATTTTGGTGGTTGGGGTCATTTTCTGTAATTTTTCCATGCCAGAGACGTTTTCCCATTTTTCTCCCACAAAACTCCATCAAAATTTAAAATTGAAGTGTCCATCATGTAGAGGATTTCAACAGCTTTCCATTGATACCAAAATCATGAAAATCTGAGCTCTGGATCGAAAGATATGGCCTTCTGAAGATTTAGGGAAAAACAGGGCAAAATTAGGGCAAAAATCGGGTCGGCGGGCCAAAACTTGACCTTTTTCCCCTTTTCGTGAAATTGGAAAATTTTCCCAAAATTCTCCATGGCCCCGCCACTCCGATGACACGTGGCACTTTCTGATTAGCTATGCGGCCTTCAAAATAACATTCTGCCCCTTTTGCCCGCAAAGGGAAAATTTTCCCAAGGTCCCCCGCCGGCCCGACCTCCACTGCTGACGTGGACACGTGGCACCTTCTGATTGGTCATAGAGATGTGGTTCAACTTTTCACCTTTGCGCTTTTATGGTTTTGGCAAAAAACCAAAAATCCTTCCGACCCCCAGACTCCCGCTGCTGACTTGGACACGTGGCGCATTATGATTGGTGCGGGGCCTTAACCAATTTTTTCTCCATTCTCCTTTGCGGGCTCGGGAACGAAATTTTTACCTTTGGGTTTTTTAGCCAAAAGGCTAAGTTCTCAATTTCTTCCTGCACCTCCGCCTCCGCTGGCCTGAGCCTCTTTGGCACAAAACTCTCCCAAGCTCCGTGGCCCACCTTAGGGAAAATTTTCCCTCCAAACTCCGCGAGCCATAACTCAAAAAATACAAGGAGTTAGGAGGACTTCTTTACCTTTCTGGAAAGGGGAAGAAAAATCCTATCTGATGAAGCCATTTCCAGAATCTTTTGAGTGCTTGAAATGTGTGAAAATTGAAGTTGAAGCACAAGGAAGGAAAGAATGAAGGCAAGTTAGCCAAAATAAATTATGATATGACTAGAATCACTATGGGAGATTCAAGTCATGAAGGAATATCATAATTTCCAAAAGATTGTTTTCAGATTAGTTTCTCAAGATGAGAAAGGAAGAGAAACTCAAGAAAAAATAGAGGATTATGTGCATGTTTTTGCATCATATGTCCATATCTTCTTGGACCCTAAGGATCCTCATATCACTCCTTCTGAGTCACTCACTCCCTTGAGCAAGTTTGATCCACGTGTAGTACAAGAGGCTCAACATTTTGGAAAATTGAGAAGAACAACAAATACACACATTGATTCCATAGTATACAAGGGATGTGATCTTCTCCCTAAGATGATTGAGATATATGAGGTTCCCACCGTATCAATCGAGAAGGTATAAAATGTATTTATCATGATCAAAAGAGAAATTGTTAACTGGAAAAAACTTCTACAAAATGATGGTCATCTAAGTAACGAGTCTTGTTGATCCCAATTTTTTACTAAGCAAAAAGATGTTTGTGAGTCTTAAAAATAACTATTATTAGACATGACTCAGAATAATTGATTGGAAGATGACAACACTCTTTAAGGCATTGGAATATTTTCCAATTGGCATCAAGAAATACCAAGAAATTGAAGGAGAAATCAATGTTGACTTGAACAACATGAGGTGCCCATCATTACATTCTAGTCAAACAACACCAAAAGAACTTTGTGAACACTTTTGAAGAATTGTCAAAGGAGAGTTGTCATATTCATAGAACTATGGTGTCTAATCCATGGACATCCTCTCTTAAGTGTGAAGCACAATTTTGATGAAACTTAGAAGATTCTAAAATGGCTAGATCATTATAGATCAATACAAGCTACAATTGATCATTGGTTAGACATTTTGATGAACATCACCATTTCCCGCAGAAATAAACTCCAGATGTAGTGTCAAGATTCAATTTGCTATTGAAATTCTAGAATAATCCTCCAGTGTAGTGCATTCAATGGTTCTCATCCCCTAAAGCTCTATATACGAGATAATTTATTCTATTCCCTTCTTTCTTCCCCCCACCTTCTATTTCTTCATGAATAAATCATATATTTGTAAAAGTGACTTTGTGTACTTGGCGATTTCTATTTCTTCGTTGAGGATGCAATTTTTTCAATGTTGTCTTATTCACTTAAGTGATTTAATATTCCTTTATTGTCAAATTATTTTTCTTAAAATAATGAAAAGTGTCGTATTTTAGCTAGGAATATGAAAGTTCACATGGGAATTGGAAAAGGTGTGTAAGATGGCTATATATTGGAATAAATTATCTATTCTAGGGGATCAATGATTGCTCTCCCTAGAAAATTGTATTCTTCTATTTCTACACAATATTTTCCTCCATTCTCTCTTAAATACTCAGCCAAACATATTGTAATTTTTTGTCAAGGAAGCAAGGTCTTATTACCTGCTGAATGAAATGATAATTACTGGTTGAACTTTGTGCTAAAATGTGTCATTATTTCACGAGCCTTATGTGATTGCATATGTTTCCATGTTTCTTATAATTAAACTGGAAAGTTGTTTTGGGTTATTTGATAATAAATTATGTATTTTTCTCATCGGCAAAGCTCATTTCTCATTTTCCCCTTTTTTTATCCTTCCATCCCCACCTATTTACAAATTCCTTCCTCACTAGGTCGCTGTCGCAATTACAACAAAGATGTTCATGTGTATTGCTTGGTCTCCAACCACCACTTAGATTCTAGAGTGAGTGTACATAATTTCCAAATTTCAATAAATGGGAGCCGCCCCATTCAGTAGTGGAGGGACCTAGTCTGGCGAGTATTGACGAAATTCATATTTTGTCTCTAACAAAATATTTTGCCAACACTATGATAACATCATTGCTATTTGGGAAGGCATAGAGTTGGCTATGATCTCACATCAAATGTAAATGTCTATCAAAATAGACTTTAAAAAGGCCTATGTCAAAATCAAACGGCCCTTCATTTTGATAGTATTACTGGCTCTTGGGTTTGGCCCTATATTTGTCAACACTATCAAAATGTTGCTTTCAAGATGTTGGGGAAAACATTACCATCGATGGAGTTGATTCTAAATAATTCGGTCTCTACATATCTATTTAGCAAGGTTTCCCTCTTGCCCCTTATCTTCATGTATAGCTACTAAAGGGCTTAACTATCTTCTTGTGTATTACACATTTAAAGGCCTTATCAAAGGTATTTCCCTTCCATCATAATCAAATCGTTAATGGGTATTTTTCTGATGATTCATTCCTTATTCTTATTAAGGAGGAATCCTCCATCGACAATACTATAAATTTTCTTATTATGTTTTACTTTCCCCCCGAGTAATCAATATAGTGGGAAAAAACTCAATGCTACAGACAATCTTGTGCTTCTTTTCCCAACTGGTTGAACAAGTATAACTGGTGTTGGATCCAACCTTTTGAACAATTTAAGTTCCTCTGCATCCTAGTTACTTCCCTATCCACCCCCTCATAATTGTGGTCTTTTTCAGTTGAGCGGGTTGAGATATGGGTTTCCAAACCTTTGTCTCTTGCAAGGTAGTTGAAATTGTGTTCTAAAGTCTTAGTTGCAACACATGTTTACTACTCCTTTTGTTGGGATCCCTTAAAGGCTTCTATGCCAACCTAGAAACGATTATGAGAGACTTCCTCTGGGGTAATTTTGAGGGTAGTAGAGGTTTTCAAAGAGTGGCTTAGGGCATATGTTATAAGCCTAAAGAGTTTGGTGGTCTTGGATTCTTGACATTTAACCCAAGGTCATGCCTAATATGCCAAATGGATCATTCGAGCCCTTAAAGGTGAAGAATCCTAAAAATTTCTTCTTAGGAATTATATCATTCTCAGTAGCCCCATGGGAAAAGGATATTGGAAAGTATCAAGTCTTTAATCTCTTTTTCTCTCATAAGTTCCTTTTAAAATTGCGGGTGCTTTTATGGGCAAAAATATTTGGTAAGCTTGGGAATATGTGAAACAACATTTAATCTGGGATGGGGATAGTTCCATATTGGAGATCTTTATTAATTCTCATTCCACATGGTGGTCCCCTATACTTATTATTATAATGTACCCTTTTCTATGGTCCCTTGGATCAAAAACATCATGGTTTGCAAAACCTCTAGAGATTGAACTCCTTAGCCTACTCTAAGAGATACTTTCACCTTCAAACTAGTGATTAGGAGTCTATTATGGAAATATAAAATGCCATACTTGATCAACATCTCCATAAAATTAGTGTTCAATTCCCTACCAGATGGTAGATTGAATGGAAGTGGCCAACTGATATTCGTTTCCACTGGCACAAACCCTTATTAGGGTATCAACTCTTTTCCCCTCAGTGCTTAAAAGTAGGTCGTCTCAATTCCCACTAGAAAGTCAGTTCCATTGAACAAAGGTTGAAAAAGAGGTTTGTAAGGGTGTGGGTGACCATTAATGAGCCTAAACAAGCCCATTTTAGCTAGTGTATTCTTCATCAAGGTCTACCAATTGGCTCTTACTTGGTTGACCTAAGAATGGCTCACCTAGTTTGCTCGTGTTGACATCACCTTGAGTTTATTAAACATGCCTTTTGGTTCTGCAAATGAGCTTAGTTTACTTGACATTAGATTTGTACCCTTTCAACCCTTATGTTTTGAAAAGTTCACTCGTAAAATTGTGTTTTTGGGGGGCTCGACCATGATTCCTGCAAAATACACACAAATTTGGCACATTTTCCACTCTAAAATTATTTTTTTAGTTATGGAAATATATAGATAATGTTAATTTCAATCATATTTCTCTTGAAGATTACATTTCTATTGCTAACAAAGTTCATGTTATCTCTAATTTCACCCTCCAGATTCAAGAACAAGTGGAGAGTCCACTTGGAGGTTGCTCTCCTCCAACAGTTGGATCATTGGGGCAACACACCTTGTGTGATCATCAGAGTCCCTTTTGACACAAATCGCCATCATTCTCCCCTTTGGGTCATGGCTTTGTTTAACACGGAAGGTTTCACTCGCATAGTAGATGTTAGAATGATTCTTTTAGGCGACAGTTTCCATCCCCAAATTGTAACTCTCATGGCATCGAAAGTGGTGGTGAAGGCCAAGCTAGGATTGACGCTACTAGTTGGGAGGTGCCATCACAAGGGAAATTCCCTCACTTGGATTTGGCCATCTCTCTTGAATGTCAAAACGGTAATGTTGAGAATGTAAAAGGAAAAGAAAAAGATGATGGATGGATGGAACCCGATAGTTGATGCTATTGATCCTTTTGGTAGTGGTGGGGGGGATGAGGCGACAAACAAGATGATCCCCCGCCTCCTTCACCTATACTTATTATGGCTCCCATTACCTAATATTTTTTGTATCTTGTTGGTCAATGAGATATATATTTCTTGATTGAAAATATTTGTATGAACTATTAAGCTAATCATCAACTTTCTTGAGCCATATGATAATTAAGAGTGTGATTTGTCCACCCCATTAAAAATATCTTAAATAGAGTTATCGAGTTCGGTTTTCAAAAAAATTGGACAACTAACATTGTCATCCCTCTCCAAAAAAGTGAAAATGTCAAAAATCCAGAAAACTACCGCACCATTATGATTAATCCAATTTTTGGAAAGCTATTTGGTAGCATGGTGGAGTGTAGGATTAGCCTTTGGTCAGAAAAGAAAGGTAAGAGAGCAAAAGGGTAGGATGGTTTTAGACCAAAGCACTCTATTATTGATCATTGTGTCACTCTTAGACACTTGATTGAAAAGGTTTGGGACAAGAAGTGTGAAGAGGTTTATTGTTGTTTCGTGGATTTCAAAAAAGGCCTTTGACACGGTCCCGAGAAACAAAATGTGGGAAAAAGATGGAAGAGTTGGGTATCCCGGATAAATATAGGGCAGGGGTGCACAAACTATATGAGCAGGTACGAGCTAAAATCAGAACCAAGGATGGTCTATCCGAGTGCTTTGGGAGCGATATTGGGGTCAAACAAGGTTTTCCATTGTCACCCACCTTGTTTGGGTTATATATAGACAAGCTAGAGGAATGGATTGATAAGACAAGAGGAGATGGGATTCATTTAACTTCCTATGTAGTCAAAATGTTGCTCTATAACGAATGACCTGATCCTAATGGCTAAAAAAAAGCACGGTTTACAAGAGCATTTGAAAGTTTTAGAACTATTTTTCCAAGAGGTGGGAATGCAGGTGAACATTGGTAAAACCAAAATCATGATCTTTACCTTAAAAAAGAAAAATGAACAGGTAAGCTTTGAGTTTGATAGAGACTCCTTGCAAGTTGTCAGGGAATACAAATACTTGGGACTGAACTTTCACACTAATCTCAGCTGGGAAACTTGTAGAGCTAAGAGGATTCAGGGAGGGTGGAAAGCTCTATATATGCTTCAAAACAAATGTAGAACATCAGAATTATGGTATTGGAATACTAGATTGAACCTTTTTGTGTTATTGGTAATCCCGGTAGTGCTATACGGATGTGAGATTTGGGGCAGCAGTACATCTGTGGGGAAATGGAAACAAATAGAAAGAATTCAAAAGCGTCTAATTACAAGCAGTTTCAAAATAAAAACCACGGTTCCATACGCAATCATCCTTGTTGAAGCTAGAGCCTTTCCAGTGGAAGTGGTGGCAATGACCCGGCTATTAGGCGACTTCAAAAAAGTGGAAAACATGGAGGATTCCCGGTGGCCTAAAATAGTAATAGAGGAAAAGTTAAATACGAGGAAGAAAACTTGGATGAAGCAAAATGGCGAGTGGATGAATAAATGGGGCATTGTACTCTATATTTATATGTAGAAAAACTTTTCAATAATTAAAAAAATTAAAAAATAAATAAATAATTTATTTAAGAGAAAAAGGGGAACAAAAACAGCGCATCTTTATTGTCTTATCCAAACATAGACCGCAACAAAAACATTCCTATTGTCCATCCTAAAAATCATGGCAAAGTTCCATTTTCCCCCTGTTCGAACACTCCAACCCATTTCATCACCCATGTTTGACAACCCCGTTAATCCCAAGAAGTCTCCCAATTCAAATTCATGCATCTTTCACTACAAAGAAACCCAGTTCATATTGGGGTCACTAAGTAAAAGGATACACAGAAACCCAAGTGCAATAAAAAATGGTGCAACCCCACAGGAACTATGCATCACTGAAAATTCAAAAGCCCTTCGAAATGGTGGAGGCCCACAAGAATTGGGTATTTTAGAGAATTCAAATGCACCAAAAACTGGCACAAGCCCACATGAATTAGGTGGCGATTGCCTTGAAGTGTTGCACTGTAGTGCAGAGGATGATGAAGAAGGCGAGCTCAGTTCCTCAGCAATGGCAATCTCTCTGGCAATGCAGAGGACATGTGGGTGCACTGTACAATTTGTGCAGAGGGTGGAAAAGGTTGTTGCTGATGGAGTCTTTGCATGTCCCAGTGCTGAGTTCAGGACCCTCTGTAATGAACAGCTCTCTCTGTGTGCAAATGTTGTCGGGGAGGATGCCATGTTGTCGGTCAGTTTTTACCACTTTCTTCTGTTTGATATTATTCCAATTTCATGGGATTAGAGAAATAAATTTTATTATCCTCGAGGCAAACATGGTCTGGAGGACCTTTCCCAATTTACATGATTAGAAGATTATGTTTTATACTAGCGTTTGGTCTTAAAATAAAATTGCCAGGCTTTGTTTGATTATTTTAAATTATGATTTCATCGAGAACATGGAGTCTTAAGTATGTAGAATCTATTAAAGGATATTTACTTGTTTACAAGATCGTTTTTTTGGATTGATCAAAAGAGGGTTGAATTGAATTGAATCGAAAGATTTTAATTGCGTCCACGAGAACAACAGGTCTATGGGACCATAGAATTGCACCAAACCGTCTTAGACTATAGCGGGTTTCTTGAACTCTTTTAAGAGGCTGCTCCTCTTCCGGCTGATCTGCGTTAGTATTTCTCCCAAACCCTTTATTCTGTTTTCCTCAAATAGCTCTACCATGGACCCACTGTTTAAAATTTCTTCATATCTGGTTCGAATATCCGTGTACCTTGGACATTGGAGAATAAAGCGTGCTTCCGTTTCAATTGCCCCTGTATTGCACAATACACAAGTTCTCTCTTCCCACTGCTCCTTGGATATTGTCCACTGCCCTGTTTCACATCTAAGTTTGTGAGAGCTAGTCCTTAGTTGAGCAATGAGGATCTTCTCTCTCCATTTTATTTCGGCCCTTATATAAGCTTTTTCACCATGATCACATGTTGGATTGAACTCAGTAATGTAATGTTGACGCTTACTGCTTGTTTTCTTCTGCCACATCATCATTCTGAACTTTTCATTTACATAGTTTTTGATGTCTTTGTTAAGGTTTGGGCATTCACATAAATTGATATCCCATCTTTCCATCCATTTGTAGTTCTGCTTCATCCACGTGTTCTTTCGTCTGTGCAACTCATCGTCCATTGCAGCCCTAGGCCATCTGTCTGTCTTCATTTTTCCAACTTTTTTCAGGTAACATATGAGCCTGGTCATAGCAGTGGCCTCCAGGGGGAAAGAACCTGTTGTATAGGGTCCCTTAGCTGTCGTGGTTATAATTAATTACATTCCACAAGGTATTAACTTAAGATTAGTTAGACGAGCTGCCAATAAGATTAACCCAAAACCAGTCACCTAACCTGCTAATCAAGACCACCTCTAAAGAAAATTGGAGGAACATACCAGACTACAACTTAGATTGAGAAAGCCTACCATAGATGCAAAAAACACCATTACTGAAGATAATAACCGAAAGAACAACTTAGCAAAAATGCTAGGAGTGGTAGCAGAGCATATCACCATAGCTGAACAAAATACAGCACCACAACCATCAACATATTAACCAGCAGGGTTGGCGAGGCATGGGTCTTACTCCATTAAGGGAGCAGGAGCGTCTGCAGGATGTTTGTCCACCCAACGCTCGAGTCATCACCTGAAAGCTGCTCAGCAGCGCACACTACTGCTCTGCTCACAGAAGCCCTGCTCCCTAATGCACCGAGTCCATGACCATCCCCAGCCACCACACTGGACACGACACCTGCTAACCTCACGAACATCCTAACTGCTCTTTCTGCCACCTCAGCCCTCTTTCATTCCAGTTTGGGGGAGATAGCTGCTACCTTGGCTTTGAAGGAGATCGAAGTAAATATCTGGTAAACTTTCCTTGCTAATAAAATTCCCAGCAGCGAGGAACCCCTGCATCTTCTTCACATGACTCAACATCTGAGAGAAACAATTTTCCAGGTCTCTAAACAATGCCACTGACACAAGTCCCCAACACTTCATACCAGAAGTTGGCAAGGGATTTGGGATCATGATATTGGTGACCTTCAACGCCTTCTCTAGACCCCCATGAAATTTTCCTCACATAATGGTCAGCCAAAGATTTTACAGCCTCTTTGTTTGTGAGAAAATCTAGGGGTTTTCTTAAACATGGAGGCGATCTTAGAATTCACTCTGCTTCTTAATTTCATTTTCATGTAGTTCATTCCCAAAACTGTCTTGATTGCCTGCCATATTCTCCTGATTGAATTGCAAAGACATTCTTCAATCTGCCCTCTGAGATAGTTGTACAAAATGCCATTTCTCTTTTCTCCACATAGAGGAAAAACTGGGGCTCCATAGCCATTCTCATTGTTGCACAGAGAAGTTAGGCCCTTACAGAGAGAAGCCGAGACTGATAGCATAGAGAATGGCTGAAGGTTGATCGGAGGAAGATGGAGAATGCTGTTTAAAAAACATGTGCCCCCAACCCCTGATATGCATGAGCCATTGTGAACAGAGAAGGGATGACAGGTGGCTGTGGTAAAGGGGGTGAATAAGACCCAAATCACAATTCTTTTGCCTCGAAATCATGATGCCCCCCAAACGATTCACAACTGTGCCAAAGGAAAATCGATATAAGCTTTCTTGAAAAACAGTTTTAGAAAATGGTTTGGGATGTTGGATGGGGGATGTAACAATCTCGTAACCCATTCCAACGATCAACAAGATTATCAATAATCAGATCGACTTGGCCAATTGCTACATTAGCCAGATGATCTGCCATTGCATTTACTTCGCAGAGGCAACAGAGGCCAAACCATGGGTCAAATTCTGAGAGCAAATGCCAAGCTCTAACAAGAATGTTTTCAATTTTCCAACACTGGCATCTGACTACTGAGATTATTCAGAACATTGGCAATAATCATAGAGTGCCCTTCAATTATCAGCTTTTTAATTCCACAGTGGACACCCACCTGTAAGCGCAAGACAAGAGTTTGAGCCTCGGCTTCGTTGTTTGTGCCAGGATGCTGCTCTAATCAAATAACCTGAGCAATCCTGGATTATGCAACTGGCCCCAACGCTCCAGGATCTCCCGCTGTAGCTCCATCAAAATTGAGTTTGAAAAAAAACAGCCGGAGGCAGCACCCAGTCTGATTTTTCCAAGCCTTTTCTTAATCTTTGGGTTTACCCTAGTTCCATCAACGAGATTGTTTAAAACATTGATGTGAATATGGATTTCTAGTTTTAAAATAAATTCCCAAGCTTTATTTGATTGTTTTGAGTCCAAATTTCATAGATGAAATCATGGATAATTTTTATGTGCTTTAGGCAAAAATGATATGTAGGATCCATCGAGTGTGTTTATATATTCAGAAGATTTTCGTTTTGATTATTGTAATCTGTAAGTTCTTCAATAGTAGTTGAGATACGAAATTTAGAGAATTTCCCTTTCACATTATTAAGGGTATGGCAAGTTAAAAGAAAATGGTGTTCATCAACAACTTTGTTAATATCACAAGTTTTACAAATTTGCTTACCCCAATAAGTCACAGGGTTTGCCGCAAATCAAGTAAAAAGTTTGAAATCCGGCACACTTAATGAAAACCCAAAAAATGCATTTCAATTTGCCCTAAAATTCAAATGGAAAAGGGATTAGGTTTTTAATATTAAAATATATTTAAAAAAAGTGTTTTTGATTAGAGTTTTTGGATTTTTCCTAGAAAATCAACACTCCCGACCTTCATTCAATATTATTTGGCTTTGTTCTACAAATCTTTGCCCTGCGAGAGTTGGACTTTCAGCATGGAGTGTCTGCTTGTATTGAGTACCTCTTCGTGTGGCATGGCTCAACTTGTGGTCTTTGTGTGTGGTTTTGTAACTTTTTGTGTGAAGCCTGCGAGTGATCGCCAAACCTTGTGAATGCCAAACCGTTACAGATAGAGCCAAGATCACCATTTGCTAGTTTGGGGGAGACTATAGATGGCAGACGCCATTTGCTAGTTTAGAGGAGACACCATTCACTAGTTTGGTCACCACCATTATCGCTTGGGTTGGATTGAGGTAGGTGTTGTCACTGAAATGTGCACTTGTGAAAGATCTACAAAGTTGAAGGACTTTGAGTATCTCAACAGTGACATGGGGTTGTCCCAAGGTGTGGGACCTTGGCTCCTTGGGACAAACCTATGGAGAGGGCTGGTTTCCTTTCCTAACTATCTTAATGCAGTCACTGACTAAGGCTAAACCACTGGATTGACAGAGTAAAGGGAAGAAGGAAAACATGAAATAAAAGCAAGCATGGTGATACACCAGAATAGAAGAGACCTCTCTCCCTGAGATGACAATAAGAGGACAAATACTTGGCCAAGAGGGCAGAAACAAGCCACATTCAACTCTGCATTTTATCAAACTCTAATTCCCTACATAATTGAGACAGTGAGATAGAACCTTGCAAGTGTAATCCACACACATCATGCCATAACTAAACAAACAAGCAAGAACACAATAACACAAGCTAAAGAGCAGGAAGAGAGCCAGAATAACATGATGTTTATTTCTTGGGATATGCACAATCTATTACACTCATGGGGGAAGGCACTAGACGCATTACACAACTCAAATCAGAGGTCTGCAACTTAGAATGTTCGACCACCATTTGGGTAGAGTGACTTTACACTCGGGAGAGGATCCTTTTACAACAAAATTTGGTTGCATTTATAGAAGAGGAAGAGAGGAGAGAGGATCAGAAGATGCCATGGACTATCTCTTTTCTTGTCCATCTCCTTTGGAGGATCTGGAAGTTATCAATGACGACCAAGATGAAGAAATCCGCCCAAAACCTCTTTTGCAGCATATTCCAAGGATCATTGAGGTTTACAGTTATGAAAGATGCCTTGGTTTCCACGTAAAACCTCTATTTTACTTTTAGCCATCGATCAATGTGATCTAGTGAGATCAGGAGGGTGGGTGAAGTTTTGAGCTGCCACTTGTTAAAAATGGCCATGATCACATGCCAGGGTCATTGTAACGGCTTTATTCTTGTTAAACCGATCATTCAACTCCTCCTCAAGCGTTTTGGTGGGCCATGAAGGTTATAACAGCTTGAAGCATCTTCTAGAAGGAGACAAGGTCACTCCTAAAGCATCCGTAACTGAGTTGGGCGCTATTAGACTGGAAAAACTAGCTGAAACTGCCCCAAACTCTGTCACTAAAATCTCCCAAATCTCTCCACCCGTCATGTATCTTTTTGAAGGCTGATTTTTGAATAACTCAACCTATTCGCTCCCCGTGGGTCTGAGGAAAGCAAGGGGAAGATCTGAACTAAATATTTATTGTTGTTTTATTTATTATCATGTATGCTGTTGGGAAGCTTAACACTCTAATAGAGGGACTTAAGTAGTTAGGAAGTAAAGGTATTATGAGCATATAGGCTCCAAATACCATTTTTATATTTAAAAGCACTTACCTTAAGGGGTCGGCCATCATTTTATGCTGTAAAAGGCGCTCCTTGTGGCTATATAAGGAGGTCGTTTGGGCATTATTGATTCATCTTTTTGGTGATTATTCGTATCTTGGTGAAAGTTGGTTAGTGTAGCCCTTTGATCTCTCTCTCTCAAGGACGAAACCCTTTTGAGTTGAGGACCTCATCCAATGACGAAAACCCTTGGGAATTTGTGAAGGACGAAAACCCTTCATGAGGTTTTGTGTGTGCAAGCTGGTTTTAAAAACAATAAAGTACCTTTCTCTTGCGTGTTTGGTCTCTTTGGTGCAATATTATATTTGTTTGGAGTGGAGCGACCCAATTTGGAGTGGAAATTTGGTATGTGTGATGCTAATTTGGAAAATTTGAAATTACTCTCTTGTTCTCTATATTTTTTAAGGCCAAGATTTTGAATTTGGTGAATTTTGGAGATGTTCTACTATTTTTTTCCAAGCTTGGTGATTTTTGCTGGTTAGGGTTCTGCAATTAATTATTTTCACTCTCAATTCTGAATTTTAACACCTGAATGTGTTTGCTAAGGGTTTACTACAAATTTTGGCATAAGAATTGAATGATTTTTGCAAGGTTTGACCCATTTTTGAAGGGATTATCTCCTCTAGGGAAGTCATTGCCCTAGGAAGGGTTTGAATTACAGATTTGTAGGGTTATAACAACTCTATAATATGATTTGTGAGTTTTTGGCCATTTCTTGAGTCCCCCTAAAAAGGGACATTACAGTGGTATTAGAGCATCATCCTCCCAGCCTATGAAGCATGGAATAATTGGAGATGATCATGAAGACCTAAGAAGGAATAGTGGATGCATTGGGTAGGCTTTCCCTGGCCATCCAAAACATGCAAGTTAGTGGTTCGACCAAGGGGAAGAGGTTTCCTACAACCATCGTGAATCAAAGAACGAGAAATTTTCTTTTGCAAGGCCTTACAAACCTAGTTTGTGACCAAAGAGGCAGTCGCTCCACATGGGAGCCCTAGACAAGGCCATGACTACACCATATGGCTTGAAGAGTACCAAGAAATGCGGACGAGTTTCGAGAGGCAATGTCTCTCACGGATTTCATCAAATTGAGGACAAAAGAAAGGCATTATCGATAAAGAATTCGAAAGAAGTACAACATGCCATGAAGAAAAATATTTCAGCCCTAGGGAGAAGAGGTCCTTTCGTTAGGATGAAGGAAGTTAAGGAGCATGCCACCCAAGGTAAAAATCCTTTTGTGCTTAATGATGAATTCTTGGCACCTAATGGTTGCATAAAACTAACAGTTGTCAATGAAGAGCCCTTGATAGGAAAGGGTATGTTTTTGAAGGATCCAAATGTTGAAATTAGAAAGGAGAAGGAATTCATATATGCAAGCATGAAGGATGTAATGGAAACTCAAAGAAATTATATGGAGTGGCGAAGAAGAGCTAGGGATGCTAGATTGATAACTGCTCAAGGGAAACAACACTTACAAGAGTATAGGGAAAATAACTCTTCATTATTGACAAGGGTAAAAGAAGTAACCATGAAGCATGAGGCAAGGGAAAAAGAAGGGTTTGGTGAGAAGAAGAAATTCAGAATTGAAGTCAAATTTCAAGGTGAAATTAATAATTTTCAGCTTGCTAGTCTGTCCCAAATAGCCTCCTGTAATGTCCCCTTTTCAAATTGAGGCCTAAATATGGACTTCTTGCCATTCTCTTTTCATGGAAAAGAAGAATTATTAAACAAGGAAAGGAATTGTATTTCATTTCAGTTTTCCTTTATTAGATTTAATGTTTTCTTTTAAGTGTTTTCCTTTAGGAGACAGGTTGGCTGGGTTTGGAGAGAATAAAGAAGCAATTAAAAGATAAAGTGAGGCTTAAGAGGTCGGTCCTCTTCTAATTGACCTTTGGCACCAAGGGAATGAATATAAAGGGGACTTAAGGACTTCATTTGAAATCATCTTTGGCACATTTTTCATATACAATTGGTTTGATGGGCTAGTTGCTCACTACCTTTCCACTTGAGGACAAAAATTCTCTTGTGTGGCATCCAAGGAAGACAAAAACCTTCCTTGTGGCTTGGTGAAGGACGGAAACCCTCCATTTTGAGTTAGAGACATCAAGTAGAAGGATTGCTAAGGCTTTACATCATTTTTGGAGCTCTTCCCTAGGGGAGCGACTAGGGTTTGAAGCTGGTTTTGTGTTTTCTAGGGCAGAAATTTCATATCTGATTTTATATTCTAAATCTCCATAATTTATAAGGCCAGAATCTATATTTTTTGTGATTTTTGGTGGAGGTTTATCTATCATTTTCCTAGCCCTTGGTTGTGGTTGTTCTGCTTCATGTCCTAAATAATTAATTATCAGCAGTATATATTCAAATGATTTCCTCAATATTTTGTTTTATACCAATATTGTCGATGGATATTGATTGCCATGATTGAACTGATCGTTTAGGCAGTAATTTTCAGTTGATTGTGCATAGCTTGAAAAGTGGACGCGAATTCTCATAGCTCTTAGTATAGTTCGCCCTAGGAGAGTTTTAAAGGATAATACAATTGTGGTTATAAAAATCTAAGATATTCACTTAGCTACTTGGGGTTTGTGTGGTTTGTGTGGTTTCCTCTTTTTTCAGTTTCAGCCCTAAAAAGAGACAGTTACATACATTTATATCCTATATTGATAATTTAGACATTTTTGCATATGCTAGCCAAGGGACATTACAGTTGTATGCAAAGCATCTATCCTCCTAGCGTGGAGGGTTTCATTCAGAAGAGCACCTAAATTGCAAACATACCTTTGTCACATTATGTTAGGGTAAACGGGGGTGTGCACTGAGGGCTACAAAGATTGGCAAATAGGCTGATACAGTTGATCCAGGCCATGTTCAGAACCACAGATGCTTAAGACAATTCTTCGGAAATTTCTTAGGCTTGGCGGGAGTCTACATAAGGTTCGTAATTTTGGAACTTGCTGCTAGGCCAAAATTCGACCATACTTCTTACTTCCGCTTACCAAGAAGCCATGCCAAAGTTTGAAGTGGTGACATTTGAGGCAGCCATAACATTGCTACCATCTATGAGGATCTCAAGCAAGACTCTTACCTCTACTCACATTCTAGCTGATGCCATGACATTTCTCCAGGTCCTTTGTCATTGCATGTGATGCTAGAGTGGGATATGTGACCACGGTTCAAACCCCGTACTTATACTTCAAGGATGACCATCCCATTGCTGTTCTGAAAGCTAGTGGGGAAGAATCCCTCCATCATGATCAGGGATGACGAACAAACAATCAACAGTTGTTGGGCATTGAGAGGATATTGATGCAATCTTGCATGTAACAAGCCTAGAGAAGAGGAGGAAATCGTGTTTCATGAGTTGGGGATTACAAATCCTTCGATATTTCATGATGATTCATTGATTTCTAATGAATGAGATGCTTACAGGAATATTAACAAGAACAATCTGATTTACAAAAAAAGTTGTACAGAGAAGAATGAAGGTTGTACAGCAGTATTTACCAAAGGACAAGGAGGATGAAGAACTTGCTAGGTCCTTTCGGCAACAAGGACAAGCAATAGAATCAGACATAATCTGTAGAATCAAATGTTTTATGCTTCCGACAAAATTCAAGATAAGATCCCGTACATGTATGCAAGCAAAATGAGAATGCATTCTAACTTCATTCTCATAAGTGTGACAGAAAGATCATCCAAATATGCATACCTCATCCCGGAGGTATGAAATTAATTGCAGTCTAAGTTGCTTCCAAACAATGCCATAAAATGGAAAACCCGTCATGGGCAATTCCAAATACTTCTAAAAGGATGACACAAATGAGAGAAATTGTGAATGTTCCAAAATAAAGTTGTCACAGCCAATGAAGAGGTTCTTGTGAAAATAGCTATGTCATGGACTACACTTAATCAAACTTCCAACAAGGTCATCATTAGACCTTAAGCATTTGGTTGACCATCTAGGGATATTTATAGAGGATGCAAGAGAAGTGCTTTTGATCGCCCACTAGGCATATCGCTTTAAGATCGCTTTATAATCTTAGCGACAGGAGAATGTAGTGGCAGATGCAATGTCATTATCTTCTTAGGGAAATATGCTTGTCATTTCATGGTCGTTTCCATCAGTCATATTCTGCCCAGACTTTATGAGGATCTGCTATAGGACTACTCAACTGGACCCTACCATGCAACTTTAGCCTTAAGACAGGGAAGTCTGAAAGGGCAGGGGAAGGGAAAGCTTGATCATATTTCAAATTTGTTGCATTCATCATTTTTCAAGCTGCCACATTTGTATCATTAAGGGCATGCAAGATCAATTTGACAAGAGGAAGAACATATTGAGGGACAAGGGGCATATAAATTCTTCCTTAGCAAATTCCGGGTTGTTTGCACCTAGAAGCTTGGGATCCAAGGAACCTTTGAAAGGACGCTGATACAAATTTGATGACTGCTGTCTACATCCTCATGCACAGCCTTATGTTGAATTGGCAAAAAACGCTAGAAAAACATCATCTAATTTTTTTCCTCGCAAAACATTAGAGGCATACAATCTGCAATTTGTAGTTGTGTGATACAACATGGTCTTCCAATAGAATAAGGATGAGAATTGTCCCTTCCCCAAGCACGTTGCTGCAACCAAATGTCGTACCAAATACAAAACAAAAAATTGCATTGTGGACTAGATTTTAGTTCTCATGACTTGGACAACTCTGAAGGTTGATATTTTTGATGAAGACTTTTGGGTTTAATATGATGCTGTGGAAGGGATTCCAAGTATTATAGCTAAGTTACATCCTTCACTATGTCAATTCCAACCAAGAATTTTGAGGTAGACTACAACTATGATGGGCTGTCCACGGTTGGAAAATTGTATTTCCATCATGTTTTTAAGTTAAATGGTATCCCATGGGCAGATCAATATGCGAGGCAAGATTTGAGGACATTATTTCCTCTTAATATGCAGGGGTTATAGGGTTTACACATGGAGCATTGAACATAGCCTGCATACGCATTATCTTTCACGTTGCTAATGAACGAATTTCTTTTGTTGCTAGCTCACGGCACATTATACTCCACTCAAGTCTGCACTGTCTTAAATAGTGACCGATCCAAGGTCAATGGCTAGATAGCACATTCAGTGGGGCAATTGTCAAGTGGCAACAATTGAAAACCCAAATCAGTAAGGTACCACCTATCGCCACTTTATAGGTGAGCATGACCTCCTTATAGTATGTCTTCAAATCACCTTTCCATGCTGAAATCCAAGTGTCTTCTACTAGACTGCATGAGATACGGGTATGGTACTTCCGATATGTGGTTAACACAAATTTTAAAAGAAACATATGGGTACGGTAGCATTCAATACATTGAGGCTAGCAAGTTTTATATATATATATCATGGTGATATATATATATATGGTTGGTACCAGAAGCATTTGCATACTTACGTGAAATCTTAATGTGGGGATACACTTGCAGGGACTTAATTGAAAATTGGAGCTTATCTTCTCTGAAATCACAGTTATTTCATGCTTAGTTGGCTGTGAAAGGAAGGAATTCAAGAATGTTGATTGTTCATGGCTAGTATGTTTCCTTGATCCACTCAGCACGATAGTATTGTCTGATCATCATTTTCCAGCCCATGTAAGACAATTTTCAGTCCCTATGCTAAGCAAGAAAAATCTTGGATCCATAAGCTGGCTAAGTGGGACGATTAGTCCGATGCACGATGAGAATACTCGGCGAGTTTTGGAAAGGTGCAAAATTCAGTATTTTTAATTACTAATCTATCTACCAGGTGATCAAAGCTAAAATTGCATTCTTTCAGAAGGGAATTGCATCATGAAGTTGCTGTGGTCCAAAAAGGTTACAACTGAAATTTGGATAAGTTTCCATGAGAATTATGACTGTGGAAAAATATTGCCTTCAATGCGTAGAGCTCGAGAATCTGATATACATCTTTTAGAGAAAATGGCACCTGAAACGGAGTCACAGAATGAAAGTTATTCGTCCACATGCAAGCTTTATGATAGAAACTGCTACCATAATTCCCGGACCAAGGATTTGCGCAAAAATGGCAAAAAAATTTCTATGTGAGGTTTTTCAACAAAAATCCAATAAAAGGCAGTTCTATAGAATGGCACCAAAAAAGGAAAGAAACGTTGTCTTTGGCAAGTTTTTTTTGGATGGGTACAACTGGAAACGTACCCACGGGGAGCAGTTGTACTAATCTGGGAGTTGGCGGCAAACCGTACTCGGACCATACCCTATCCCCGAAAAGTACGTTTCCAACCATGCAGACCACAGGCTATTACCGTACCCCAACAGTCTATATAGGCAGATTTTTGATTGTAAAATGATTACACACCACTTGGGATGATTTGCTCTGGAAATTCTAATCTTGTACTTGCACTTTTGAATTAAAAATTCACATTTTTGCCCTTTCATACTGCTGTTTTCAGATTATTCATTGTGTTTGATAGGATGTTGTATTGCCTTAGTGTGGAATTTACTCCCTCTACCACTGTCCTTTTCTCCTAAACCCTTGAATTTATTATGCAAAATAACTTAGAGTTGTGCTGGTGTGTGGATCTTTGATATCTATGTGTGCAGAGTTAGATGCACGTGTTAAAAAAATCGGTGTATCACCCCTATTTCCCATTTCCCGCATTCCTTTTTCCTTTTCCTTGTCAAAGTTTTTGTTTTTTAGGTGATTCACAAGGGAACCAACCCTCTCTTGAGGTTCACCTCAAACATAGGTTACCCACAACCTTGGGGTGTTCCAATTTTGTCAACAGGAGAGAGAGAGTACACACACCATGCTCTATCAGGGTGCAAATTCTGGGTTACAACCGTTTCTGGCATGTCCGGTGGGACGGAGTATTCAAAGAATTGATGTTGGTTCAGCAGTTTGTAGAGCAAAAGGTATTCAAAAAAAGTTCAACATCTGGCGACTCCTTAGGTTTTCACAGACATACTGGTTGCAGACTAGTCAAAGCTAATGCCAAAGGTGACTACCATGTCAAAACCTAAAGGTATTCCATTTGAATTTATTCAACTACCAATCTGCTTCTTATAAAAGAATTACAAATTTAATAAATCCTCGCCATTTACTTACTGAGCCACCAAGCTAAAACCCAAAATCTCATAGCTTCCCGTTCCAAATTTCCCAAAAGTTCTTACTAGAAATGAATCTTTTGTGACCTTTAATGATGGCAACCCCTTGAATCTTACTGTATACAATGATATCTCTGCTTTCGCATTAAAGAGTTTACCATTCTTTACCGATCTAACTCAAACCACTGATGTAGATAAGATAAGATAAATATATTAAATGTCCAACGAATGACCACAAAAGTAGGTCAATGGGATTGCAACCCAAACAATATACAAAGTGCGATTGGGGACAACTCAAAATGAGTTCCTAAAAATAGGAAAAAATGAGAAAAGACAAAGCAGAAAGGAAACCTAAAGTCGATATCCCCACAGGCGGGGGCAATGGAGCAAGCGGGGGAGAAAGACGAGAGAAGCAAAGAAGGGAATGAAGGGGGGGGAAACGAGGAATGGTAGCCACACCCCTCATAACATTAGAGGCCGACGAAAAGAAGCTCCTGATGGACTGGCAACCTGAAGAGGGGGGTGAGAACCTCCTCCCCTGCTGAGATCTGAGACTGATGCGATGGCCAGGGGGATGAATGGAGCTGGGCTGCCCTCTGGTATGTGTGTGCATCTGATTCTGCTGGTGGTGATCGAGGGAAGTATGAAGGTCCAACCGGGGACGAACTGATCTATGCATTGTAGTTGGGTCAGAAAGGCTCTGTCGTTTAGTTCTTCCACTTGTGGGTAGAATCAGAAAGAAGGTTGTAATTCGTCTTGTGGGGATGACTCTCGGAGGGGGATGAAGAATCTGGTCTCGGAATAGTAAAGACTCACATATGTAGAGGGCAAGACACCGCTCGTCAATATATCTGAAGAAGACCGGGAGATTCTGAATCCCTCTGAAAAGAACAGTGAAATCGTCCTCTAATCTCATAGTATATGGGGCAGCGGAAGATGAAATGAGTCTTGGTCTCCACCTCTTGAAGGCTACAGAGCCTACAAAGTTTGTCCTCCCAATCAATGTGGTGATTAGTCTTGCACCGAAGTCTGTGGGAGCCGACTCGAAACTGACCTAGAGGTATATGAAGGGCATGCACCCAGTACTGTGGGCATAAAAGGACATCTTAGGGCGCAGACCTCCAGGAGGGTTCACCCAAGTAGTATGAATGAAGCTCCTGTAGATATCCTCCAGGAGGGTTCAACACTTGCTTGGTGGGCAAGAGATGACTAGGAGCATTCAGGGAATACTGGAAATGAGAGATGTGATCAATCTGGATACCAACTGAGTCCAACAAGGCAGAAGTCTTGGAAAACCAACAACGGCCCACAACCTGGGCAATATTCACAGAAGAACAGTAAGCGAGATACAGATACTTGTCCTGCTCACCGGAGAGATCACCAAACCCCCCGATACGGTGAAGAAAGGTTAAGATGTCAAATATAGTCTCTAGACGGAAAGGTCGGGCTCCGAACTCTGCCAAAATAATATGTTGGGGGACCGTCTGTTTGCATCTGATGAAGCGGCAAAGGAGGTGAGTTTGAATCCTCTCAACAAAAGCCCAATCCGTGTCCAAAAGGGAGGGCCCCCAGACAACAGATCCATAGAGAACAATGGGGCAGATGAGGGAGTTCATAAGAAACATCTTGGAGGAGATGTCCTGGAAGTGGTGCCGAAAACACTGTCTCTTGAGAATGGCAAGAGACCCATACCCTTTATTCATCCTCGGCTGAAGAGCATGCCTCATACTGAATCTAGGCCCTGCGAACTGGACTCCTAGGTAGGTGTATGTATTAGTAATTTCAACCTCCTGCCCCTTGAAGAAGAAATGGAGGTGTGATGTCTGCAACCCATTGAAGACCATGACCTTGGTCTTACCCAGATTGACCGTCAAATGCCGAAGATCACAGAATAAAGCAAGTGCATCAAGCTGTCGTTGAAGCCCCTCAGGAGAAGAGGCGAGTAAAACAATATTGTCGGCAAATAGGAGAATATAAATCAAGACGTGGTGAAGAAGGCAACCATCCCCTTCCTGAATGTGATCCCGAAGAAAAGATTCCAACTCATCAATGTAAATGTCAAAGAGGGTAGGAGACAGGGGGCACCCCTGTTTAACCCCAATGGTGCTCCTGATGAGATCAGACAATCCGTGGGCAATACGAAGATGACCAAGGATGGACTCATAGAGGCGCCTAATGGCGATAATAAGAATCTCAAAAATACCAATGTCTCAGAGTCGCTGGAAGAGGGCCATGCGAGGTACGGAGTCAAAAGATTTTCGAAAGTCCACAAAACAACAATAAACTTTCGAAGAGCAGTGACGAGCCTCCTCAATAATAGCCCGAAGGGTGAAGATGTGGTCGATGGTGTGGTAACCAGGGCGAAAACCAGCTTAACCTTCAGCTCTGAGCTGCTTTTGCTCCAAAATCTCGGACAACAACCTGTGAAGGACAGTAGCATAGAGTTTGGAGAAAGAATGGCCCACCATGATAGTCTTGTAGTTGTTCGGATCAGAAATGGACCCAACTTTGTGGATCGGGTGAATGATATGATGAGACTAGGTAGGAGGGAAGCCCACGCTAACCACCTGATTGAAAAGATCTGTCAAATAGTTACCAAAAACCTCAAAACCATGCTTGAAGAACTCGGCCTAGAAACCGTCCACATTAGCTGCCTTGCTACAGTTCAAAATCCTTATTGCCTCTTTGATGTTACGGTAAGTGAAGGAATTACCAGGTGGCGGGAGGCTAATCTAGGTAGACTGTTGCCCCGTAACATCGTAAAGGGTAGAGGTGTGGGAAAAAATGGAGATAGGATCGATCGTTGTGGAGGAGGGGGAGTGGCGGGAGAAGACAGTACGCTAGAAGGACCAAGGGTTAGTTCTAAGAGAGGTGGAAAGCATATATCTGCGGTGGGAAATGAAGGTTCGCTTCTTACGGCGGAGAAGGCACCTGTAGGCAACCTTAAGAGTGGGGAAGGAGGGGAGGGCCTGAGTAAAAGCCTGGCAAAGGCAACGGTGAATGGATTTGCACTCTACATCATACCATTGGTTCATGGGGCAAGAATTAGTAGTACTAGACTACTAGTGACCGAGGGATGGGTGGTGGAGCTGGGAAAGGATCTCAGGGCAGCCTCCCACATGGCATAGGAGAGGCATGAGTATTTAGCCTCCGCACTAGGCATGTTAGAGAATAGGGGCTCAGCGGGGAGAAGGTTGCGGATGTGGGATGAGTAAGATACGTAATCCCCTTTATCAAACTAAAAGGAGGTGCGAGGTGGATAGTGGGGAGGGGGAGGAGGGGCAACAGTGGTAGGAGAGCTGGTGACCAGAGAGAAAGATAGGACTGCATGGTCAGCAAGGGGAATGGGGGAAACCGAGAAGGAGAAGAAGAGGGGTGAGATGTTCGGGCTAGCAAGGACATAGTCCACCACACTAGTGCTCCTGCCATGGGGACGACATGTGAAGAAATGTGAATCCGGGAAGCGCTCGATCCCATTAAAGATCACCATCCCCTGAGACTCCCCGAGCTGGAGGAGGAACCGTCTATAAGCTATGAAAGGGCCATCTGTATCCGCAGAAATCCTATGTAGACCAATTGACACAGGGTCAATCCTCTGTGTGCAGAACGTATCCTCTGATTTGTCATGGAGAGGGACCTATAGGTGTTTGGTACGGGCATTAAAATCACCTAAAATGATAACCTCCCCTGCGACTGAGTACTGGCTAATACTGTCGTATAAGTCAAAGAAAGGATCACCGTCCGGGCCATTGTGGATGGCATAAGGGGAAGCAGCCGGAGGAAAGTAACAAACTGCTATATAGAGATCCCTAGAAAAATGAGCAGATTCACTGATAGGAATCCACATGGACCTAGCAGACGCATCAAAACCGACCATCGAGATCCTGTTCCGGAGGGAGTCCCTATAAAGACAGGCAACCCCACTGGAGCCCCTGACACCACCTAAACCCCGAGTCTCCAGTCTACAAGTTGATAACCAAAGAAAGCCAGTAATACCTGGGAGAGGACGAACTGGGCTCTCGTGTGTCTTTGTGATGAAGAGAATGTCGACAGCCCCGAGAGCGTCAAACAGAAGGCCAGGGGAAGACCAAAGGGAACCATTCCAATTCCAGCAACTGATAGATAAGCCTCTGGCCTGGCTCCTCTCCCACTTGGACTGTCATTGGGGAGCCCCTTGGCAGGGCTCCCAGCTAGGAGGAGGAGAGTCTTTGATGACAGCCCAGAGATTCCTGATAACTGCCCATTTACCTGCTTTCCTCGCTGCCATGACTTGCTCCCTAGAGCGTTTGAGCTCCCCAACTTGTGTTCTGGTAAGATCTTCATCAAGGAAGACCTTGTCTGGGCGTGAAAACAAAACCCTCTTCGCCTTGAGAGCTTGTAGCTTGTCAGAAGTTGTCCTGAAACAGATGAAAAGTGTGGAATCATAACCAACCCAAGCTCTTTCTAATGTAATGTCTGGAATCCCCAAAGTATCAGTGATAAAGGAGTTACCAACCGTTAGTGGGTCCTATGTTGGCGTGGGGGGTGGGAGACCCCTCACCTTGAGGTTTAATTCCTTGTCACGCCTAGTACGCTCCTCTATTAACTTGGACTGCATAACAGCCTCAACCGCAGCCAAAGGAGGGGGAACGTTGCCTGTCCCACTAACAACCTTGGTCCATGATTTCGTTTCCAGTTTCAAGGAAGCTTGATTAGTTCTAATTTCCTCCTGTTGAGATCGGAGGTCAATGATTTCTGCGTGTAGGATAGCATTAGGGGAGCAAGTATTAGCCATGGTGTTGGCTAATTTTTCTCTCAAGATGGCATTCTCAGCCTCAACATCTACGAACTTTCCAATAAGTGTACAGACCTCAGTTTGGAGTTGTTGATTGGCATGTTCAACTTTCTTGATTCGGTTGAGAAGTTCTAATAAAATGTCTGCTGTACTGCATGAGGTGTTACCTAGGGATTCCTGATCATGCTGCTGCCAGTAGGAGTTTCTGGGGCCATGATTGTAGCCAAACCACTAGGATAAATCACCTTAAGAGGGGAGAGGTTGAGAGGTGAACCAGATTGCATTCCTTGTGCCCACTATTTCCCTCTGCACTCGGAACTACAGGAGCCACGATATTTCTGTGCTCACGATTTTACTGTGCACGATTTTTCTGTGCCACTAACTTTGCACAATAGAGCCTGAACCATGATTTGGGGATAAAGATAGGGCATGTTGTTTAATCAGTAAATTCCCTGTGCATTCACTAGCCACCATGAGCCATGAAACCAGTAAAAATCGTGACCAGAGGATTCACGAAGCTGGAAAAACCCGAGCCACGAAACCAGAAGTCGTGGCCAGAGGAATGAGGAACAGTTATGATTTAGAAGATGTTGCAAATCTTTGCTCTGTTTATAATATCACTCATGAGAATGTAGCCATGAGACTTCTTGCAGCTTCCTTTAAAGATAAAGATTTGCAATGGTATCGAAATCTACCTATTAATTCTATCAGTTCTTGGGTTCAATTAGGAACAACCTTGTTTAGCCAATTTGAGGACAAATTTGACCACCTATCCTTGATTGAGCAATTGAGCACAATCAAAAGAGCCCCTCAAGAGTTCATGGCTGATTTCAATTTTAGATTCCAGAGAACTTGGGAGAGAATTCCCCGTGCCATTAAGCCTACAACAGAGCATGCATTTTTTTATTATTTGAGATCCCTAAACAGTGACATCGCTGTTCTGATTCAGTCCATGGGGGGTGACACAATCCTTGCTGCCTTTGATCTAGCCATTAGAGCTGAAAATAATCTCATACAAGCTGACAAAATTAAACCTAGACTTTCCATGCCTATCTTTCTAACTATTCAGCCACTGATTTCAGCGATAAACCCAATTCCAGTAGCAACTAGCCAAACAATTACTAATCCAAATCAACCCACCGAGTTAAGTGAAATAAAAGGTATTTTGCAAGCTTTTGGAAATAAATTTGTATCTATTGAGAGACAACTTGCTCAACCTTACAAACCGTATCAGGCTCCATTCCAATCTGCTAGAACTTCATATCCAACATATCCTACAGGTAGGCCTCCATATCAAAGTCCAACAACCATTAAAGCCATCCTAATGCCCCTTCTACATCTATGGCTCTTGTTCCAATGCAGACTAATTTAATTCAGGAACCCTTTTGGTATGCTCCATGTAATCATTCACATGATCCTTTTTCTTATGCTAATGGAATGTTAAATCAAACTTTGATTGCACAAGGGATGATTCCACAACTTTCAGCAATAGAGGATCCTCCTCAAGGGAATTCTAGTGAAGCACCAAAGCCACTAGAGGCAAATTTGGTGAATTGGCAACAAGAGGACCAACACGCAACTAATACAAGGGTATACAAAAGAAGAGCACTACGAGAAGCCACAAAGGTAACTAATTTGCATGGTTCACCACCTTTATTTCCTAACAATACTAATAAGGTTGCTGCTGTCCCTAATGAGAAAGAGAGACAAAAAAATCAGATTTAGAAGGGCAGTTTGGAAGCACAAAAGAATCAGGAAAAAGAGGCTGAAAGTGTTCCAAAAGGTCAAGCAAAAGGGGGTAGCTCCTCCCTTAATATCTTTCGATCAGATAAAGAAAGATCATGTGAGCTTATCCACGTGGGATACGTTGACTATTCCGGGTCAAAAGAGCTTGTTACAAGATGAGTTGACCAAACTATTAGTTACAGTGGATCATTCAGACAAAGCTAGTGCAGTACTTGCAAATACAAATCAACTCTCTAAGGCTGAATTTCAGGCAAAAAGAATTGGTATGCCTCCGCCTTTCTACCTTTCATTGATTATTGGTGATAATTTGGTCCATAATTGCATGGTTGACAGTGGTGTTAGTAGTATAGTTATGCCTAAGCAGATAACCGATAAGCTATGACTCAAATATGAGCCACATGACAAAGGGGTTTTGCACTTGGGCACAACTACTAAAATAGTTGGTATAATCAGAGATCTGAAGTTAGGCTTGCATGCATGTCCAAGCCTTCCAATCTTACAGGATATTATGCCAGTAGATCTACCTCCATACTTCGCTTTGTGTTTATTTAGAGATTTTACAGCTAAGATTGGAGGTTAGCTATCATCAGATTGGTCTTATCTTTTTCAGAACAAGGTATGGCATGAAGGTAACTATTAATTCTGAACCTCTTGCTAAGTTTCATATTGAGCCTTATGTGCGTAATGCATGTAGTGTAAATTGTACTATTTTTGACCAAGAAGATCATCCAGTTGTTCATTATACAGACACCCACTCTAAGAGCATACCATATTTATTATTGGATGAGTGGGGAACTGACCATCATGGTTTTGATCCTTATAAATATGTTGAAGAAACATACATTAAAGATGCTGGTTTGAGAATCTATTGCATGCATCAGGAGGATGCTTTTTTACCATTGTTGGTTAAAACTGATGAGATCGATACATGATTGTGGACTTTATACTTTGATGGCTCTAGAAGTAAGAATGAATCAGGTGCAGTAATGTTCTGATATCACCATAGGGTCAAAGGTATTATTCTTCTATTCAATATCAATTTAGTTGTACACACAATGCAACTGAATATGAGACACTAATCCATGGTTGACAATGGGCTACAATGAAGGGAATTAAGTACCTACAAGTATTTGGTGACAGTGAATTGGTCATAAATTAGGTTGAAAAATTTGAACATTGCAAAGAATCTCTTGATGAAATTATATAGACATAGAGTTTGGGATCTTGTAGAAGATTTGGGTGCATTCAATGTTCAATCAATACCTAGATGTGAGAATAAACAAGCAGATAGATTGGTAGCTGTTGGGGCTGATTTTGATATTCCTAGTGAAGTGAAAATGAAGGATAATCAACCTCATATTAAGGTGGTTGTAAGGCCATCAACTCCCGATAATAATACTAATTGGCAAGTGTCTGAGAATGATGAACAAATTGTACGTTTTATTCAGGAAGAAGCTGAATTTTCCTCAAACAATCAGTCTAAATTGCAGCAGCAGTATGATGAACACATATTGCAATTAAAGACTAATAAATTGCCCCAAGGTTTAGTAACACTTGAGAGTATTTTTAATAATGATGATCAGCTGAAAAATGATAGGATCATGATGTCCACTAATCAAGAGAACTATGAGGACATAGCAATCAACGATGACAAGTTTTTGAAGTATGGTAAGTTATGTAATTTGGGAGAAAAACAAACTTTTGTTCAATTATGCAATGAGTTCATTGATATTTTTGCTTGGAAGTATGAGGATTTAATAGATTTTGATCCAGGAGTAGCTCAACCTATCATTTGAGCTTGAGCCTAATTCCAAACTGGTAAGGAAAAAACAAAGACCTGTTAATCTAAAGATTGAAATTTTGATGAGGAATGAACTAACAAAGCTTATTGAGTCTTGTATTACCTTTCCTATCATGCATTCCTCATGGATTGCAAATCTTGTACACGTGAGGAAGAAGAATGGCGAAATAAGGTTGTGTGTTGATTTCAGGGATCTAAACAAGGCTTCACTAAATGGTCATTATACATTACCATCAATGGATCAGATTCTAAGAACTGTATCAGGTGTAGAAAGGTTATCTCTTCTGGATGGCTACAGTCTATGTTACTAGGGTTTGCCCCCCACTCTCCAATACCCCTTGGATACGTCCCGAGTACGGTACTGATACGCCTCGAGTATGTCTGGGTACATCACAGATACGTTCCAGGTACGTTTTAACGTATCCGTGACGTACCCGAGATGTATCAGTATTGTTGGGTAGTGGGGGGGCTCTAAATTTATATTGTTTTATTTTGACTCAAACAAACTTCAATTTTATTGAATCGACTAGGAGGGCATGGCAACCACAAGGAAACCTGGAGATTGTTTAAAATCCCTCTAGTTTATTGAAGAGAAAATATTCAAAGGATATCAAGAACGTTTGAGGTAATTATTTGGGATCATTGCAATTGGCCAAGGAAAGAAGCTATTCAATTAAATTTGGACATATATCTGAGCCTCCGTACAAGTTATTTATGAGATCAAATCTCAGGTGATCTTTAATACTAATAGAAAAATATGGAACCGCAAATTGCATAGCTTAAAGTTTTAAAGTGCATCCTGTCCTAGAAACTATTAAGGCACAACATTGACTCCTTCCTGCATCCTTAAGGAGGATTAGAAGGTGATTTTGGATAATATGAATGCAAGAACCGACCATTGGACTGATCTCTTTAGTTATCATTGGCAGGTTAGAGTCAGCCTAATTAAATAGGTCTTTAATGTCCCCATTCCTTCACCAAGGGCCTAAGAGCCATTTTTTTTAGTCTTAGCCTTGGTCATACCTGAGAGGCTAACAACGCTGGAGGCTATTGGGTATGGATGACTGATTACCCCCTTGCTTATTTGTTATATTTTTCTGTTGGTATTAATATTAAGCAACTTGGTGGGAATAATTATTATATTTTGTCGTTGAAGGGGGCTCATGGTACTTTATTATTCTATTTCTTCGTTGGGGTCACTTAAGTCACTTTTAGTCCCACATGGAGCTCCCAACTTGGAAAAAGGTAATGAAAAGTTATAAAATGAGGTTTGGGGGAGTGATAGAGCTCATTCATACACACACATCTTTTGATATTGGAGCAATTGTTGTTTGCACTTCTCTTTGCTTGTGTAGTAAGATCCCACATGAACCCTAGCTTTGGTGGTGAGAGATCCACTCCTCGCTAACAGAACACTCTTCGGTGGTGAAATATCTACCCTAGTTTGCTAATTTGGAGCCCATTCAAAGTAGATTTTCAGGAAGATTCTACAGGTTTTCAGGAAGGGTTTTCAGAGGTTATTTTCAGAGGTTGTGGAAGATCATTTGCCCATATATTTCAACCACTTGCATTTCATATTTTTCTCAACGCATAGGGCAAGTTTGACGCGACTTTTGGAGGAGTTTCAGAGGATTTCCAACCCCTTTCATAGGGTGACGTTAGCCCTTAGAGATTGTAGCTGATATTTCTAGGGTTTCTAGGTGCCCATTTTTAGATATGAAGGTTGGGATCATTTCTATATATGTTGTAGATGTTATTTCCAGAAAATTAGATTTTTATCAGTTGTATTCAGGTAGTTATGAATTTTAAAAATATTTCAGTAGTTTAGGGCATTCTGAAATTTACTGGCAGTTATCTATTATTCAAAAAAATCTAGAAATATTTTTCTAGTGTTTCTTATCATATCAACAACATCTTTATAAAGTTTCGTGTGATTTGGACAAGTGGTTTGCAAGTTATCTTTATGTTTCAGTTCGCTGCCTGCCCTATTTGGGTTTTATTCTAGAAAAATCAGAATATTATTTGCTGCAATTTTTTTAATCAATTTGTCAAATTCAAATTTATATCCCACAAGGGATATTTCAAGGTTCTTCAGGAGCTCCCTATATACATCTTTTATGGCCACCATCGCAACACAAAAATTAATCTCAAAGGAAATGAATGAAACACAAAGGAATATAATATTTATATATCATAGACAATGTAAAATCTAAAGTATATTGAATATTTTGAACATTGAGCATACTATATTTTTCAAGTTTTGTATTTCTTATGGACTAAAAAATGAGTAAAATGAGCATATGAATTATATATATTATATATTTTTTAATATATATGTACAGACGTATCCAAGACGTATCGTACCCAAGGGTTTTGTAAAATTGACGTTTCCGCGTATCGAACCCGTATCCGAACCTGTACCCATACCTGTATTCTGGCAACATAGGTTACAGTGGTTACAATCAAATATTGGTAAAAGAAAAGGATCAATACAAGACACCTTTCACTACTAAGTGGGGGACATATGCTTACAGAAAGATGCCTTTGGGTTTATCTAATCCATGAGCTACTTTTCAGAGAGCTATGGATATGACTTTCCAAGGTTTGATCAATGTCAATGTTTTGATTTATCTTAATGACATTACTGTTTTTTCAAAGTGTGTTAATGATCATTTGAGCCATCTGAGGCAAGTTCTTGAAAGGTGGAGACAATATGGGGTTTCTTTCAGCCCAAAGAAGTGCGTATTTTCAGTGCTTGAAGGTAAACTTTTGGGCCACATGGTCTCAAAAGAAGGTTTGACCATAGATCCAGAAAGAGTAAGCTCAATTCTAGTTTCATCTTTACCTCAACACAAGAAAGCACTTCAAATCTTTTTGGGTAAAATCAATTTTGTGAGAAGATTCATTGCTGATTTTGCTAATTTATCAAAACCTCTAATTGCTATGTTGAAAAAGAATACGAGTTTCAGTTGGACAAAAGAAGAAAAAATCAGTTTTGAGGCCATTAAAAAAGTTATTGCTCAAGCTCCAACACTTGCAAATCCAGACTTTTAAAAGGATTTTATATCGTATGCATTTGCAAGGGTTGAAACAATTTCAACGATCTTAACTCAGTTGAATAATGACAATTTAGAGCAACCCATTGCTTTCTTTAGCAAAGAGTTACATGACTATGAGGTGAAATATACTTTTGTGGAAAAACAAGTACTTTTTGTTATTAGAGGCTTACAAAATTTCAGATTTATGCTCTCTAATAATAGAAATTATGTTATGGTTACTCACCCATGTGTGAAAGAGTTTTTGTTAAGCAAGGGTTTGAATGAAAAAAGGGCTAGTTGGATCACAAAAGTCATGGAATATAACGTAGACTTCAAGGTATCAAAGTTGATCCAAGGAAAAGGGTTATGTGAGCACTTATGTAATGTCCCCTTTTTGAAGACCCGTAGCCTATCTTTCCCCGTGGGCTTTTGGGATGTTGCAAGGGGAAAATTATGCTAGTAATTGAATGATATTGCCTGGAGAGTGATTTTAATTATTTGTCATTATAAAACAATAGTCATTTAATTATGGATGTTAAGTGGTTTTTTCCACCACCTTGTATAATTGCTCACAAAAGAATATTTATTGAGCAATTAATGTAATTTATTATTTAATTTAATTCTCAAAAATACAAAATAAAAAAAGAATTAATTAAATAATAATAAAGTGGCTTTTAATGACAAAAAGACCCTTAGAAAGGGGACACCACAGATAGAGGGGGAAATAAAATAAAAGGGGAAATTATAAGGCATGCTTTATAATTTCAAATTTTGGTTTTCCCTCCAAAAGGGAATCGCTCCACCTTGGGAGAAAACTATAAATATATGTTTTGCCATTGAAAGAAGGGTTATATTGATGAATTTATTGATTTCACTCTATGCTTGGAGTAGTGGGTTGTATGCCCTAGCTCTCTCTTTCATTGTAAGCTTCATTGAAAGCCATTGTTGAAGATATTGAGGATTCCATTGTTCTCTCCATTGTGCTCTCTTGTGTTGAGTGTGTTCTTGCAAGGTTTATATATTCTAAATATTGGTGATTTGGCTCAAAGGATTGGTGCATTTATTTAGTGTGAAATATGCATGTTATTGATCATTGTTGAAGGATTTAATAATATTATATGATCTGCTATTATTGCTGCAATTAATAAAGCTATAGCAACTTGGATTGGAATTTGGTTAAGCATGTTTTGAGTCCCCAAAAATATATTTATGTTGCAGATCTGATTTGACATAATTTTGTGAGTGTGTGTGACCAGATTTGAAGGTTTTGAGAGTAATACAAGTGCTGGAATTAATTTATGTGTAAACAACAATTTATTTTGCCTTAGGCGACTTGCTATTTTGGCTATTTTGAGAGTTTAACAATTGCTGTTCTAATTTGGTTGGGTTCATCTTATTCCTTTTATTTTCTCGAGTCCGTGCATATCTCATTTGGCCAAATTGAGTAGTTTCAAGGAAAATATGAATTTTTAAAAATTGCAGCAGATCGAGGTTTAATTGTCAAGTGTTTTCAGCTGTGTATGATCATAATAAAAAATTGATTTGAGTATTAATTATTTTTGAGCAAATGGAGTTGATTTGGAGTGTATGGAAGCTTGGAGAAGGGCTGAGATATTTTTATTGATTCTATTCTAACTCTAGTGATTGAATTTCTGATTTTGAGGTCTGATTTGAGGGGGTTTCAGTGGTCTAAAAATTCAGATTTATATCTCTTTGGAAAGCTCTTGAATTATAGATTAATTTGCATTTTATTTGAGGGCAAAATATGGAATATTGAACAAGTTATGAATTTTATAACTTTCAACTGTTTTGGGTGATTTACTAATTAATTATCTGCTGCTAATAATCAGATCTGGATGTTATTAGAATTTTAATTAGTTCTCCCATCTAACCCCACCACTTTGGCATACTCCAACCCCATTTTGGGTTGTATTATCGCTGACATTGGGTTATTTGAGGTCAAACTAAGAAGATCTAATCTTTCTAGGATCGATTTGGATAATTAATTTGCAGATTTTAATAATATCCCAAAAGGGGATATTACAACTTAGTTTTAGATTTGGAGTCAAAGAAAGATGTTTTTGCACTCATAAATCAGCCATAAGCAACTGAAATACCATCTTTTGTGAGTTGGACACAAGACATGATTCAATACTTGCATGTTGTTATTTTTCCCTAAGGTTTGGATAATACAAAAAGGATGTATTTCCGGTTAGAAGCTATTCCTTTTGCACTCATTGATGGTATATTATTTAAAAAAGATATTAATGGTGTTCTTCTGAGATGTGTAGAACCTTCACAAGTTGACAGATTATTGCAATAATTCCATGGAGGTTTATCAGGCGGCGATTATGCTCCAACAAGGACTACTGCTCTAAAAATTGGAAAGAAGGTTATTATTAGCCAAATATTTTCAAAGATTGTTATGAATGGGTCAAAAGATGTCAAAAGTGTGCCTTCTTCGTGGGTAAGGAAAAGCTTGCAACCCTTCCTCTTCATCCTATTTCAGCAGATCATCCCTTTATGCAGTGGGGATTGGATTTCAGTGGAATGATTAATCCACCATCCAATTTGGGTCACAAGTGGATTTTTACTGCCATTGATTATTTTACCAGATGGACAAAAGGAGTTGTATTGAAAGAAGCTACAATGAAACTAGTGTGCTTGACTTCTATGAAGGTATTATTACTAAATTTGAAGTTCCTGCTACTATTATTTCAGATAATGGTTTTGCTTTTGTTGGTGCTAAAATTAAAGAGTGGGCTGTCCGGAATGGTATTTATTTGAGTACTTCATCAAATTATTACCCATAAGGTAATGGTCTTGCAGAGTCTACTAACAAAATTTTGTTAAAGATTATTAAAAGGGTTCTGGATGAAAATCAGAGGCCTTGGTACACCAAACTCAAAACCGCTTTGGGGGCCGAAAGAATCACTCCCAAAAGGTTTATTGGTAATTCTCCATACATGTTGGTTTATGGTAAGGAAGCATGACTTCCAATTTATCTTGAGCCACCCACTTTAGAGCTTATTCATCAGTTAGAGTTATTGGAAGCAAGTCCCATGGAGGTAAGATATGCATAATTTATGTAGTTGAAAGAATTGAGACTTGAAGCCATGCTCACCATGGATACTCACCAAGCTTAGGTAAAGAATAATTTTGATAAGAAAGTAGTTGCAAGAGTCTTTCAAGAAGGTGATCTTGTTCTTAAGTGGGATGCAAACAAAGAAAAACCGGGAAACCACACCAAATTTGATGTTATTTGGAGTGGGCCATATATTATTTCAGCTTATAAGCCTCACAATGCTTTTCAATTATCTTGGTTGAATGGCGAAGGACTACCAATCCCGGTTAGTGGGATTTTCATTCAAAATCATCAGAGTAGTTTACTTTCAATAAGTGCTTGCATGCACATTGTTTTTCTAGTTTTCTTAGTTGTCTTTTCAAGAAGTGCTTGCATGCACATGTTTTCCTTTTATTGGAGAAGGTATTTCAGTTGTTTTGTTTCAGAGGATACAAGTTGTTGACAGAGGTATGTGATTCCATAGCCCAATGGATGTAGAAGGCTACTAATCTCTTTGTTTAGCAGACAAACAATCCCGTGATGTCACCAAAATGTTACCATAATTCATGTACCAAGGATTTGCGCCAAAGGTGTAAGGTGCATGGAGGTGGATGAATAAAATAAATAAAAGGCAGTTCTATAGTTGGCGCCAAAAAGAAGTACATGGATGAATAAAATAAATAAAAGAAAAGCTGCTGTTCTAATTTGGGAGTTGGTGCCAAAGGGAGAGGTGCATGGAAATAGAAAAGAAATAAAAAACATGCAAACAAAAGGCTATTCTGGATGCAGTAGTCTATATAGGCAGATTTTTGATTGTAAAATGATTACACACCACTTGGGCTGATTTGCTTTGGCAATTCTAACCTTGTACTTGTACCTTTGAATAAGGAGCTCCATTTTTGCCCTTTCATACTGCCGTTTTCGTTGTGTTTAAATGTTCTATTGCCTTAGTGTGAAATTTACTCCCTCTACCACTATCCTTTTCTCCTAAACCTTTGAATTTATTATGCAAAATAGTTTAGAGTTGTGTAGGTGTGTGGATCTTTGATATCTTTGTGTGCAGAGTTAGATGCATGTGTTAAATTATCGGTGTATCACCCCTATTTCCCATTTCCCGCATTCCTTTTCCCTTTTCCTTGTCAAAGTTTTCGTTTTTTTAGGTGATTCACAAGGGAACCATCCCTATATGGACGTTCACCTCATATATATGTTACCCACAACCTCGAGGTGTTCCAATTTTGTCAATAGGAGAGAGAGTACACACACCATTCTCTATTAGGGTGCAACTTCTGGATGACAACATAAACCACATCAGTGTGCCGGAATTTTGGTATAGCTGAGTATGCAAAGAAAGTAGATGTCACTGCTGTTTTTAAAGTAGAAGATGGAAAAGACTTCAAGGAGGAGCAGTAGGGGTTTGAGTTTGTTTGGGTTGAAGCTCCTTCATTTAACAGACAAAGGGTCTAGGTTATGGGAGCACTACACCATGTTCCTTTATGTTGATATGATGATGCTTGGGCATACGAGTTTGCAATTGCTTGAGGGAAAGCAATTTCAGGAAGGGAGGATTGTAATGTCCCCTTTTTTCGAATTGAGGCCTAAATAGGGACTTCTTGCCATTCACATTTCACGGAAAAGAAGAATTATTGAACAGGGAAAAAAACTGCATTTCATTTCAGTTTTCCTTTAATAGATTTAATGTTTTCTTTTTAAGTATTTTTCTTTAGGAGACAGGTTGGCTGGGTTTGGAGAGAATAAAGAAGTAATTAAAAGATAAAGTGAGGCTTAAGAGGTCGATCCTCTTCTATTTGACCTTTGGCGCCAAGGAAAGGATATAAAAGGGACTTAAGGACTTCATTTACAATCTCTTTGGTGCATTTTTCATATACAATTACTTTGTTGGGCTAGTTGCTCACTACCTTTCCACTTGAGGATGAAAACCCTCTTGTGTGGCATCTAAGGAAGACAGAAACCTTCTTTGTGGCTTGGTGGAGGACAGAAACCCTCCATTTGGAGTTAGAGATGGCAAGAAGAAAAATTGCAAAGGATTTACATCATTTTTGGAGTTCCTCCCTAGGGGAACAACTAAGGTTTGAAGCTGGTTTGGTGCTTTCCAGGGCACAAATTTCAAATCTGATTTTATATTCTGAATCTCCATCTTTTATAACGCTGAGATCTATATTTTTGTGATTTTTGCTGGAGATTTACTATTTTTCCTGGCCCTTGGTTTGGTGAGACTGCTGTTATAAATAATTAATTTCTATTGTGCTAATCAGATATTTCTTCAATCTTTTGATGTATTTGTGATGTATATATATTTCCATGGCTAGATAAATTATTTCGTGGCATTTTGCATTGATTTGCACAGTGAAAAATGGACTCGAATCTTATAGGCACCTTGCTACCCTAGGAGAATGCTGATTTTGAATTGGTTAATCATTTTAAGCTATTCTTAGCTATTTTCAGATTGTTGTGTGTGTACTTGAAGGTGTTTTCAGATCATATTTATTGGGGATAATTGCCAAGCCCCTTTTCTCCATTTTCAGCCCTAAAAGGGACATTATGCCGCCACCCGGGATCCAATCAATGGAGATATCAACAACGAACAATCCCCATTTTGTCATCATCCAAAGAAAGGTAAAAGTCCTTTGTTGTTCTATGATAATTTATTGGATTCTGTAATGTCCCTCTTACGAGATCAATGAGAAGATGACAACCAACAAGTAGAATTGATACAAAAAAAATGATTAGAGGGCAACTTCAAGTGATTACACTCAGCCAATAGTGCTTATGCCTTCAATAAATTGACTCAATAAACCCAAGGGGTTTAATGGCCACAATCGAATAACACAAGTCAATAACTTCTAGCAAATGTTAACATATTCAAAGATCCACACAAACACGCTGCAATAATTAAAAGAAACAGATCACTGCTATAAGGATTGATTACATTCAACCAGACATGTAATGAACTCAAGTCATTAGTCTCCTGAGCTGATCGCTGCAATAAAAGGCGTTTAAACATTCCAAACCCCACTTTAAAACCAGACTATTCTCTAAGGGAAAATAACATCATAATGTATGATGAAATTGCTGCTCATAATGCATATAAAGAAGACATATAAGATCAGATTTGGCACTCCTAGTCCAATACGCTGCAATAGGGACTTAACACATTCATAATACAATAGATCCCGGTCCAAAGGACTTCCAAATCCCTCCTAAACCAATCACTAACTTTGCCAATCAATATATATCCAAATCGATATGAGGGAGAGATGAAAATGAACTTAAAACCAGATCAAAACCATTTCCAGGTAGTTGCTGCTAAAGGCTGTGATTATTATTCAAATAAACATTGGTTTGGATGCCAAGAAACGTATAACATTTCATTCACACCACCTACTGCAGATCACTGCTAAACATGAGCGTTTTAGAGCATTCAAACATGAGCAATACTTAGTCGACTCACTTAGGGAAGATGGGCCTAGCAATGCATAATAACTTCCCTACCCCAAAGTGACTCTAACACACCAAAGAATCATGTAATATGCAGATCGTTGAATAGAGAATATTCAAACAAGGGTAATTGCTGCCAAGAGGGACTCCAAACACCATTAAATCATCCACCATTCAAGTTGCCACACTAAGAAATTAATAGTCACACAGAAGACATTCAATGAGATAGAAATCGTTGCTAAAGGAGCTGAATTAATGTAAGTAACTTTAGATCAAACCGCAAAATAGATCGTTGATCATTCACACCTTTAAACATGCATCTAACCTACTTTGTGAGCTGCCCAATGAAATCGCTGGGCTAAAGGAAGAACAACAGATTTATATAAACCAAAACTAGATCATTACTCATTAAATTCTATCACCAAACTTGCCTCAAACAGGTCGCAACAATTAAGGAGGGAATTTCGACTTGCAAGGCACCAAGAAAATGTTTCAATTTGATGTTTCCAACCAGCTACCATAGATTACAAAAATATCTTGAACACAAGAGAGAGAAAGAGAGCAAGAACATCAAGTTTGGGCATACATCCCTACTCCAAACATGGAGCCAAAATCAATAATCATCATAGCATGTCTTACAATGACCAAGCAACCTCCTTTTATAGATAAAGGGGTGCAAAATTCAAATTTCCCTTTTGGAGAGAAAACATAAACTCTAATTCAATATTGTTTGAACTATGTGCACTTTATTATTTTTAATTAAATAATAAAGATACTAGCCTATGTGCACATTAACTAACTAAAAGGGCCCACCAAGGGGTTACAAAATAGATAATAGATATCTCAAGACAAAATTCAAGCTCAATCCTCAAACCCATTGGGTTGAGGGTCTTCAATTCTTCGATGTGGACAATGTCCCGAAAAGGGGACATTACAGATTCTAATGATTACATAGGATAGTCACATGAGGGAGTCAAATCATTTTTACTAAGGGCCTATAAGGATGACATTATGCATGATATAAGGGCACCGTTAGATTATTTTTTGTGTTGTTCCTAACTCATAAATTCTGGGTCAAGAGAGTGTTAAAGGAAGCCCATGGTATGATAAAATCTCAGTTTTGTTGCTTGCTGATATGAAATTGCTGATATGTTACCCTCGCACACAATTGGTTGGGGAAGGTGATAAGATTTTATGCTTGTTGTGTCCTCCTATAGCACTGCTAATTAGACATCATTATGTACCTCATACTCTTCGAAATAATGAGGTAAGAAGTGTCTTTTATTGTATAGATTATGGGATTCAAATTCGAAATTGCTTCTGCATGAGGAATATAGGTGCTATGTGGAGCTCTACAAAAAGAAGAATATCTGATTTCAAAATCAATATGGAGGGAAATTTTATCAGGATATGTTTGGGGCATCAAAGGCATGATGATGGTTTTGATTTTCCGTTTCATATGAGGTTAACCCATGGTTCCATGAATATGGAAGAGCTAGAAATAATATGGTGGAAGGGAAGCACCCTTACTTTAATATGTGGCACACCTACTTATCATTCATTCAGGGTTAAGGGTTTCCTTCATAACCAAGGGGTCACTAGGCTTGTAGAGAGTGACACCACCATACCTTGCACAAAGAGAATGGGACAACTATCACTTCTCCTAGGAAAATATAAGGTATGTGATGAGTTTTTTGTGATTAAGTTAGCTAATGATGAAGTAGTTCTTGGAGTTCAATGGCTGCAATCCTTTAGGGAATTCACCCTCAATTATCATGATAGAGAACTGAAATTGTATGACAAAGACAAAGAAATCAGAATTCAAGATATAAAGGATGAAGGAAATACGTTGGAAAATGCTTGGAATTCACATTGTGGTTTGCTTTCTCACATAACAACGGATTGAAAAAATATTGTCACAATTGTGTATGTCAAAAATCAGCTTACTAGTAACATCATGGGAGGAGTTTGCAAGAAGGAACAGCATATGATAGCTCTTTTTGGGGCAGCAAGTAAGGCACTGGCAATCAGAAAATGCTCCACAACGAAGATTGCTCACACTTGGTAAGAATGTTTATTACTATAAAGTGAATTCCGAAGAGCTTTGGTTGTAAGTCATCCTTTAACATGAATAAGACGAGTTTGGAAAATGTGGGTCATGAACCCCAAAACATTATGGGAGTCATTTTAGATCTTGTGGCTATTATTTTCGGCTAGGTCCACATTCTCTATTTGCAGCCACCACTTGGATTTTGATTATGCGGAAGTGGTATTCTTCTTCTAGTGAGATGGACAACGTAAGCGTAAGTCTCACAAGATGGTGTTTTTTGGCCACTTCACTTTTGAACTTGCAATGCTACAACGGAGATGAGTTGTTTTTCCCAATTTCATTTGTTGGGTTGTGGGTATCTTCTTGGAGAAACAATAGAGGAGCAGATTTGAAGACAGTCTTTTTATGTGAAATGGTGGGTAAGAGGGTTCACTCATTAAGAACAATTAAGGCCAATGTTCCAACGTATTTGGTATTATTTGGGACAAAATTCTGGGCATGATATGGCTGTTATACTTACATACTAGCACTCATGAGTTATGGTCCGAGCCAAATTTTGAAAAGATTAGTTTGGAGCAGCTTGGAAGCATCTTTTGGAGGTTAATGTAATCATTAGACAACTGTTACACTTTTGTTTTATATGCTGTCTGCAATAATTTCAGCTCTCTATCCTTTGTTTTGACAATGAGAGAGGAGTATCCAGCCATGAGGATGAAGGGTTTGCAATCTACTATCATTGTTGATTTTTAGCGCTTGCTTGAATGTTGGAAAATAGAACAACAATTATCTGTTAGTAGAAGAAAACAAAAAAAGAAACGAGATGTCATGTCCCTTTTTGGAGGCTAAATTCTGAAGACCTTAACCCATTCTTTCCCCGTGGGTCTTAAGGAGAAAAGCAAGGGGAAATCTGGATTATATTTATATTATTGATTAGATAGTCATTTTCATTTATTATCATTTATCCGATTGGAAGCTTTTTTTGCTCCAATAGAGGAATTTAATGTAGAGGAGCCGAAGAGATTTGCAGAGATCATAACAGAAGAACAATTAATTTACGAATAATAAAACCATTCTCATACTATTCAGTTCTCATTAATTATTTACATATTTCATACACCCATATCTACATGTAATAGCTCCCCTATAATTTAGGAGGTAGCTATAACCTCTCAAACTATCTACGTGAGTAGTTTAAACTCACATACCAATATATTTGTTATTTTTGTTTTATATAACAACTAATAACAAATTACTAACCTATAAATAAGAATTATCCTGGGGTAATTATTATTTACTAATTTACTAACTCACATTCACCTAGGTAATAACACATGTAATTATTATTCACCCGTACATACTAATGGAGCACTAACCATGGTTTCCCTAACATTTAAGTAGTTTAGTATTAATGGTATTGTGAGCATGTAGACTCCAATAACCTTTTTTAATATTTAAAATGCAATTATTTAAGGGGCCTGCTATGATGTAATTATTGCTTTAAGCACTCCTTATGCCTATTAAAGGAGGTCGTTTGGGCATTAATGAATGATGTTTTTGGTGATTATTCTTATTTTGGTGAAAATTGGCTAGTGTAGTCCTTTTGCTCTCTCTCTCAAGGACGAAACCCCTTGAGTTGAGGATCTCTTCCAAGGATGAAAACCCTTGGTTGGGAAACTTGTGAAGGACGAAAACCCTTCACGAGGTTTTGATTGTGCAAGCTGGTTGGAAATGCAATTAAGGATCTCTCTTGTATTTGTGGTCTCTTTGGTGCAAAATATATATTATTTCAAGTGGAGCAACCTATATTGGTGTGGTAAACTGATATGTGTGGTGATTCTTTGGCAAATTTGAAGTTATCCTCTTGTTCTTTATATTTTATAACACCGATATCTTAAGTTTCGCGAATTTTGGAGCTTCCAATTTTGAGTTGTGAATTTTAAAAATAACGTTGCAGACAAGGGTTTATTTGAAATTCAGATCTCCAGATTTATTAAGCATTAAAAATCAATTTCCTTACATGAGATGATTGCTGGTGATATCTAATAATTTAGAGAATTAAATAGAGCTAATTTGAAGGGTTTTGAAGACATTTAAGTAGGTTGAAAACCCCAAATCAGGTCGCTGCCCTAGGAAGGGTTTGGAAAATCAGTTTTGCAGGGTTTATAACAACAATGTTTCAATTCTGATTTGAGAGTTTTTTGCCATTTCCTAAGGCCCCCCAATAAGGGACATTACAGTGGTATCAAAGCTCTTTCCTCCCAGCCTGTGAAGCATGGCAAATGACAATGGTATTCAGTATTATCAGAGGAGGGAAATGAAGAAGACAACGAAGTTTGGAGAAGAAAAATTGGAGACTATTACGAAAACACAGGAAGGAATGATGGAGGCATTGAGTCAGCTTACCCCAGCCATCCAAAAGTTGCAAGGTGGTGGTTCAGCCAAAGAGGGAGAGTCTTCCTACAGCCCCCGTGAATCAAAGGAGAAAATTCCTTTTGCAAAGCCCTACAAACCCTAATTTGTGGCTAAGGAGGAAGTCGCTCCACAAGGGAGCCCTAAACAAGCTCATGGCTACATGTCGTTGCTTGAAGAATACTGGGAAATGCCAGAGCAGTTTCGGGAGGCAATGTCTCTCATAGATTTTGTCGAATTAAGGACGAAAGAAAACCATTACCAACAAAGAACAATCACACAACCAAAGGGATACAATATATACCTTGGAGATACCCAATGCAGGAAATGTCTAGCCACTTGGGGTGGCACCTCCTTATATCAACAGCAAACCAGCAAGGTTACATGCCAGGTGCTCAGTTGGGGTCTCCAAGACCATTGTGGGACGACGACAATGGTACTAATCACATGCTTTTCTAGCTCTGCAACTCACTCAAAGTCTCAAACAACTTGCAGCTTGTGTTATGCTCAGATGGACTGCACACTACAGCGCTTGATGTTTGTACAAGGGCCCTTTGGCATCTTGATGCTTTCAAAGGATCATCAAAGTGTTTCAGAAGGCCTGTACCATCTTTTCGCCCTCACAGTTGGAAGGTAGAATGCTATGGCTTTTGTCTTGAGCGGCCAAGTTACCTTTTTGTTCAATTTGGCCAAATTGATGCTTGTCAAATGTGCAGGGCCATAGATTTTGCTTGCTTTAGACTGGCTGCAGGGGGCAGATTTGGTGGCTGTTGGATCCATCTCACAAACTTGTTTTTTTAGAAATGGCAATGCTAGAAGGGTTTTGGAGGCTCAGGATCATCCTCAAAGCCTTCCTCGTCATCCTCCAACTATGATCATCCTCTTGCAACATTCTGTCTTCATGTTTGTATCTTTTTCTTCACATTTGAAATGCAAGTGTGAGTGTTAGAGGCTAGTTTGAGGATCTCCGTGGGCATACAAACCATACGACTGAACTATAAATGAATACAACTGATCAAGAGGAATCTGTTTCGGATCACTCCGGGCTGGTATGCATAAAGGCATATGTAGTGCCAACATTCTACTCTGCTTTGGGATGCATGAGAAGGTCAGCAGCCCCCCTCTGAACAAGTTCTTGTTGTCCATGACAATTACAGGATATTCTCAAGATAGATTTGAAACACACTTTAGTTTTTTGGTGTATACATCCCCGCAGCACCTTCTGAAAACAAGAACAAATAAATTTATGAATTATGGCTGTTGATAAAGCAGGGGATGCGGATCTCATGAAAGTCAGGCTTGATGTCCACTTAAACTACTCATGACTTTCTCTTCACATACTGTGACATTTCCTCTATGCATCTTATCTAGGCCTCTGGAAAAGAAGAGCCAGTGCAGATGGTCGAGTTACCTATCCACTGACTTCTCTGTTCAAACTCTCGTCATAGATTGCCAGTTTGTATTTTAATAAGTCCTTCTCGACTCTTGTTTTCTGCCATTAGTGCCTTCCAACCGAAATCTTCCGCTTGGTAAGGTAAACTATTTGCTGATTTCCCTATTTTTCTCATTTTTACCTTAATGACTATCCTGACAGGGAAAACATGTATTATAGCACAGAGTTTCTGTTGCCAGCTTTAGATTCCATATAAATCAGTAGGAAGAGGCTTACGTTGCTCCAATTTAAATCAGCTGGAAGTATTTTGCATTACCCCAAATTTTTCGCAGGTCTATCTACGACCAGCTGGAAGCTTTGTAACAGACCAGTTAGAGCTGAGGCAAGCTGTCATGTATCCTGGAAAAGAATTAGCAAAGCAAGATGATATGCTGGTCTTAACTGGAAATTTTGGTACACAAGCAAGCTTACGCTCTGCTGAAGCAGCAGTTGCAGAACAACAAGTAGGTGTCTTATCTCATCTTATCGTGATTAATGAATCGTTTTTGATATTAATTTTTCTCTCAATGAAATATTGCCCTTGAATGTTTTGCTTGAAATTTCTAAGTTGATCTGTGATATTGCAGGTGGAGGAGATTCAAGAATGTAATGCGCTAGTTTTACCAATGGTTAAAGATCTGTTTTTGGTTGGATTTCTTGTGGCAGAAGTCCAAATGATGGGACCTGGAAGCATTTGGTTGCCTGAAAAAGACTACGAGCAGTCTGTCTCTGATTCATCCATAAAGAGAGTGAAAATAGAGCCTTTTCAGGAAGACACTCAGAAGACATTATCCTCTTCATTCAGTGCCAAGCAGAAAACAGCTGCCACCAAAATTGCACGCTCGTTAGCTGTGGCCTATGTAATGGATCAGGTAGTAATAGCCTTAAACAGTACATCAAGCTAAGAAGTGTTTAGGTTCAATGCATTCATTTATTCCTTTGGTATTCATGCAACCTCTCGACTGTTATACCCAGACTTAAGAGGTATACCACCATGAAATGGTCCACATCCAACCCGTGGAAACATTTGACAATATCAAGGCATTTTGGTATAAAATGGAATACAAATACACGAAGGGAAAAAGGGAAACAATTTTTGAAAGATAAAAATATGAAAAGTATTTGGCAAATGTGGGGCTGGTCTCGCACCTCTGGCCCCAATACTCTTCACAAATGAAATAAACCACATTCATTTTTCTTTCTTCTCATTTTTGCACTTAAACTCAAATGGAAATGAACAAAAAGTCCAATGCTCAGCAATGTTTCTCTTTTTTTTTTTCAAATCACATCTCATATCAAGTGGCCTTCTACTAAAATACATAACTAAAAACCCCTTAATTTATTGCAAATCTATTGCAGAGTCCCATTAACACCAAAATTGGTAGCAACACTAACATACAACACCTTGCATTCTTCCAACTTCAAGCGACTCTATTGCAAAGTTCAACTAACACCAAAATTTGTAGCAGCACGAACATACAACACCGCCTTGCATTACTTCCGACCTCATCCACAAAGTAGTCAACATATTTGATTCTTTGAGCCAGAACGAGACAAACAAGTAGTTGACAGAAACTTGATATATTCAGAAATCCAACTCTGGCTCATATGTAGATAAGCGACAAATAATCTCATCTTGAGCGTAAGGGGGGGCGATGCATATGCCTAGGTGGCATCTAGATAATGAAGAACTCATATTTATTGACTTCGCTAAACAATATTACGTGAAGACAAGAAGTAGTTAGGCTCAACACATTCATCTATCCCATTGGGAATTGAGCAACCCGACTTTTACAACTGGACAGAAGAACAGTTGATGAACAAGAAAAACATGCAAGGGTATGCCACCATGCAGTAGTCCACATCTAACTATTAGAAATGATTACCGTTAACAAAACACTTTAAGATAAAATAAAATAATATGTGAGAAGGAAAATAAATTAGAAGGGAAAATTCAAAATATGCAAGTGTTAGTGGTTCCCGTTTCTTCATTAATTTTCAAATTCTATTTATACAATAAAATTCTAGTTAAATGGTTGGTGTAACCACTAATTTCTATGGTGAGACACAGATAACCACAACTTACCAACTTGATTGACAACCTGCTAACTCATGAAATAAACCAAGACTCAGTTACTTATGTCTCCTCTAACAAAGGTGAGACATATAGTTGTGCAGGTCCAAATGTGTTTGAAAAGTGTATGTGTGTCATACGGTAATTTGACTGGTTATATATCTGTTGTAAAGTGAGGGGTGGCTACTTCAGCTGCGTAACTATTTTATGCATTGTATTGATCAAAAAATTGAAATAATAAAATAAGGGGGGCCAGAGGTGACACTCTCAGCCATTGGTGATTCATCACTGGTCAATGAATCACGAAACAGAGAACCAGTGGACCACTTGCCATATCTTTTGTTATATGGGCATCTCTTTATATATGTTTCAAATTTATTTCTCTTTTCTTTTCTTGCATAGTTTATCCATTTTATCTTAAAAACGCCTTTCTATTGTCAATTGCTTATAATGGTTAGATGTGGACTATTAAATGTCGGTATACCTTTGCATATGGATGTGACAGATGTGGGTTACATGAACTTAAAAGATATAAATGAATGTGTTGAGCCTAACTACATTAGCTAGAGGTAGAATTGTTCAAAAGTCCCTAGATATGCACTCTTTTTATCTAGGTGCCTCCTAGACATATAAACCACCCCCCCCCACCTAAGCCTGAGACGACATTATTTATTGATTCTCTAGACATGTAGTGGAGTTGGGTCTCGTCATCCAGAGGCTTCCTGTATATATGGGGTCTTTGTCAACCAGTTGTTTGTATCTTTCTGGCTCGAAGAATAGAAGTCGGTGATTAGTTTGAAGACAAAGTTGGAAGAAATGCACAGCGTTGTATCTTACCACTACAAAGGTTTTTTTCTTTGTAGTTCCAATAGGTTAGCAAAGTTTCTGACCCTCATTTTTGTGTCTAGTTTCCATGGACTCCTATTTTACTATTCTTTTCCAACAGAAAATGTGAACTTCATTTTCAGATGTTTTAGTGGCAATTTTATAGAGGTGTCAATAAATTTCTCATTACTGTCACCACCCTCCCCTGCAAATTGGGAATCGAAGTGCCAAGGGCATAGATATTCTTCCCACAATTATTTTTTAGAGAATTGACAGGATTTAGAACCATCTGAATATTGCACATTGACATTATATGGTTGTCTGGACATTTTCACCATCAAAACTAATTTTCCAATGGCTGTTTTAGTCTTTCTACTGTTCCAAAAATGTCTTCCCATGGTGTTGGTGTGCTCAGGCAAAAGGAAATCAATATCCAAAGAGATTACATAATGCCTTCATCTCTGTTTGACAGTTGCAAATTGTGAGAATTAAACTCGCATGCACATCATCAAAAAAACATCCAAACGGGTTGCCACATAGGCTAGAGACTGCATTTAAAGGATTGCCATATGTCTTCAAAGGGCTGCCACTTGTAAATAATCCAGAAATCTTTCACAAAAGGAAGTTTATAAAGTGGTGGGCTACATTTTCAGAAATTCCTGCCCTTATATGATTCAAATAACAAAGTAACATCCTTGTTCTGCCATCTTCAATAATTTCATTAGAAAAGAGCAAGACAAATATACAATAGCAATACAAATATTCCCCATCTGATGTAATGTCCACTTTTTCAATATGAGAGCCTAAAAATGAATTTCTTGCCATTCCCTTTCCGTGGAATTTAAGTTGAATGAGCCAGGGAAGGAATTGCATTCTCATTGCATTTTTTTTTCTAACTTTTAATGTTTTTCTTTAGTGTGTTCTTCATTATAGCAGGTCGGCTGGCTTGGAGGAGATTAAAGGCAAAATACAATGTTAAATAAAGCCCAAAGGAGATTAATGACTTCATTTGCACCCATCTACTTTGGTGCATTTTATCTAAACTTGATCTTTGGGCTGTTTGCTCATGTCATTCCACTTTTGAGCAAAAATCCAATCGTGTGTTTTTTACAAGGAGGACAGAAACCCTTCTTGTAGCGAGTTGGAGGACGAAATCCCTTCAGTTTTGGGTGAAATGAAAACATCTTGAAGATCTTCTGTAGATTTGGGCATTGGAAGATCAAAGAAGATATCTACAAGTGTTGGCATGCATTTATGAGCCCATCCTAGTTAGAGCGAATAGGGTTTGGTAGCGTTTAGGTGCCTTCTAGGGCACGAAATTCAGATTTCCTTTCATAATTAGATTTGACATATTTTATAACGCTGGAAACAATCAATATTTGTGGAATTTGGGGTTTGGAAACCCTTTGTTTCATAATTTCTTTGAGTTGTACTTCTGCTGCAATTAATTAATTTTCTAGTTGTGTTTTCATTCAAGTTTCATATTAGAAAGTGGTTTAGATTCATTCTAAAATATCTATATACATTTTGGTTGGATAATTTGATGAGTTTCAAGTGAATTTCCTTCATTTTTGGACTGCTTTTATAAAAATCAGACCGCTGATTTTCAGCTGTCATACATTTCAGTTTGCTGGTCCAAAATTTGAAATCTCCCTCTTTCTAAAATAACCAGTTGAAGACCATTAGCTCAATATTGTTTCCCGACGACCAAGGGATGAATAAAAGGGGAACTTTAGTCTTAATGAATTATTATAAAGTGCATAAAAAGAAATTTTATCAAAAGCACTTATATTAATTTATTAAACACTAAATAAAAAAAATAAAAGGGAAAAGTCACTTTATAGTCTTTAATTTCCGCCTAGAGGAAATGTGACCCATGCATGAGAGGGGACAAAGCCAAAAAAGAATTATGTGGGAAAATGAAGATGATTGGTGGTTGCAGGTGGCTACTAAGCCAAGATTGATTAGAAAAGCAAAAGTCGACTTGCTTCAAAAATCATTTCTTTTATTTTATAAAAATTCAGATTTTTGGTGTGAGTTTGTGAGCTTTGCATAACAACTTCTAAGGACAAAAACCCTTTGAAGTTATCTCTTGAGGACGAAAACCCTCTTGAGGATTAGAAGGAAAACGAAAACTCTTCTATTTGTGTTTTCCAGTAGTGTTTGAAGGCCTTATTTTGCATATCTGAACAAGGGTTTGAAGGAGAATATTGGTTGCTGTGATTCCCCTTTATTTCCAGCTTGTTCTAGGTGAAGCGACCCATATAGTGTAATGTTCCCTTCTTGGGACATTGTTGAAATTGAAGACATGAAGACCCTCAACCCATTCTCCCTTAACCCATTCTCTCTTCTCATGGGTTTGAGGATTGAGCTTGAAGATGGTCCTAAGATGTTTATTGTCCATTTTGTAACCCCTTGGCATGCCTTGCACTACAAAGAGGGCTATCTAAGTTAGTTAAATGTGCACATAGGATAGTTGATTTTATTATTTAATTAAAAATAATAAAGTGCACATAGTCTTAGTTTATTAGAGACTTTATTATAATAAGAGTTTATGTTTTCCCTCCAAAAAGGGAAGGTCGGTCTTTTTGAATATTGCACCCCTTAACTCTATAAAAGGAGGTCGCATTTTCTTTAGTGGGTTATGTTGATTGATCTTTTGATTTCACTCCATGCTTGGAGTAATGGGATGTATGCCCCAATTCTTGCATTGTGCTCTCTAATTGTAAGCTTCATTTGGATCCATTGTTGAAGATATTGAAGACTCCATTGTTCTCTTCATTGTGTTCTCTTGTGTTGAGTGTGTTTATGCATGGTTTCTCCATTCTAGCATTGACAAATTGCTCTAGAGTGTTGGCGTAATTATTTGAAGGATAAATTTGCATGTTGGTGAAGGGTTTGAGGTTCCTTTGTATCTATTATCACTGCTGCAATTTATTAGGCCCAAACAACTTAGATTGAGGTTTATTCTATCATGTTTGAGCTAATTTGTGCTAGATCTATAATCTGCTGTGTTTAATTAATTATTTCAGAGCAAAGGCTGTTGTTTTGTAGTGTTTTAGAAGGGTGGAAAGAGTTGGAATTTATTTATATAATTTATTCTAATGCTAGCAACTTGAAGGCAAATTTTTGGGGCAATTTTGATGGGGTTTCAATACTCAGAAAATTCATATTCTTAATGCAATGGAAAACCCGAAATTTCTAGTTTATTTTGCATTTTATTTCATGGAAAAACATTGAGTATTGAATGAGTTATGAATTTTAGAAGATTTCAGTTGTCTGCAAGTTATCTGGTTGTTATTAATTAATATTCATTTCAGATCTGCAGTTTGGGATCAATTTAATATTGATTTTGGTTGTAGAAATTAGGAGGAATAAGGAGACAGTGATTTCATAATTTTTGGAGTTGATTTGATGCCTTAAATGTGCTGGGCGACCTACTTTTTAGGGAAAAATTAGGGTTTCGTGTTTGCTGTGCGAAATCTGATTTTAGAATATTATTCTTCATATTTTTGTAGCCCAAAATCCAAAGTTTGAAGGTTTTTGCTTGGATGGTTAAGCAGGAAATAATTTTGGAAAATTGCAGCAGTTGGGGTGTGATTATTAATTATTTTTCAGCTATTAAAAATCTGATTTGAATGTGTTTAAGTTCCAATTGTTTTCTTCCAATCTATCCCACCACCTTGGCTAGTTCCAACCCCATTTGAGTTCGAAATAGCTGACATTAAGATATTTTAGGTTGGTGCAAGAGGATTTATCCATTCTTTGTTTGATTTTGATAAGTACTCCATTTTCTAATTTGACCTAAGAGGGGACATTACATATAGAGAACTGGTTTGGGGTGTTTTGGAACTGTTAAAATTCAAATATGGGTTGTTGTTCCCTTTTCTAATTTTTAGACATCCAATCAACCATTTGGTGTAATTTTTGGGTCAAAGAATTGGTGTCTTTAGTTGTGTTTCTGAAGGAGCAAAATGCATATTTTAAATAAATATTTCAGCCTTCAATTGGGTTCCAATCTAAGTATTTTTCTTATGTTTTTGGCATAATAAAATCAGTGGATTTGTTTTTGATAAAAATATAGTTATTTAGTTTATCTTTTGGATAAGTTTCATCCTCTAGCTAAGTCACCATTTCTGGGATAAATTCAGATTTGCATCTTTCTATTTTTTATATTGTGCATTTTAAGATCAGATTTGTCGCAAATCCCTTGATAGTGTCCATTTGGGGACATTACAAAATCAGAATTTAATAATATTGGGATTTGTGTGATTTCCTCCTTTTTCAGTCGAAGTCCCAAAAAGGGACATTACATCTGATCCATGGTTACAGGGAAGTTCCTATTAAGTCTGAAAGGCCGTCAATCCTCTCTGTATAAGCTCTAGTTTCTTGGATATTGCCAACTCCTTTATTGTTCCAAAGATAAACTCTAGAATTGGCTAATAATCAACAGGCTTATTAAAATTTCTGAGTCAATACTTATAAAGTGAAGAATTAAACGCATCTTCTAGACAAAATTTCTTGTATTAATCCGTGAATTGACCAATTTCAAGCCTTTCCCGTCCATAAGGCAGAGACGAACAAAGAAGATCACCTTCCACTATAAGTTCATTTCATCTCAGATCAATGGTAAAACTAAAAGCAATAACCTTTGCTAAAGCTTCTCCTTTAGCTACAGTGTTTGACATTTATGCCCAAACCAAAAGCATATAATCCTAAAACCTAACCTTCGCTATTCTCAAAGATAGTGCCTCTCCCTGTAGGCTCTTACTTCTTTTTATTATTTAAACCAGTTTTCAGTCTATTCCCTTCCACAGGGTGAAGATAATGTCAATCTTCAGTCGAGGTACTTGCATGTCTTTTGATTTGTGCTCCACACTTAACTATATTTTTCTACATGTAGTGTGGATGCATGTGTAAACATGTGAAAGTGTGTTGTTTGTGAATAGATAAAGATGAATACATATAAACACACATATATGACCATGGAAGTGTGCCTCAATATGCATATGCAGACATGATATGTACAATTATGCGCATATAATACTAATTGGTAAATCAGAAAGGATTTATTGATGTGAAGATTGCTAATTTAAATATATCAACTAACTTATATTTGTAGTCATTGCCTTTGAGAGTATGGAAACTCAGATTAGTACTTGACTAAGAAAATCACCTCTAGTTAGTTTTATTTTTTTAAAGCAAGTTAATTGTTTTGATGAGAATGCAAACACTGATGTTAGAGAAACTCTTTATCATGGACATTTTTCACCGTTTTGTCATATAGTGTAATGTCCCCATTCCTTCACTGAAGGCCTAAGGGCCATTTTTTCAGTCTTAGCCTTGGTCATACCCAAGGGGCTAACGACGCTAGAGGCTATTGGGTATGGATGGTTGTTTACCACCTTGCTTATTTGTTATATTTTTCCGTTGGCATTGGTATTAAGCAACTTGGTGGGAATAATTCTTATGTTTTATCGTTAAGGGGGGGGACTCATGGTACTTTATTGTTACATTTCTTCAAGGTTGGGGTCACTTAAGTCACTTTTAGTCCCACATGGAGCACTCAACTTGGAAAAAGGTAATGAAAAGTTATAAAAAAAAGCGCTTGGGGAAGAAAATGATTCATTCTTACACTCACACATATTTTGGCATTGAACAACTGTTGTTTGCATTCTTCTTGCTTGTGGAGTAAAATCCCATAGGATCCTTAGCTTCGGTGGCGAGAGATCCACTCCTGGCTAGTAGGGCACTCTTCGCTGGTGAAAGATCTACCCTAGTTTGCTATTTTGGAGCTTATTCAGATAAGATATTCAAGCAGATTTTACAGAGGTTTCAGGAGGGTTTCAAAGGCTATTTTCAGTACCAGAGAGAATTTTTTTTAATGGTTTGCATATCAGATTATTATCAACATTTAAGGGTAGAGTTTGACGCAGCTTTTGGAGACATTTTGGTGGATATCCAGCCCCTTCTAAAGGGTGACGTTAGCCCTAGGGATTTGCAGCAAGTTTTTCGAGGGTTTCCTAAGTGTTCATTTTCAGATCTGGAGGGTTGGGTTTTGTTCTATATAATTTGTAGCTGTTATTTCTAGAAAATCAAATTTTATCCATTGTATTCACATAGTATGAATTTTTGAAGTTTTCTAGCAGTTAGGGAATTCTGAAATTTATTGGCAGTCGTATAATGTTCAGAAAAATCCAAAAATAATTTTCTAGTCTTTGTTTTCATCTTAGCAAGCTCTCTATAAAATTTCATGTGATTTGGACCAGTATTTTGCAAGTTATCTTTAAATTTCAATTCGCTGCCCTAGTGGGTTTAAGTCCAGAAAAATCAGAATTTTATTTGCTGCAAATTTTTATATATTTTGTGGATTTTAAGTGATATCCCCACAAGGGATATTTCATATAGTTGGTTTTGACTTTTGCTATACTTGTGGTGTGCCTAGTTTAATTTTTGGACGGTGCAATTGAGTTTAAGTGACTTTCGTATATATGATACTGAAACGGTGAAACCTATTGATTAAACTTAATCATCATAATTCCTTTTGCTTTCACAGAGAACACTACTACTGCAGCATACATCTTGGCAGAAAGGTATAAGAATGAGTAACCTCATGGAAGAAGTAAGTTGTGCCATTTCATTTCAGGGGTTGGGATGTTTGTCTTTTTTGTCGTTTCTTGAGTAATTTTCTTGTGAAGTAGTGTTTTGACTATTTCCTTATACTTAATGTGTGAGCAGATTTATGGACCTCTTTCAAACATCAGGACACTTAGCAAAATGTTATTACCACATTTGAAGAGATCTGAGGTTTCTACAACCCTCCACCTAAATTTAATAATCTTTAATATGATCAAATTTTTCATGTGCTTGCATACCATGTTTTTCAAGTCCGTGCATCCTTTGATCTGAAAATTAAGATCATCTTGAACTATGTACAGATTCCACATGATATTTTGGAAGATATATTAGTGCAAGGTGAACGCATGAAAGTCATTGTACAGGAGCTGCAAGATGCCTTTTACTACACCAAGGTATTTACTAGAAGAATTTTTTTTATCCTTAAGATTACATAGTTAGGGTGTTGTGGAATTGAACCTCTTTTTCGTTCATCTAGTGAAATAAGAGTACAGAATCTTTTTCTTTTGTTTACATTTGAGGAAGTAGAAAATTAGACTGTAAAAGAAAGCTTTGATAACTAAATTTCTGTGTTGCGTTTCTTCTCTTGCTTTGTTTTTCCTGCAAATGGGATTTAGCTAAGAAAGGGTTATCATGGCAACAATTTATTTAAAAGGAGAATGTTTGGTGTGCGTTGAATTGAATTGGAGTGTGCATTATATGTGTTGGATTTGATATTATACAATATATTAAGGAAATCAGTATTTTTCAGTTTTCCATTTGTAAGATATATCCTTTGTTCTCACGAGGAAAATAGAAATGTGTTATCTTATGAACTAGCTTCGAGACACAATGCCGTATGGCACAGAGTTTGTCCATATTGCAACTTTAGACTGTGGGGTTCTCAGAGGTAGATTGGGCTGGTTGCAGAGATAACAAGAGGCCGACTTCAAGATATTGCTTCAATTTTAGTTTATAAGTTGTGTCTTGGAGCACTACACTGTAACCCAATCTTTCTCATTCATTGCCAAAGGCTGGGTAGAAGGTTTCTGTTGATGCCGCAAATGAGGCTATTTGGTTGAGATAGTTTCCTGGGGCTTTTGGTCTTCAGCAGTCGGAGCTTACAAAGATGTATTGTGATAATAAAAAAAAGTTTGAATATTTTCACGGATCACGTGTTCAATGCTTGCACCGAGCATATTGAGGTGCACCATCACTTCATCAAAGGGCAGGTCCTGAATTGCCAGATTTATTTGGTCAGGTTGACAGAGGAGCAGCTGAAGATACCTTCCCCAAGCATCTTGGTCGTCAGAAGGTATAATACTTCAGAAATAGACTTTGGTTAGGCTCAACCAAGTATACATTCAAGGGAAGTATTATAATTAATGGTTACCTGCTGTATCTTGTCTTAATGAGGGGGTTACAACTTAATGTGGTGAGCCCGATCATTAATGATGTCTTTTTTCCACATCCCCCAGTTATTGCATGATTAACATGTGTTTGTCATGCACTATATACAAGTGTATCAGCTCCTTGAACCATGCATCGAAGGAAATAAAATTGATGAACTAATTGTACTTAATATTTTCTTTCCTCATTTGACCACTTGAGCTGGGCTTGAATTCAACAGTTGTGTTAGACTTCATGTTATTTAAAGGTCATCTTTCCCGAGGCATCTGAGAATGCCAATTAACTAAAGTTTATCAAGTAATTAAAAGGGTAGGAATGGTAAGGGAGGACATAGGAATATATATTAAATCTCCTAGGGAATCTCAGATTTATCATCCAACATTGCAAATATCATAATATGCTGTGTTGCTAGGATACGGGTATGGGTTCGATACGTCGATTTTAAAAAACCCTTGGGTATGATACGTCTTGGATACATCCGTACACACACACACATATTTTATACATATATCATTTTACTCATTTTTTAGTCCATAAGAAATACAAAACTTGAAAATATAGTACGATCAATGTTCAAAACATTCAATATACTTAAGATTTTACATTTTCTATGATATACAAATATTGTATTCCTTTGTGTTTCATCCATTTCCTTTGAGATTAATTTTTGTGTTGTGATGGTGGCCATAAAAGATGTATATAGGGAGCTCCTAAAGGACCTATTTAATGGGATTGACTCTAACCTGCCAATGATAACTAAAGAGGTCAGTCCAATGGTTGTTCTTGCATTCATATTATCCAAAATCACCTTCTAATCCTCCTTAAGGATGCGGGAAGGAGTCAATGTTGTGCCTTGGTAGTTTCTGGGAAAGGATGCTCTTTGAAACTTTAAGCTATGCAATTTGCTGGTTCCAAATTTTTCTATTAGTATTGAAGATCACCTGAGATTTGATCTCATAAATAACTTGTACGGAGGCTCAGATATATGTCCAAATTTCTATGAATAGCTTCTTTCCTTGGCCAATTGCGATGATCCCAAATAATTACCTCAAACATTCTTGATATCCTTTGAATATTTTCTCTTCAATAAACTAGAGGGATTTTAAACAATCTCCAGGTTTCATTGTGGTTGCCATGCCCTCCTAGCCTACTCCTCAATAAAACCAAAGTTTGTTTGAGTTAAAATCAAATTTTTAAAAAAACTTTTTTAGAGCCCCCACCACTGCCCAACCCTACGGGTACATCCTAGGTACGTCCAGGTATGTCCCGGGGATGACAAAATGCACCCGGGACATACCCGGTGCGTAAATGGACGTACTCAGGACGTATCAGTACTGTACTCGGGACGTATCCATACCGGGTACGTATCCAGGGGAGTACGGGAGGGTGGAGATGAACCCTGGTAACATAGAATGTAACGTAAAACATGAAAGGAGTGTCTCGTAAAAAGTATGGATGCCCCCATACAATAAAACAGCTAACAATTTAAATAAAACCACCTGGATCGAGCAACCCAACAAGAATATTGTTTAGCATCCAGATCTCATGGGTATAGAAAGATCCAACGATCTTTACGATTAAGCAGAAGGCAGATCTAAGGAACATGCTTTTTCGTCTAGTAACCAAAGACGTATCCCATACACTTATAGCTAAGGAACATAAATGTATTCATCACATGAATGAGAGAAAATCAGAAATATCTGAAAGCAAAACTTCAGATTTCATTCAAATAATCTCAGGTTTGCATGAAATGGTTTGCTTGAATAGACAAAGCACAATTGTAACAATATTGTTTAACATCCAGGAAGAAAGAAATTATATTCATGTCTATGGATGACCAAAATAGGTCAATCGGACTTGAGAATACAACCACATACAATAGAGGGGTGCTAGGGTCCTTTCTCACAAACGAAACAAAAAACAAAAGAATAGAATGTAGACAAGGGTTGATCCCAACGCCCATAAGGCCCCCAACCTATGTGGTTAGAATACCAAAATGAATAAGAAAGATTCAAGGCTCTTTACAATTCACCAACAAGCAGATCTGAGGAGCATGCTTCTGCTTAGAGACCAAAAACCTATCCTATAAGACCTAAGAACAAGACCATAACAAAGGCCTTTAGACTTGACCCCTACCCCCATGAGCTCCATCATTCTCCAGCAGCATTTCATGGCATGAAATTCATTAGCACATGACACCATGATGAAAAGACTCTAAGACTCTGTCAAGAATAAAATAACTCATCTAAAATCTTTGAAACACACCAGCAACCATGTTGACAAAATATTTCATAATTCGGAAAATATGAAGCTTTTGACAACAGTGAGGGGAAGAAGACCCTCCTCTATTATGATGGGACTTCAACTTATTGAAAACAACACAAAACAAGAAAAGCATATTTACAAAAGTTACTCTGGCTAATTTATGGGGGTGATTTTGCATTGAATGTAGGGAGGTGGAAATGAGTGGAAAAAAAGAGTATGGGGGAAAAATTAGAATACACATGCAAATAATCAAACATAGATCTTATTTTAATGTGTAAGGAAAACTTATTAAGATAGAATTACCATTTACTACTGGAATTTTGCAGTGCATGAAAGGAATAAGAAAGACCTTGATTTAACACGAGAAATGATAATATCCAAAAAAATCCAAGCTACAAAGTTCTATAAATCTCCTTGCATTTCTTAAAATGAGGTTGAGTACAAAGCTCCAAAACACTCTTACTTTCAAGCAAAATTTTGGACAGCATCGAAGAGTCTTCAACCAAAATTGAAAGGTACAAGGAGGGGAAACACACAACAAAAGGGGAAAACCTAAATTCAACTATGTACATGCAAGGAACAACCCACTCTTATTGTTTATAGAGCTTCCTACTTCTCACTGTAGGGGCAGTGGAAGATGAGTTTCGTCTGATAGGCTAGATAGTGTTGAATATTTATACTGAATGGTTTGGTTATGCATAAATATATCTCTACTGTGTCCATTATTGATAGTGCTTTCAACACACATACTTGTTTTCTTGTTTATTTATCTGTTATTATCTGATAACATTGGTATTGGAGTGTTTGGTTCGTAGTTCGAGGAAGATTGTCAAGAGGCACGAACTGAAAATTCGGGAGAAGCCCTAACAGGGCACAAACTTGAAGAATTTTTTCCCTATTTGCAGAGGTTGAAAAGAATTCCTGGGTATCTATGTATTTGGTGGTCGTCTAGGGTGTTTAACCCTATCTAGCTGAATTTCGCAGCAATAATTATATTGGGGGGAATCATGCATACGTCACTCGGGTAGGGCATTATTTCAAATATGCATTTACAATCGCTTAGTGCATATTGTTTCCTGTTTCGAAGGGTACATTCACAGAAGTACATTTATTGCCTTGTTTCATGTTATTTTACCAGTTGTGAAGGCCTATTTCATTCATTAAGTGAAATAGCAATCAAATAAGCATTAATAATTCACATGCATTGTTGGGATTTGTTATCTCATTGATTGAACTTCGAACAAGGGTAGAGGAATGTTCAAACTGACAACATGTTATGCAATCGTGAAATCTGTTAACATAAGCCATTGTGAACCAATCACATAACTGGAGTCTTTGATTTCTGGCTTTTGACCAGCTCCATTGGAGTCTAGCACTCAGAGTTTGACATTGGGGTACCACATATTATCTCCTGCCATTAGTCTTACTTGCAAAGTTTGGAGTTTGGTGCCACGTGTGTTTTTTGCATCCTACATTTGTGTTTTCCGCATCTCAACTATTAAAGTTTTAGCCATTGTAATTTAGGAATAATAAATGTGCAAATATCTCTAACCTCATTTTGAATCATTTAATAATCTCACATTGACCTTTAGTTGACCCGGGAAAAAATTTCAATGTATGGAGCCACAAAATTAAAACACATGCAAAATTTCATAAATTGTTGATAAGATAATCACGGGTTGCGAAGATAGACCCTGGCTACAAACTTCGCCAGAGGTATGACAAACGTCAGTAAGCAAGCTACTTCTGCTTTTAAAATTATCTGTATCGAATGATTTGATACCCTGAGGGTCTGGAATGCCACTATGGCTAGTGTGTTGTACCACGTAATCAGGAAGGCTAAATATCAGTACCCATGCCCTGAAGAAGAGTCGTACTGCTACCTAGCTTGAAGAATATGCTTTTTTCCATGAAGTTACAAGAAGGTGGATCGTTGTCTAAGCACCTACTTCGAATGAAAGACCTCTGAGACCAGCTATTGTCTGTCAACAAAAAGGTGGACGACAATGATATGGTGGCTCTAGTTCTAAACAAGCCACCTTCTTCATATGAGTCTTTTGTAGAGACCCTTCATTGAATGGTTGAAAGTCAAAGTCTCGCGTTTGACAAGGTGAGTTCCTACCTGTTTGAAAAGGACCGAAAACAGACACAGAGTCATGAGTCCAATTCTTGACAATCTAAGAGTGCTTTTCTGCTCAATCCAGAAGAAGGTGGAAACGATAGGCTGACAAGTACATCTACTAAATTTCAAGTAAAGTGTTACTATTGTCGCAAGTTTGGTCATGTGAAGAAGGATTGTTGCAAGCGACAAAATGCCCTAAAGAAGCAGAAAGGGCAAGCACTTTTGGCAACAGTTCAACACAAGTCAGAAGATGAATAAGCCCTCATGGCATCTTGCTCAGATGGCAGCCCTACTCGAAGTTTGTTCTTTGATTTTGGAGCAACTCGGCACTAAACGTGTCAAAAAGATAGATATGTCAACTTTCATGCTAATTTATGTTCTTCTGATTAAGTTACTTTTTGGGGATAAGAGATCACATGTTGTAGAAGGGATTGGGGGGTGTTCGTATTCAATTGAATGATAAAACCAAACTCATGGTTAAAAATGTTAGATCTGTTCCAAACATGAACAAACATTTGTTTTCTATAAGTCAATTAACAGAAAATCCTAATATTGTTGTGAATTTCTCTAGAAATCAATGTATTGTGTCTGATATAAAACAAAATACAGTTTTTTCCTTGGGTGTTGGGCACAAAGGTTTGTATGAGTTGGTTGATCCTGCCACGATCAACCTACATGCCTTAATTCTAGAAGGCAATGCCAAAATTTTGTGGCATGAGAGATACAGTCATCTCAACTTTCAATATCTTACCAAACTAAGTAGAGAAAACATAGTACTTGGTTTGCCTAGTATCCAAGAGAAGTACGATATAAATAGGAAATCTTTTCCTACCGAAGGTGTTTGGCGTGTGAAGGGGCTCCAAGATCTTGTTCATGCAGATCTTTGTGAGCCATCATGAAGTCTTCAACTATTCTTGGTGCACGTTATTTTCTATTGTTGGTGGATGATTATTCCAGAAAAATACAGGTCTACTTCTTGACAAAGAAGTCTAATTCTTTTGCCTATTTCACAAAGTTCAAGACATTAGTGGAGAACCAAACTAGACGGTGGATCAAAACTTTGAGATCTGATAATGGGGGTGAGTTCACTTCTAATAAGTTCAAGGATTACTACAACAAAGAAGGAATCCATCATCAGTTGATAGCCCCATATACCCCACAACAAAATGGGGTGGTAGAGAGATAGAATAGAACAATCATGGAGATGGCATGATGCATGATGTATAGCAGAGTGCCATATTGATACTTTGGAGAAGTTGTAAACACAATTGTATATATTCTTAATCGGAGTCTATGCAAAGCTTTGCAGGACATCACTCTTGAAGAAGCTTGGTCCAAAATCAAACTTGAGGTATCAGCTTTTCGCATTTTTGGTTCAGCTACAAATTGTTTTGTTCATGATAAAAAAGAGGAGTAAGTTAGACTCTAAAAGTTCCAAGTATTTCTTTGTTGATTATAGTGATCAATCTAAAGCCTATAGATTGATTGATACTTCTACTAATAAGATCATTATTAGTAGGGATGTTGATGTAAAATAAACAAAGTCTTTCTTTGGCAGCAATCAAGCAACAATCAGCAAGGGGGTAGATATCAATAAGTGGTAACGGAAAATGTTTCCTTTCGCTTGCCCAATCATGAGTCTAGTTATTCTCATACTCCTCCACAGACTTCAATACAACCTATGTTATCTCCCATAGACACTCTTGTGTATCGAAGACACCAACCTGAGTTGGTTTCTTCTCCATAAGCACCACAATCGGATCCCACATCTTCAATTCAACGACAACCTTAGTTGTTTTACTCCATTATTCAAGATGTGCAAAATGGAGACTTGTCTCCTCTCTTACATGGTCAGCCTCACAGAACTGGTAAAAAAATCTATTATTCAAACCATGTTTAGTTTGCTCTTTCTTTTGATCTTCTTAATATTCATGAACCACATAAATGCTCTGAAGCATACTTGAATGGGAAACTGCCATGCAACTAGAGTACGATGCCTTGATAAAAAATGGATACCTGGAAGTTGGTGCCATTGTCTACAGGGAAACATCCCATTGGTTGTAAATGAGTGTATAAAATCAAATGTAAAGAAGATGGTACTTTGGATAAGTACAAGGTTTCGGTTTGTTGTGAAAATATTTTTACAACAAGAGGGGATAGATTATGAGGAGACTTTTCCTCCTACTGCAAAGATGGTCACCTTTTGGCTACTTCTTTCTTTTGCAGCTCAGTTTGGTTGGAAAGTATATCAGATGGATGTCAAAAGTGCTTTCCTGAATGGGGATTTGAAGGAAGAAGTGTAAATGACACAACCTGAGGGTTTTCGGGCTTGTGGTTGTGAGCATCTAGTATGCAAATTGATTAAGTCCTTGTATGGACTTAAGTAGGTTCCTTGAGCTTGGTATATCAAAATAGATAAACATCTTAGAGATTCAGGCTTCACACGGAGTCATTCTGATCTGAATCTCTATGTCAAAAGAAATGATGATGACATTGTGATTCTTATTGTTTATGTTGATGACCTTGCCATCACAGGCAATGGAGATGCTGCGATTCATAAGGTAAAATCAGATTTATGTGCTGCTTTTGACATGATTGATTTAAGCCTCCTTGACTGTTGTTTTGGTGTAGAATTTTGGCAATGTACTCACTCGATTTTCATTTCTCAAAGTAAGTATGCCACGAACCTGTTACAGAAATTTCAGATGTATGATTGTAATTCTTCTTCTACACCTATGGAGGTCACGCTGAAACTCTCAGCTCATGATGAGTTATCACCGGTTGTCGGTTGATGAATCATTATACAAATAGTTGGTGGGTAGCTTGATCTATCTAACAACTACATGAATGGATTTGTTTTGTTGTCAGCTATCTCTCCCGGTTTTTATCTAAACCAAAACTCATTCACTGGGGAGCAACAAAACGAGTTCTAAGATATGTCAAAGGAACTCTTGACTTTGACATTCTATATCAGAGAGTTGCAGATTTTAGATTGATTGGCTATACCGACTCTAATTGGGGAGGATCTGCAGATACTTGACGATCTATCACTGGATATATCTTCTCTTTTGGTTCAGGTTTTGTTTCTTGGCAAAGTAAACTTCATTCTACAGTTGCCATCTCTTCTACTCGAGCAACATACAAAGCTGCGGTTAGTGCTAGTTGCGAAGCAATATGGCTTCGTCGGATTCTACCCGATTTTTAGTTTCCCTAGGCTATTGTTACACCTCTGTCACTCTTTTGTGATGATCAAGGTGTTCTAAAGATGGTGAAGAATCCTGTCTATCATGACCACACTAAACATATTGAGATTCATCATCATTATATTCGACAGTTGGTTGACTTAGGTGATATCTCTCTTCATTTCTGTCCTTCGGATCAGCCTGTTGATGTAATGACTAAACCTATTGGTCCTTTGTTGTTTGTCAAGTTTAGAGATAAACTTGGTGTTGTTTCAAGTTTAGTCATTAAGGGGGGGTGTTGGATATATAATATACTATGTGGTTTGTGAGCAGTTAAGAAGTTATACCTTCCATAACCGATAACTAAATTGTAACCATCATCCCTAAGTATAAATAAGACTCTTCCTGTGACATTTAATACAACGCAGTTTTGTCTTCTCATTTTTCTCTTTGCTTCTCCTTCTACTAACTACTGACCACTTGACAACTAAAAAAATTGACCTAACTACCTCTTAGACACATGATAACTTGATTAGACTCTTAAGTGACCTAAAACTTGTACAAATATCTTAAATACATTTATCTGAAAAATGTGGATAGATATCAATTTAGAGACACAATATCTTAAATACATTTACCTCAAAAATGCCGATAGATATCAATCTAAAGACACCTATCTTAGATTTGTGTTTCGCCCACTAAAGGGTTCCACATTGATAAACAAATCCATCAACATCTCTATAAATTGTCTTCTCACTAGTTATGCCAAGTGTCATTCTACAATGGGACCGGGCACGACTTATCACGGTGTGACCATGTTCATTAAATCTTTTTATAGCCTAGCTACATTTATCTAACATAAAAACAATAAAGCCAACTTTCACAATAACTATATATATATGTATAATGCATTAGTAAAGTTTTAATAGGAAGAGAAAACACCGAAGAGTGAAATGTAAAGACTGAATAATGAAAAGTAAAGAGGAAGATCAAAGAGTGAGGAAAAAAAAATATTTTTCAAGGGCATCGTACATTTTATATTTTATGTAAGATACTGTATATAGCATAACTCTCTTAGATAAATCTATGTGAAAGATGCTGAGAGATCATTGTCGAGATGCCTATTCCAGTTATGTGCCTTGAGAATGATATCTCTTGGCATCTTTTACATAGATTTTTCTAATATAAGTATGCTGGTGATAGATGGCCTCAATCTAGCTCAAGCATTGTGTTGGGCTTGAAAAACACTATTTGGGAGTCCAAAAAAAAAGAGATCGTAATATTTTAGTCACCTTCTCCAAGTGAGAAGAAAAAAATGCCCTATGACGGTGAGATGGATGCCAAATTTAAGGGCGAGCAGTTATATTGACATCTCACACTATTACACTCTACCACCACTCCCTTGGGTGTCATTGTAGGTTATACGTATTGGCGTAATAATGGCGGGCTCACCTTCAAACCTTTGTTGCACCTACCATTTATTTTTACATCATCGTGATTTTACTTTATTTATTTATTATTGCATCATGGTGATTTCACTTAACTAGTGAACTAAAACATAGGACATTAAAAGTCTCAAATGCACGGGGGCCAGATTATATTATGCATAACTTTTACAAATTTTACAGCAAGTGAGCATGACACATACTACCTTCTGACCATATGCACACCTTCCTTAATTTATTCCAAGGTAATAGTAAAGGTGGAAAAATCCATAAACTTAACTTTAGTACATCATTGAACTCAAAAAATATAATGATACACATCTCACAGACCTTGATTTACATTACAATTTCCCTTGGAGGAGTGATTTTTGAAATAATCCTTTTATTCGAAATACATTTCTGGGATAACTGCATTGGAACTTTTCACTCAACGTTTTGGGTCACTACTCGCGAACCATCATTAGGAGAGATTGCAAATGACAGTTCACGAGTAGTGACCTGAAACGTTGAGTGAAAACTTCCAACACAGTTATCCCAGAAGTCTATTTCAAATTCATGGACTGTGAAAATGTAAAATCTCTTATCTTTTTATTGTTAATCCAATTTTGAGGAGCCAAATTTGGGGCTCACACCATCTCACCATCTCTAAATTAATGATGGAAATACATCTTTTGCAACAAAGCCTATTTTGATTATGTTGACTTGTTTTTGCTAGGCTGTAGTGATTTTCCTTATGCAGCCGTTAAAATTCCTCTTCACCCCACCCTCCACCAGTCTTACTTTTAGATATCAATCACATAGGACAAACAACCTATTATCTTCTATTCTGCAGTTTGTTCCTATGATTCTGAAGTTTAACAAATCTCAGTTCAATGCATAACATTTTTTTCCAGGCCAATTTAATGCATTTCAGGGAAGAGGATGTGAATAGAATCCAAAGAGTTCTTTCAAATCCTTTCTTAAGGCAAGGACATGTATACAGTGATTACAACGACAATGGCAAAAGAACTACATTGTCGGTGGGCTCTGTACCAGCAGCAGATTTGGAACTTCCCATGCCTCCTCTTGCTCTTGCGGGATTACCAAAGTCTAATGTCAGGTATGATGTGGGGGCATGCTGCGTTTTGTGCCAAATATTACACTGGTTTGCAATTTTTTTTTCAAAATTATTTACCTTCGGCTAGATATTTTAGACACATCAATACATTCTTAGAAGTATAATCTTGATATTATTATGTTATCTTGATTTGGCAATCTGTTGGAGAGGTTTCAGGAAAGATATTTTTTCAAACATTCTGATGCATAAACTAAAGAAAACAATGGAACATTGGATAGACCTGGTTTTATTCAACCATACTAATAGTAAACATCCTAAATTCATTTCATCTTGCATTTAGAAGCATTCATGGAATAGTAGATTTGATTCCTGCAGATTCTATTTGGCAGGCCTTGCAATGTCTTCAAACTCCTAACAGATCTGGTAAATGCTGGAGATGCTTTAGCTCACAGCCAGCGGCAAACATTGCAGTTGATAGAAAACACACACATTTTGCAAGCTGCAATCGAAGAGTCTGCCCTGAGACAGGCATTAAGCAATTTACTGGATAGTGCATTGTTACGAGTACCAGCAGGTGGCTGGGTTAAGGTTGGAGCTATGGAAGCTCCAGGAGGTGGTGTCCTTGTGGTGATTGATGACAATGGACCTGATATGAGTTTAATGGTAATTTTCTGACTTGACATGATTTAGCTGTAATTGTCCGAGTTTTAGAAGCTAAAAACATGTTGGTGGGTGTGGTTTTTCCTTCTCTGCTGCTGTTCTTTCCCATAAATAAAGGTTCTATGCAAGATCCTGTGATTGCTTTGTTTTTGGTAATTTGATAGTGTAAGATTCTACTAAAAGGATCAAACAACAATCTTAGGATATCCATTATACTCATATTACCAAGTTCAGTTATGGTATATTTCTGGGGCAAGTAGAGATTTTGTATGTCTTGATGGTACCTTGTTCTGACAAGGCTTGGGGATAAAGTCGCGCTCAAGGGAATATCGAGATATCTACACCATCACTTTTGTTTGTCTAAAAAGCCAAGATAAAGCAATGCGTCTACTATTTAAAGTTGGCAGTCTAAGCTATATAAGATAAGTAAAAATGTCCTTTTTGCTATAGAGTATGGTAATGGATATGTTATGAGAGCAGAAATGAGAGCAGAAGTCCATCTGCTGGATTTGGCATCATGGAAGAGACATTGATCATAGAAAGTCCCAATTTAATAGAAAAAAGCACGTAAGAGAAATGCAGGGTAGGAAATCTGTGTTTTTGATAGTCCTGTCAAGCAGTCCATGTTATTTGAGACCAATGCAGGGTAGGAAATCAGTGTTGTTTTTGACAGTTCACACAAGTACCTCGTGAATTGTTGGAATATTTTGTTAAGGCTGTTTTCCCTTACCTGTAATATAGAACACAACAAGAAGAAAATAATTATAGGACTGGCAGGTACAAATGTCTACTCTAGCATTGAGGGTATTTATGGTTTCTGGTATGTCAATTGCTTTATAGTTGTAACAAGTTTGTAAATAAGGATCGTGTTTTGCAACTGCTGAAATTCTTTTGTTTATTGATGCTAGATCTCAATGTTTTATGGTTACATTGTTTCGTATGATTCTTTTCTTGCCTTCTGCAGACTCAAACCGAATTGATAGCACCGTTTGGATCCAACCTCTCCTCAGAAAGTAGAACCGATGATAATATTGCATGGAATTTTGTGGCCGGAATTGCTATTGCTCGAGAGATTTTGGAACATTATGGTAGTGTTCTTCGCATGTTATCACCTTATTTACCAAATGCATTGCTAGGGGCAGGTGGAGCACACATTGAAATTTGGCTGCCTGCCATGCCTGTCGAAGGAACTACTGAGGCAGAAGCAGAATTGGAACCATCAGTTCCTTTTAACTGATGCTTTATCTTTGATAAGATGTCATACAAATATTTTTAATATAAAAGCTATGTTGAGATACCTGATCTTCTTGTAAAGAAAGGCAGACAATGTGCATACAACAGAACCAGCTACTTTCCAAGTAAACTTCATCAAGCTAAAAGCACTAGACAAAGCAAAATGAATTAAATCTACAAGGGCTATTTATTCTTTTGCAGGGTACACATCAGACCGAAACCCAATGGCCCCTACCATAATATTACAGCATATGTGGCTTAAGTTGGACTTCATCTTGTAAAACCATAAGTAATTGATGTAGTAATGTCCATGTTGTAACAATGTATTCAGTTATCTTTCTCTGCAGCCAATCTTAACACGCCATGCAGCTAATGTGATCCAATTATTGTTTGATAATAGTATAATAAGAAATTTCTAATCTTTGTTGTTATATCTTGCTAGATTGTTTCATAGTTAATTTTAATGTATTATAGTTAAAATAACTATTAAATATTTTGGTCATAAAGTGATCCATAATTAGCAGATAAATTTCATTAATTCATCAACACAAATCTTAATTGTTTCCAATAATACTTGATTGATTAATTTGTTATCTTATGAATTTATAAAAACAATGCCAAATGTGCTTACAGTTGAATTGTTAAGTGTTGTAAATTGAAAGGAAAGAACTGAACATGAAAGTAGAGAAAGAAACTATTGCAATTTAAACAACAAAAAAAAAGAATTGCACAAGACATTGTATACTTGATAAAATGTGGAAAAACTCCCAGAAAAGTGAGGGATTTCCTCCTCTTGCCATTGTCTTTTGTTTTTGTTGTAGCAGGTGTACTTCCTTCTCATGTCACTCTCTTTCTAAGTTACAAGTATACCGCTTTCTCGCGGCTTTCATAGACACTTCACAATAGCAACATGCCCAAACACCCATACAAGCTTTGCAACTTGCTCAAATTTACTTCTTTATCACTTTACTTCTAAGACAACCAAGAATAAAGAACTAATAGGAGACAATTTCACTTCTTATAATGACCCTTTGATGATGAATTTACACATGTTTACATTATAAGAAGCTTGAATGAGAAGTTGGAAAGATTTAGAAGAGGAAGCAACCATTTGTAACCATTTTTATACCAATTTTTCGTCATTATGCGAAACCTATTGAGTTTTGGTCTACTCCATGCAATGACATGATTGAGAGAGGCGAGGGAGGAGAATGAGAACTAATTCAATGTGTATTAACACTATCTAAATGTCAGCCACCCACCCAAGTTGTAATTCCCCAGGCCCTAGGGGATCGATTACCCTTGCATTTACACAACGGGTTGGGAGGACTCGCCTTGCATTAGTGCACCTTAAGTGTGACACGTCGTTGAGTGACAAAACTCCTATAATATTAAAAAAATACTATCTAAATGTCTAGTTGTTCAATTCAATACATAAGAGTAGGAGTTTATATAGGCAAACCAACTAATTGTAGACTATCTCCCATTCATCAGAAGAATAGGCAATTTGTTAGCCTATAATCTTATCTAAATTTGGATAGCTTAGTTGCACATCCATTACATTATACATGGGAGATTATATAGGCAAGTCAACTACTTGCACACCATCTCTCGTTTGTCACAAGAATAGGCAATTAGTTAGCCTATAATTGCACCTATAAATAGATGGCTTAATTGTACATCTCTCTTGTTGTACAAATTGAAATACCAAAACTAGGGTTATCTAATTAAGATATTACTAAATGTGTAAAGATAATCCAAAACAACAATAAGAATAAAAAATATTATTAGATTATGAAAGGATGATATTTTTGCTCAACACACTTTAGAAACTAGATGAAGGTATAGTTAAGGTTAGGGTTTCGAAACATTTTCATCTCACTTTAGGCTCGGACTACATGACAATGATTTGGTATTGGACGAGGATGCTATGCAGGGTGTTCTAAATTTTCCTGTGAGATTTGGGAGTTTGAAATTGAGTGGAGGATGGGTTTGTCCGTACAAGGTAACTCATGAATTTGAAAAGACGATTGTAACAAGTACAAGGGACATGTTCATTGGCCATGTAACAAATTCATCGGTCAAACCTCTTTTGGCCCAACGAACCCATTTGTGCTTAAGTTGGAACCAAATATGAGACAAGAGGTGTTTTGAATAGTCTGAAAATGTGTTCTGTACAAGGTGCAAGGAGGATTCTTGAAGTGCTACGACGAAGAATTAACCATATCTAGTGGAATCAAAGTGTAAGATAGAGCGTGAAGCTCTAAGTCTAGTCAATAAATCGGTTAACGAGAGAATGCCATGATAAATGTCAAAGTATTATTGTTAAGTGCTACAAAACCAATTTTTAGAGATGTAATGTCCCTTTCTAGTGCTTAAATTGAAAGTAAGGGTTTGTCGACAAACCGTAAGACTCAAATCTAAAAATACACCAACACCCAACTAAAAATAATCTGATTTTTATAACAATAGATCCATCAATATTGGCAACCCTAGCATCACACTGGAAATTACACTTTTAGGGTATCAAAATCATCTTAGAACATTAATTAATATCCCTCTAGGGCAGTGAAATGTACCAACACTTATGAAAAATCATTCACATGCAATAGAGACTGAAAATTAACATGGAAATATCCCAAATACTCAATAAATCCAACAAGATGAAATCTGGTGAAAATGTGTATTTTATAAATTTATTTCAAGTGAAAATACAACTGAAAGTTCTAAAATTCATAACTCCATCAATACTTGGAGTTTCAACACAAATAAATGCTCAAAATGATCTTGAAGAAACTAGTTGTCTAATGAAAGTGAAATCAAAATCTTTCAACCATGAAAACCCACTGAAAAGTGATTCCGAAATCACCAAATGGGTAGATCAAGTTGAAAATGAATGTGGCAGCCCCCACAAGTGTGCCCTAGATGAAGTAGGAGTCCCCTAAGCACGAATAAAAACCTTGATGTTCCAGAAACATGCCAATTAAGTCCACTTGTAACTCCCGTGTGAAGCCACCAATACAACAAATGAGGGTTTATGTTCCCAAGTGTTGTGACTATTGAGGGTTTTCGTCCTCAAAGTAGAGCCACACCAAAGGTCTTCGTCTTTAGTGGAGACTAGAGCACGCCGTGCACAAACCCAAGATATCAATCTTTGAAATAAACATGCATGCCTTCATTAGGCCATTCAATGCACCATTATATCCTCATTTTTTAGTGCCAAGAGTCATAAGGGTGACTTTTCCCCCATGATTGACCACTTTAAGTGCATGCTTCTATTTTTTATTTTTCTTTATGAGCTTTCCATCCCATCTGATCAGTCTTTAAGAGGGAAAATACAAAAAGAAGGATTAATAGAAATGAAAGAAAACATAAATGAAACCCACGTACTTCCCTTTCTCAAATTCTTCTTGGCCACGAGAAGAAAATGTCAAAAAGTCTTCATTTAGGACTAATTCGAAAAAGAAGACTTTACAATCCTCACTTCTCAAAATTGCTTGCCCTCAAGAAATTGCAAACTCATATGCCCAAGTATCATCATGTCAAAGTGAAGGAACATGTTGTAGTGCTCCTATAATCTCGATCTTGTGCCTGTTAAATGAATGAGCTTAAACCCAAAGAAACTCATACCTTTATTTCCCCTTTCTTTACTTGTCATCATCTATAATTTCCACCCAAATGATGGATTTCCCATACTTCAGTAGTGATGTCCCAAAAACAATTGTAATTGTGCATTTTTCTCTAAAAAATTAGAATGTAGGTTGCTAGAAACAAAGTATGGCAGCCATAAAACACCTGATTTTGCCCCCAATTTGGAGCTATGTTGGATTAAGTAGTTCTCTTCTTCAGCTAGAACCATTTACCAATATTTTATGATGATTTAATGACCTCAAAATGATCACTCTTGTAGTTGTTCAAGTCCGAAAACAAAAACACATAATCTGGTTTTATCAAAATCATCAATTTAAAAATGGAACATCAGCTGCAAAATTGAAACCATAGGTTGGCATAGAAGATTGATAGATAAAGTCGGTTCACCAAAATGTAATACCAAAATTAGTGTTAATCTAATTGAGATATTACTAAATTTGCAAAGATAATATAAAACAAGAATAAAAGACAATGCTAAATTATGTAAGGATGATACTTTCATTTAATACACTTCTAGAAATTAGATGAAGGTATAATTAGGTTTAGATTTTAGAACACATTCCCCCACTTCAGGCTCATATTGTGCGACAATGATTTAGAAATGGACAAGGATGTTGTGTAGGGTATAATAAGTATGCCTATAAAATATGAGATCCTAAAACTAAATAGAGGATAGGTTTATCCATATGGGGATAGATTTTCCGCCAAATGTGTGATAAGGTTAATGAAAGTGTCATATGATGATGTGATTTGTAATTTTACTTTTGTTGGTGAGAAAATTTGTCGAGTGGACAAGGTGTCTCCACAAATGTTCACAGGGCTATGCCCCTCTGCATAGAATGATACAACTCCCATTATTGAATGTAACTAAATGTTAATCCTAATATAAATTTTATGGGTGGCCAAATTGGATGGGGATCACACATGGACCTGTACCTCCTGAAAATACTGAACTAACAATGTGGCAAAGTGCTTGTACGGGGGTACAAGGGAGGAAATTACAATGAGTTAGAGGAGAAAGGGGGGAAATTAGTCAAGGAAGTTATTACTGTGAGTAGGAAAATTGCATAGCTCACACCCAGTAACTAGAGTAGTTCAACATCCAATATAGAAGAAAGAAAAATGAAGTGGTTACATGAGACAAGACCAAATGGGACGTGAGACATAAAGTTTCTTTGAGGCTCATTCATCAAAGATCCACAAAGCTCTCTTTGATCACCATTGACATTACAAAGTGTATACAAGAGGGAAATAGAGGAAAAACAAGGAAAGGGAAAAATAAGAAATGTGTCCTTTGATTCCATGTGTAGTGATGAATACAAAGTTTAAATCAAGCTACAACAATTCACAATGCTACAGAGTAGAAATTCTCCAAAATATAGAATTTCTTGGAATGGAGAAGCCACCCCAATTTATAACAATCTAAATTTTCCTTTCACCTCCTTCACATGACTCTTTATGTTCCTATATCCACTTGTAACCTTTTCATTTTCCATTTAAGTATTTCTCTTATAATTTGAGAAAATACTTTTACAATTTTAAAAATAAGTCACTTAAGTGAATAGGATGAAAATACAATGATGAAGCCCAATGAAGAATTAGAAAGGAGAGAGAAAAGAGGGAGAAATGGATAAGATAGAGAAAGAGATGCTTTGTAGTGTGGATGAAGAACACTCCATCTCTGATGAAAATTAGATCCCTGATGAATGTGAAATGCTAGTTGTGAACCTTTGAACCATGAGAAAAATCCTCTTGAACAATCCATGAAAAGTGCCAATACCTTTACCAATTATTCATATGGATGAACTTGACTGGTTTTTATGATTCGCCCATGATGATATCACCACTTTGATGTTTGAAGGTGATATCTGACTTCTGATGAACACACTGATTAAGGTTGCTGGACAATTGAACACTTCACCCCTTGCCGACTGTGATTCATGATTTCCTCTTTGTATGATGCACATACATCCTGCACTTGAGTGTTTAAAAACACTTTTGAAAGGTAATCCTGATGACCATCGGGTGTTACTCATGGAGGTCCACTTTGAAAAATGCTAAGAATGAAAATCGACCCCTGCAATGACTCTTTGCAGTACTGCCATTTCCTTGTTGATAAAACACCTTGAACATCTTTCCAATGATATCCCAAATTATGATTGTACAGACACAAGTAGGTCGAATGAAAGAGTGTTTAAAAACATTGTTTGAGATTTTCCCATACAAGTGAATTCAAATGACTCGTAGATAATTCTTGATGATATTCTATGACATCTGCCATGAAACTGTTGACAATGATTGCTCATGACCGTGATGTACTTTGCTTGTACACACTAAGCAGGTAAAGACAAATGCCCATAGAATACACCTTTGATTGAAATGAGTAATGTTCATTCAACGATTTGAAAACCATATGCATTTGAAGTGACCATTCAGACAATGTGGCCATAACAATCTGTGAACTTGAATCCCCAACTCTCGAGACACTTCCTTGCACCAGAAAGGGGATTTACTAAAAATAGTAAATAAAATTTTCTGTCCTTTCTCCCACTTTGGGAACTTTGTTTCTCCTTTTGGACAACCCCTAGGTACATATTGCTTCCATCGAGAATTTTCCTTGATATGAATTACTAATTATAGAAAGTTTCCAATATGGGAAATTTACTATTTTTAGTTTGTGGAATTTTTACCTTTCTGGGCTGATGCCCATTCGTTCTCTCTAGACCACCTAGTGCACACTATCTTCTGCTGAAACCACCTTCTGGATGTATGCTTGCCAAAAATAGCAAGGTAACCATGTAGAAGGCTTACTATTTTGGAAAGTGTGTTTCTGGACATTTGTTTTCGATGAAACAAACTTTTTTGATGTGGATTTTTTCCCTTTAGCGCACCTCTAAAATTTCAACTCAATCTGGTGTCAGGAACGAGAGATTTTAAATTTCCAAATTTTTCATCGTGGGAAACTATGGTTTTCTTCACTGTAAAAAATCCAGGGATGTGTTTCTAAAAAATTTCACTTGAATTCTCATGGCCTCTGAAAATTAGAATAATTTAGAAAAATCCCATGTCAATCTGTGCACATGTCTTCAAGTTACGAATCGAATTTTTCACTTTGTGGGTTTTCTAGGAAACATTTCTTCAAAGAACGAGCTTGGAGCCTTAAAAATTCTTTGTTTTTTTTTTTTCAAGATCATGAGGATCATTCAACAATGTTTTCATAGCATGAAAATGGTGGATTGATATTTGAGCAAAAATCATGCAACATGAGTTTCGACGGTGGATGGAGAGGGTGGAGAAGAGTGAAAAATGGCTAAGTCCCGCCTTTCAAGCTTTTGAAAATGAAGAGAAGAGGATGGGGAATTTTTTGTCCCCATTTACATATCTTTTCTTTGGTGGACAATAGGTGCACAGAAAATTAGCCTTTCCCTCATGTTGATAAGTGTCAGATCACTCATTTGTCGTGAGAGGAATAGAGGAGGGGGCTGAAAAAAAGCACCTGAGAGGCCAAAAATGGTTGTATGAGGAACCTGGAGGCTAAAAAAGGGGTGGGGAACATTTTATTTCACCTATTGTCCCATTTGTAAAGGTGAAAAGGTGCTAAAAATACTCCCTATCCTCACAGTGACAAGTGGTGTGCATGTGAGAGTAGGTAGGAGGAGCAAGTCAAATGGTCAAAGGAGTTTAACAAGTTTCGCTGGGGTCATATGAGTGTCCAAAAGGATAAATGGGGGTGGGTGAATTTTTTTTCACCTCATGTCCCCTTGATAAGGTGCAAAGGGGACATGAAATTGTGCCTTAACTTGGTTATGCCACGTGTCCCTTTGGAAATTTCACTAAGTATGAATAGCATACCTTGGAGGCCAACTTGAAAAGATCATATCTTGAGCTCCCGGATGAGTTTTTGGGTGATTATTTATATAATTTTGAATGAAAAATGACTTTTTAGAAGACAAATGGGATGTGTGCCATGACTTGATTCAGCTTGAAAGACCTAAAAAACCTCATTTTTTCTTGAGATTGCTCGTTATGCATGGAAAGAATGCGTTGACCGAAAAAATGCATGGTGATTTTGGTAGATCTGATTTCACCACCATGTGGGGGATTGTAAATTATTTCCAATTATATATTGTTTGGATCATAACTCATTCACGATCTCCCTGAATCACTCCTTGAATTTTAGGTACTTTTTTACGGTGCATGCTCCTTCACCCTAAAAAACCCACTTTTAGTGAATCGACTCCTAAACCTCCAAAACTTCCTAGAATCTTCCTAAATCAGTTCCTTGATGTTACTAGCTCTTGAATAAACCTTCATGATGAATATAATTCTCCCATGCCACTCTGATGATAGTACATCCGACTTAGAAAGGCTGATGAAGGCCCTTCTAAGCATGCTCAAAAAATTACTTTGCAAACCATTGCTCCACCATGCTTGAATGATCTTGTTTGTTCCTAAATCACCTAGGGGAGGACTTATGACACCACAGATGGAATATTGGATTCCAATACTATGGACTTGACATTGAGGGGTATGTTGACCTGGGGGTGCCTGGAGAGGTATAACATGCAAAATTTGACACTAGGGTATAGTTGTCTTGTTTTTAGGTGAATTTTGCCCATGCAAGAACACAGGACAACAATTGGCTCTAGCCTGGGGACACATTATGAATTGAGTGCAGCGAGGAAATCATGAGAATTCCATAATATCAATTTTATTTGTGGACCAGTGCCTTATCCATTGGGATTTAGAGTCACTTAGAAAGATACACTACACAACTTTCCTTATTGAACACACATACACACACGACAAGAAACAAACACACAACCAAGGGAAACACAAAAAATAACAAGGGAAAAACCTAAAAATCACCTATGTACATGCGGGGTACAACCTGCTTTCATTAAAGCACAAACTTAAATTGAGTGTTTACCCATAAATGAGTGTCACTACATGCCATTCTTCTACAAATCCATTGACAAGTTCACTGAAGTATGAACCTCTTCTCAACATCTTGAGGAATATGGCTTGATTTAGTAGTCTTCTTATACGTTCCACCATTTTTGTTGCTTTGATACATTTTTATCGACTCCTCATCGCTTCTTAGGTTCATTCCACTTGTCAATTTCTTGTTGCTATCATGAAGATGTATCTTAATCACTCTTGACTTATCATTTCTATAACTAGACATCCTTTCTTTGTTATGCATTTGCTTCATGACCACCACTTTAATAGGTTGATTCTCAGCATATGTCTCATGAACATTGGCATCATGTCCCTCTTCTTGATTTTCTCTCTTTTTTAATTGTTCCATGAAGTCACCTTTCTCATGCTCCGAGTCTTTTACCATATACTGCCCTATGCAATGTGTTATGTGCTTTGCATCATCATATTGAAAAGAGAATGAACTCAAGATTGGGCACACATCATGGAAAGTATCCTCTTCTTTCTCTCCTTGTCCATTTTGGGCTTCATCCTTTATTCTTATGTTGGGGGCATCAATCTCTTGAGTGAAGTGAGAATTGAAAGGTTGAAGTCTATTGAGAAGGTTTCCATTTTGAGAAAAATCAGCCTGAGGAAAAAACAACAATATGTTTCTCCATTTTTCATTTAGAATGTTTCCATCCTCGTGAAAAGGAAATGATCACAACATTGGAGCTGAAATTTTTTCATCTTCATCTTCCTGTTTTTGATCACCGAGAATTGAGAAGTCCATTTCCATAATGAAATCATCTTCTTCTTGTGTATGCCCCATTTCAAGAGGTGGGGGTGTGTTGTAATTCCTGCTTTTCTTGCCTTCTTTTAGTGAGAAAGAGAAAATTTCAATCTCACTAATGTACTCATCATATGGAAAATCAATATGATTCTTGGGAACATGATCGAAAACATTGAAGTTATCTGTCAAGAAGGTGCTAAGCATCGTTCCTATTTCTTGATCTACATCTCCCATCACTTCGAAACTGATTTGTTGCAAGTCAAGGTCCCCATCACCAACCTCATCATCCATCAGAGAAATTTCATTTATACCTTCATCCCATGAAAATTACTCCTTTTCACACTCAACTTTCATCAACTCTTCATTGTGTTCTTTGACTGGCTCTGTGATGCTTGAACATTCATGTACCAATAAGGGTAGCTCAAGATCCTCCTCGAAGGTCGTGAAGAAGTTGTGAGATTTGGAATTATTGGCACGGGATGTCTGTCGATGTGTCATTTGGTCGTTGAACAATGTACTTCATTTTTATGATGGGAAGTAGCTTCTTTGTTTTACCGTTGACTGGGATGGTGGTGTGTGACCAATTCAACTGCATATCTCCTCCAAAATCTTAGCAGAAGATTTGGCCCAACAACATACCATATGAGGAGGGCATGTCTACTACAAGGATTCTCATTGTGATTTTCTTATCAGGGAAATCCATGCCAATGCTACCTCAACATCTTTGACTTGTCCAGTGAGAGGCACTTGTTTCATCTCCATGGAAAGATATTTACCAGAGGTAGGGGAAAGGGAGAGACCAAGAGATTTAGCAAATTTTGCAGGCATGATGTTGTCTTAGGCACCAGAGCCAATTTAGAAATTATTTAGCATGTACCCGTTGACCAACAAGGCTGTGTAGAACAGATCGACCTTCTTAGATGTAGAGGGTGTGGAAGTGAGGAAATTCAAGAGATGGAGTGGATTGAGATGTATGTGGTGGTTATTTGGTGGAGGCATATTTAGAGACATGACTACTTCCTTTAACATGTTGAATGAGTTTCTCCAATTATTTTGGATGAGTTATTAAGTACTTAAATGCAGACATTTGGATCTTGGACCTTTTGAAATGATCAACAATGTTTAAGGATGAAGAGGTGGTGAGATAATCATGGGTTATGACAACATTAATACATATGTTTTTAGAAACTGATTTTCTAAAAGAAGTAGAAGAGGGATTACTTGAAGAGGTAGAATAATTCTTGGTTGGCATTGTGCTTTTTCTCAAGTGACTTTGTTGAAGAAGGCTTGGATGATCCTCCTTTTATTGTTTTTCCCATAGTAACCATTTAACTTGGGAAGTGGAAGAAGAACGTTCTTTCTTATTTTGGGATTGGGTGAATACTTCATATGAGTAACTATCAGTGGGTTCCTCACCATCAAGCATGATTTCAAAAAATCCAACCCGAGCACATTTGAATTCTCCTTCCTCTTTGTATTCAAAATTGTCTCCTTCCTCATCTTCATAGCTCTCGCACATTGCATTGACCGATGGAGGTTCCAAGGTGAGCCTTCGGGGTGCTCCTGTGATCTAGTTTCTATCTTGATTTGGAAGATGTATTAGTTGATTGAGTTCCCTTTTCATTAAGGCCATTTCATTTGCCAACTTTTGCACCATTGGAACAGTTCTCCTATCCTGGGATTTTTGAGCTTATCTTTCATCGAGGGATTCTTGATCTTACTTGAAAAGATGATGTCATCTTCCACCTTGATAGAAATTTATTGAGCACGGTATAAATATTTTGGTTGAACTCGCTGCAGAAAGAAACTCACTTAAGGAATTTGAGCATTCACGAAGAACATCTTCAGGTTGTTTTCAGTGGGAAGATCAGTGGCGGGTATTTTGTTGACCACACTGTTAAATTTTTCCACAAATTCCCTCATGGATTCTTGCAGCTTTTTCTTTATTTGAGTGAGTTGAGTAAGGATGGCATGAGTATCTTCAACGGTCTTGAGTCTCTTTTCAAACTTATTCTTAATATCATCCCAATTGGAGATCTAGTATGTTTTGTTGTGTTTCATGCATACATGGGTTGCCCCAAATTATGGGATGATAAGAACCTATTACAGAAGCCACACAATATTAAGCTCATTATATAAAGCCATAAAATACTATATGGAGATACAAAGCACTACAAGGTTGTTTGAGACTGGGAATAATTTATAATTGACTGTTTAAATTCACAATTTTCTACGAGGCTAAATTAGTTGTAGATTGGGTATGTTAATGGGTCCTTTAGGGATTTGCATTTAAATTATGTAATTCTAAGAGTCTTAGAGTGTGTCATTAGATAGATGTATAAACAAATCCCAATTTCCTTAGAGAGACAAATCATCTTTTGTGATAATTTAGAGCTCAAAGTTTGATTTTAAGGGTAGAGTGTGGATGCAATCTTTAAGATAAACACATAGTGACATTTGTAAGTAAATGATGAAAAATATTGTACCTTGTGACTAAATTGTTGATAATATATGTAAGTGTTCTATGATTTTGAGTATATAAATAAAACTATTGTTTCTACTTAAGTGTTTCAAATATTTTTTCATTTGATCTTTCCCACTTGTGTGTAATTTCAATTTTGTTTGGTTTATTTTTTTGGGTGTATTTTGAAGGATGCACGGTGTAAGGATTATCTTCACTGAGCACCATAACCATGTTTGCATCATTTGATAATAAAGAAAGGATTTAATTCCTTGTAAGTGGAGGCATGGTGAATCTTTGTGGTTCTCCACATTTATGAGTGGCAACCATATTTTGATGGGTAACTATTATGTCAAAAAATTAGCACCCTAAATATTGCACATGACATATCCCTACTCTTTGCTAACATCGGACTGTCTGCAAGTGTGGGACTATCATTTTGAGACAAACCTCCAGAGAAAGCTAGATTCCTCTACCTAAATCTAATGCTAAACTACTCCTAGAAGTAAAAATGCTGCTAACTAATCCTAAAATAACCATGCCAAGGGACTAGGGAGAGACATATGGTTAGAAAGATGCATAAAAAATGAAATCCTAAGCTAAAAGGTGGTGATAACACCAAAAAAAGGGTCAGGGACACTCTAGTGAGGGAGAACGAGAAAGAAATGGAGAAGGGAGAGGCCAGACATAAGTGACACAAACCCAAAGCTTCATTAACCATTTTTTCTCACATGAAACATAGAAGAATGAATTTACAAAGAGAAATACATACACAACACAATGCAATAAGTAAAAGAGAGGCAAGGTTACAACTAAAATGAGCTAGGATAGACAAAATGTGTCAAAAAATAAGTTTTATTACAATAAAAGTATGTAGAGTCCATTACAGTTACAAAGGAAGGCACAAGAACACATTGCCAAGCCCAAAATGGAGGTTTGATGGCTCACAGCTGCTTTGGAACAAATTTGACAGAGTTTCATTACAATTTTTGAATGTCCATCCCTTTCAAAATGAAATGTTTTACAATATATATAGCTAAGATAAAGAGAAAGAAGTAAGAAGAGAGAAGGGGCACAACGTTTTGGACTTCAACAACCAACAATCCACATTCAAGTCTTCTTCCAAGCACATGGGAACCTTATAGAGCCATCATTTAGTCTATTTCATCCCACAAAAGCAAATGAAGCCATGTTTTATTAATTCTAGTGGTTGAGCTACTTGATTTGATCGTTTGCATGCCCAAACAATTCTTCTCTTCCCCAAAATCTATGTTTTCCATTTTGACCTACTAAAATCCACCAAAATAAGATTTTGATGATTTCAAATTTAAGATCTCAAGGAGATCTTTCCAACGATATAAGATTTGTCTAATTTGGAGCTTGAGATCAAAAGATATGGCCATTTAAAATTTTACCAGTTGGGAAGCACAAAAATTTGACACGTGATAGCCTTTAATTGGTTCAAGGATTGGCCTCTTCCAACATGTACACTACTTCACCTTTTTTTAGTATTTCATTGGCTCGGGTATCAAACCTTTGTTTCCCTTTACTTTTCCTCTATTTTTCCTTTGATTAAAAAATGTCTACCGTATTAAAAAATACGAACCAATAAGTCCCTGCCACGTTGCTTCGCACTGACAGACTGTCCTTAGCTCCCCTTATGTTCCTTGTGAAACATGGACCAATGAGAGGGCTCCACATGTTTTTTTTGCATTTTAGACCTTTGACTGACCATTGCGAAGTGCGAGCCAATAGAAAGGATCCATGCACTTTACATGTCAGTCCTTTTGATTTTCCTTTCTAACACCTGCGAACCATCAACTAATGGGATCATTCCATGCCTTGATGCATTTTCAGACTTTTGTCAGTTTCATCTGAAAATTGCAAAGTGCTGAGCCAATGAGAAATCTTCAACATTTCTTTTTGTCAGGACATGTCAAAATGTGAAATGTGAGCAAATGAAATAGCTCCACGTATCTCTTCGCATCGCAACTTGTAAGTCCAGGGGACTTAGAAAAGTTTATCTCTTCAAAAAAAATGTGCCACATGTCCCCTTGACCTTGTCTGACTTGCCTGGACCCGACAAAATATAAAATGCAAATGATTTCGGGGACTTAGAGTCTTGGATGAGGCGCATATTCTTAATGGAAGTCATAAAACTGACACATAGCCCACCTCTGATCATTGATCTTGTGCCATATGTCGGCCTTTGACTCTACCACGAATCTTATTTGTTGTGCGGCTTTTAAATGTATTGCGGGTTTAAGTTAAACCCGCCTAAGTATTTGAATGAGCTCCTTTGTTTTGCGGGTTAGGGGAACTTGTAGAACACTAAGTTCCATGCAAACCCGCGGTAAACTGAAATAGTCTTCTGCGGTTATTTGAAAGCCAATGGCCAATGCATTTGGGAAGTGCAATTTGACAGCCGCATGACCGTCACAGACATGTAAAAATGGCTAAGTCCATTTTAAAGATTGTTAAAGCCAAAATAACCTGGGGGGTTATTTTGGATAACAATTTGGTGACCTCTCAGGGTAATTTTCATGCTAGATTAGATCAGTAGCCTTTATGCATTCCATTGGGCATGGAGTCAAGCCCAAAACTTGAAACAAATGATCGAAACATTGAAATTCCTTACCTTGAGGCTGTATAAAGCATGTATGGACTTAGAGTGGTCTGGAAGCTTGAATTTGATCCCGTGGGGCTTTGAATGAAGCTCTGGAACTGCTCCAAACTATCGAAATCTCCATTAGAACTTGCTCAAGCTCAAGGTGAAGCCAGAATTGACCATCTCAATATAAAATTTTCTCTGAATTTGATTTTATGAGAGTGGAAAATTGTAAAAACCCAAGACTTCACTCCGTTTTCTCTACATTTGATCTATTGAGACAAAGAAAAACATCTGAAGTTGCCTCAAATCTGATTTTTTGCCAAATTTTGAAGAAAAATGAACTGAATCATGAAAAATAACGAATCTTTGTAGAGCTCTAGATCTCATGCTAATTTGGCAATGAAGTGCATGCAATTGGAACTGTCTCAAGCACTGAATTTGAACAAGGAAGAGGCACCATGGGCCCTTGACTGAAACTGACCTCTTGGGGTCAAAATACAAACTTTAAAAGTTGCCCCAACATCTGATTTATCCAAGAAGGAATTCCTAAATTGAAATGGACTATGTAGCACGTAAAAAATATATACAAAATATGAAAAATCATACACTCTTCAAATGGAAACATGCAGAGTGTGCACAATGCACTTCTTCTACTGAAAGAAAACCTACCTACCCTACTCTAACCAAACAGAAAAGGAGCTAAACAAAACCTACAACATACAAGGAGAAATAGCTTCCCTTTCTTACAATTTGAGACCATGCATTTGATTTGGCACTAAAATCACATGGTGGAAGTGCAAACATGAACCACACTTCCATTTTCTTAAAAGTATCAGCTAAAAACATGATAAATACCTCCTCAAGTTGCTCTGCATTTGGTTGGAGGTGTTGGAGCTGACCTTGGTTTCTTTGATGATCATCCTCATGCTATGAAGTGAGCATGACTAGTTGAAATTCCTTCCTTGGCTCTGAAGAAGCCAAAAATTTTATTGAGAAAGGGGATTTTAGAACCAATGGGACGACCCTTATGATTTTCCCATTATTTTGAAGCTCAACTCCATGAATGGAGTCATCTTGCAGACCTTCCTTTAGAAGTGGAGTGTTTGTAGGCTGATTTGTGATTTGTTCTGCCTTTACAAGAAACTTTTCTTCCTCTATGATGAGTGATTTAGCAATGGTGTCATCATCTTCCTCTTTTTCTTTCTCAAACATGAAGTTTAGGAGATCAAAATCTTCTTCATTTGCTTCACGAGGAACATCTTGAGTAGGTTCTTCCTTGAAATTATCCTCCATGGATGAATCTAGGATTTTTTTGTAACAAGAGGCTCTCTGTGTTGGAAGACATATGGTGGAGCTGTAAAAGTGGTGAGTTCAATGGGCTCCTCCTCACTAATACAATCTTCCAAGTCTGATAAAAAATCATCCTCTTCATTGTCAAGCTCTACAAGGCTCTACAAGACATTCCTCTTGGATCTCATCCTTTTTGTGTTCATCTTCATTTGGAGCTGATTCTTCCTTCTCTTCTGAATTTTCAAGTTGAGATGAATCAACAACCTTTGGGAATATGGTGCCAATATGCGCACTACATTCAAAGCATATAGGTTGTTGTTCATCTACTTCTTGTGTTTTCTCCTCTACAAAATTAGCTTCCACGTTGTGTTCTTCAGCTCCAACCTCTTTTGAAGGCCTATTCAGTAGTGGCATTTGATTGGTTTCAAATTCTGAAGTCCAATCCTTCAAATTTTGCACAAGTTATTCTCTGCCAAGGTCTTCAACTCGCTGCCCTCCTTGACTGATTTTCTGATTTTTTTCTTCCCAAAATGGGTTTGGGAATGCAATAGGAGGGGTGGGTTGAATTTCAACTAATTTTTTAAGGTTTGAGGTGGAAGGGAAGGTGTAGGATCTTTTTGTGGAGGAGATGGATGTTTGGGAGGGAAGAGGGAAGAGAATTGAAGATGGGATGGAAGGGAAAAAGATGGAGAAGGGGGATTCTCAATGGGGGAAGTAGGCAGAAAGCTACGAACATGGAAAATAGGCTAAGATGTTGTAGGTTGGGGAGGAGGATGTGAGGGATATAAGATGGTAGTGTAGGATTTCCCCATTGACAGGGTTTCCTAACACTAGATTGGTAAGCCTCCATTAACTCAACCAACTTTGTAACTTGGGGAATCATATCAACGATAAAGTCCAACTTCCATTGAGGACTAAACCATCTTTGTATAGGGCCAACCCATAGATAAGGGACCTTGAAACCAATTTGTTTTCTTTCATAGTCTTCTCAATCCTCATTTTCACCATATTTAGCTCCATTTTTTGAATTTGCCTTTGGAAATCAACATTTTCCATGGAGTTACTGCCATCATATGCATAACGTTGTTCTTGAAAAACATTTTGGTTAAAATAATAACCATATGGGTCGGTTTTGGTTGGGTTATATGCAGGTTGTTAATGATAGGGCTCATAGAACTTATTTGGAGGAGGATTTTGATAATATGGGGATGGAGTGGAGTGGTTTTGCTGCTAAAAATGAGAATCCCAAGAAGGAAATGAAGTCATGATTGCACAAATTCATGAATGGAAGGAAAATGGAAAGATATGGAGGGAAATAATGAATGGAAATGGATAGGAGTAAAGGAAAGGTCTGCTGATGAGATAATGGGTTTCGTGGATCATTGGAGTCACCGAATGTGATTAATAATGCCTCAAAAGGCTGATATTTCATCAAGAGTACATAAAAATTGGTGAAATGAAGATATAAAGCAAACAAGGGGGTGTAATGAAACTCCCTCTAAAATGAATTGGATGCACACTTGTGAAATATAAAGATTTCAATACTTTTCCCGCCAGGCATGCCAAAACTATTATGTCAAAAACATAGCACCCTAAGGATTGCACATGCCATATCCCTAATTTTTGTTAACATAGGACTGTATCCAAGTGTGGGACTTGTATATCAAGACAAACCTTCGGAGAAGGTCAGCTTCCTCTACCTAAATCTAATGCTAAACTACTCTTATAAGGGAAAATACAACTAACTAATCCTAAACTAACCATGCCAAGGGACCAGGGGGAGAGAGAGAGGGTTATAAAGATGCATAAAGATGAAATCGTAAGCTAAAAGGTGGTGATAGATGTTTTACCTGATTCTTAGACGTTTCTTTGAAAATGACGAAACAGATAGGGTAACGGGCATAGGAGGAATACCTATTGAAATGATGGTTGATAGGTCATTGTGTGCGTATGACTTCTGAATCCACAACTGATCGTGAGAGCTTCCTTTTGGCTAGGAGGAACTACCTGAAATGGAACACAAGACCAACCAATAAAAGTTAAACAATATGTGCAGTGAACTGCCTAGCGTGTGCTAGATTCGGGAAGTGTGATACTTCCTAGATGACTGTCAGTCCACTGTTTAAAACAATTTAATGCTAGTAATGAAGTAAATCCTATTGTAGTTAAAATGATTTAGGTATCTCATTTAAAACACAATAAGAAAGATCTAATCTAACAGGCTAGGTTAAAAAAATATCCGAAGGTCAAGTAACTAGTTCTGGGTCTCTGCAGGTCTGACAGAAGTCTTAGGCAAATCACAGGTGATTAAGGGTGATGCTAGGGAATAGGTAGGTAGGTTACTGTTCTGGGATGTATTAGTAAATACAGAGACCGATTCCAATTAAGGGTGACCGACGCCAGTTGGGGAGAACTAGTGTTAGTTACTGTGGAATACTGAGAATGTCCCAGAATGAGCTTAGATCTCCCTTATGATTGCACAAAGGACTAGGCTAGTCGAAATGAGGTATTAAGCTATTTGGATGGAATTTGGAGTGGGTTTAATGGGGATGTGGAGGGGTGAGTATTGAAGGAGGTCAATGGGTGGCCAAGAGAACAAAGGATGAAGATACAATGATTAAATGAATGAACCAGAGGAGTAAAATGTTTCACTTACTTGGAATCTGGTTCTGGACGTCTGTGAGTGAGGAATGAAGGTGTCGATAAGAGGTTGAATGCTGCAGAGGATCACCAAATGTTGGGGAGTTCTTGCATGGGCTGCATGTGCTCTCCTTCTTACCTGATTGGATCAAATCTATGTTGGGTGGTTGCTGGATGAATGTCGGATGTATGTGCAAGAGAAAATGTTTGATCTCCTTCCTTGCATGCGTGTTCTGGTTGAAATTTGTTCTCAAAAGATGTGATATCTCTCAGGAATTTGCCAACCTTTTTGCCAACCCTAAAAATAAGGTTGTTTTGGGAATTAAAAGGTGACCAATGGTAGTTCTGGCTTAACTGGCGGTGGTTAAGGGTAACCGACATCGGTTAGGGTGGGATTTCTTAGGTTTACTAAACTGGGCAGATCCCCTTGATTTTCTGGGTCCCATGTTGTTAACTCACAGATTAGACTGGAAGCTTCCTTTAAGCATGTGGGAATTTGGTTAGAGGGAATGTAGGCATTGATTTTTAGGGTTTAGGTAAGTCTTAGTTAGTTATGGCAACTTACTAAGAATAGTTCTTAAGGTGAGGTGGCTTGATGAGGTGTCTAGGTGAGGTGGATATGTGGACATTATCTAAATTAGGCTATTTAAATAATAAATATAGTGAGGATAATGAATTAATTTAATTTAAATAATTAAATTAATATTATAGTAGGTTGAAGGGGGCCATGGTTAGGTGAATGTGTTCAAGGTATTATGTGTGAGGGACCAAGGGGAGTGTGACCCAATTTTGGTGTCTAAATTTTACCCCCTTTTGTTGCGTAGCTTGTATTGGCAAGTGACACTGACAAAAATAAGATGTGGTTGCCCCATGTGTGGATGTAGGTGATCCCCCTCAAACTAGGAACTGACGAGGCAGAAGGCAGAATCGGTGAGTGGTTTGATAAAAGGTAAATGTGATGAAAAGGAAGGTGGGTAATAGGGGAAAAAGGAGTAAGGTCTACTCAGGTAATCTAGTTAATGGGTCAAGGTCAAAGGTAGTAATAGTCAAATGCACGCACACGTATAAACTGCAGCATGCTACCAGGATGAAGAGCAGGCAAAATCTACATTTTCTAAGGTTGATAGGTTTATCCAAACAAGGTTGAGGTGATTCCGGTATCCAAGGTATAGGATATGGTTAGGAAACATGACATAGGTCAAGTGCAAGAACGTTTAGGTGTGTTCCGGTACACCAAAGGTAGGGTCAGGATAAATGGTCACGACAAGAGGCAAGGTAAGGTCATTAGGTCAATCAACACAGGTAACAGTGTCACAAGGTATAACAAACACATGGGGTCAAAGGTCACTAGTGATGTCCGTGGTCCAAGTATCTAGGTCACGGCACGGGTAGGGCCGAGGTATGGGTAAAATAATGATGCCCCAAAGGAGGACGTGGGTAGGTAATAAATGATGAGGGCAAGAGGGTGAGGGGAATGGTTAGGGTAAAGGTTGGGTGGGAAAAAAAGAGTGACAGGCAGGGTAATAAGGTAAAATTTAGGGCAATGTGAAAGAGATGGTGACCGATGTCGGTCAAGGGTAACTGACACTGGTAGAGTGTAACCGACCACGATAAGGTAGGGCACAAGAACGATGCCGGTGAAGTAAAATCAACAATTGGTTAGGTTAGAGAGGGGAGATCAGACAGGCCCACACATGATGTGGCCTATTTCTGGCATTTATTAGAGGGGTTGTCTGGAGTGGACATCATGTGGAGGCCGTATGTGGGCTTCCCAATATATAGTCATATGCGTGATGAGCTAGCTAAACTCCAGCTATTGAGATGGATACAGGGTTGCCATGTCGGGGAGCACGAGATGATCTCTGGTGGAAAGAGTTAGGCAGCATTTTGGGCTACTGCAAGACATACCTCCACCCTTCCCTGCAGTACAAGAGAGACGACGTGGAGAGGCCCTTACCTCTACCACAATCGATAGTGCCCACAGGATTTGAAGGAGCAGGCAGTGGACCGGTAGATTGATGATGTCGGGATCACATATAGATATAGATAGTGGTGGGCAGCTCATTTACGACCTATACCACCCAGGTCGAGGCAGCCGGATCTAGCCACCATTACAGTGTAGAGGGATGCCCTACAGGGTCAGGTGGTGACTCTGATTACCCAGTTGGGTATGGTGCAGACACAACTTGCTAGCATAGAGGTGGAGGTGGCTGGGTTACATGCACAAGTGGCCAGTCTTCAAGCCCAGATGGCCCAGGGTGGGGATGGAGATGGAGATAGAGATGATGGTAGGGTGGCTGCCCTGTAGGCACAGGTGACAAGGTTGCAGGGCGAGTTGGCCATAACACAGATACAGATTGGGGCCTTACAGGCTCAGTTACATGCATAGGGGCAAGGGCCAATGACACCACCACAGGTACCAGGATAGGGTCCCAGTTCACAGGCAGGGGCGGGGACAGGGCCCCGCAAGATAGGTACAGGGGCCGAGGCCTATGGGGCCACCACAGACCGTGCCCATATCCAGTTTGCGAGATGCCCTAGGTGAGGCCAGATACTACTAGGACCAGGTAATGGTAGCCAGGATATACTTTCTATCCTATGGAGAGTACAGGGCACATCAGGCCTCGAGTGAGAGGACGAGATCCTACACTCACAGTGTAGAGAACACAGGGGGCCATCGAGCTCTGAGACAGGATCAGGGAGAAGCTACCAGCTCTAGGTGGTGCTCCAACAGGGACCTAACCACCACCTATGATGGGTGGGGAGATGTTAGCAGGTCGCCAGACAGGGGCCGAGGAGGCTGAGGGGATAGGCGATACTGATATGGAGGATGTCCGCTGAGAGGGTGCCTGATATATGGATCCCGATTTTTGACATAGTTTTGAGTTTTTGATATATACCGACCTGCATGCCGAGAGATTGTTATATTTTTTATCACTTACCAGCTCTGCGTGCCGAAGAGAGTGAGGATGTACGAGAGTTTTTGTATATTTTGAGCATATACTGGCCTGCGTGCCAAAGAGATTTTGTATTGGTTTATTATTTTATTGTATATGAGACCGGATTGCGTGCCGATGACATTTTGTATTGAGTATTGGCCTACGTGCTGAAGATTTTGAGATATCGACAGGATTGGATATCCATGTATATTGTATTGAGACACACATATTTATTTATATGATGGGATAGATGAGATTCTTGATTTATTGGTGTTTTATGAGAATTTTAATTTTTGTGGTGATTAAGGGTGGAAACTAGGTGAGTTAGGCATGATGGAGTCAGGTTGTTTTAGGCATGGATCGAGTCAAGTTGGTTTAGGCATGGATTGAGTTAGGTCGTTTTAGGCATGGATCGAGCTAGATAGTAGGCATGGTTCGAGTTAGGTAATAGGCATGGTTCGAGTCATGTTGGTTTAGGCATGGGTTGAGTTAGGTAATAGGCATGGTTCGAGTCAGGTAATAGGCATGGTTTGAGTCAAGTTGGGTTAGGCATGGTTAAGTCAAGTTTGGTTAGGCATGGTTGTGTTTAAATTAGTTGAAGTTGTGATTCATGAATTTGAGCAATGAATGATGATATGGGTCATGTTTAAAATGTTTTATAATATATGCATGATGATGGTAGAGAAATGGAAGTCATAATAAATGAATGTTGTGGTGATGATAAAAATGTTAATTAACTTGTTGTTTGTTTGGTTTAATTTCCAATTTTTAGATATAAAAAGGAAACTAAGTAGGGTAGAATGTGATTTGAGGAAAATGAAAGATGAATTAGTTAGGGTAGAGAGTGGCCGAGCTAACGTCCAAGGTCCCGATGCCCTCGGAGTGCTGCCTACATAGTCCTAGCGAAAAGGGACCTCAGGCTGATGTAGTTCTCCCATAAGCTAGGGAAGAATATGAGGAGGCATGAAAATGAGTTGGTAGGTTTTAGGCATGATGGATTTAGGTCTGTTAGGTGTGAGTGGGCCATAGGAAAAATGGTATAGGTGATGTCGATTGTGGTAAAAGAAGAAGATGACCCCAAAGGTAAGCTTCGAGGACCAAGTCCTGTATAAGGTAATCAAAACATTAATAAAGATAGATAAAAGGTATGATGGGGAAATAAAGCCACCTGATTGGTTAGGATCATACCGAGTAGATCATACCTTGGAGGAGGCGATGAACATGAGTCCCTAAAGGCATTACATGATTGATTGTTCTAAAGATGAGTGATAGGCACATGATCACCAAATGTTACAATTCCAGGAGGTCCCTTGAGGTAGTAGGAAATGGGAGTACGAATGGTGAAAGGTATAAAGAGGTGGTTAATTTTCACATGGTATGAGGTAACATGCTCTTTGGGAAAGAGATCCGAGGTCACAATGGGCAAATCCATGACTAAAAGTCCTCTGTTTTGACTTATATTTGAGATAGACTGATTGATGCAGGAAGTTTATATGGGATGAGGAAATTAACTCCTTGAGGTCTTCGTGAAGCTGATTGATTTATTAGAAGTTTGACTCAAGGAGTTGGGTCCCATGTGGGGCTTTGAATTCATGGACAAGACCAAGGTGAGGAAAAGGATTCTTGCTCAAAAATTAGGGTGAAACGAGCATGGGATCTCATCTAAAGGTAGACGAAAAGTATCCATGAGAATCATGCTATGTGCAGTGCTGTGGTACACATATTCAAGAGAAGATAACAAGTGACGGGTACTCACATGATTCTTGTTTAATCATTGGTGAGGTGTAAGAAGTGGATAGCACTCAAGGGACGAGCATGGAAAGAGGCAAAAAGTGATGTAGGACTAAAAGTCAAGAATAGAACGGTCAAAGATGTAAGGTGTTAAGGGGATCAGGTTCGGGTTTACCATTGAGGGAAGATAAACGATAAGCACCTGATCCATAGGTATGAGTCACAATGTATGGTCCAAGCCAATTAGGAGAAAATTTTCCCCGTTTACTTTTTTCTACTTTAGTTACATGTTGATTTTCTTTCAGGACAAGGTCACCGACTTGGAAGGTACGTGCATGGACACGTTTGTCGTAGGCACGTTTGATATGTTTATGGTAAACTTGGAGGTTGTCAAGAGCATTAAGATGACGGTTGTCCAATAACTCAAGTTGATCTAAATGGTCCCAACGAAAATTCATCATCATTAAGCAAGTCATGGAGAGAAATGCGGAGTGAGGGAATTTGGACTTCGAGAGGCAGAACGACCTCTGTTCTGTAGACCAGAGAAAAAGGTGTAGCGGCTGTGGAAGTACGAATACTAGTGCGGTATGCCCATATGGCAAAAGGAATGTGCGTATGTCAATCCTTCCCAGTATTGGTAACCACTTTCATGAGAATTTTGTTTAGGGTTTTGTTAGTGGATTCAGCTTGGCCGTTGGTCTGTGGGTAATAAGGTGACGATAAACTTAACTGAATGCTGAACGTGTCGCAAAGTTTTTGCAATGTTTTGTTTTTGAATTATTTTCCATTGTCAGTGATGAGGTAATGAGGAACACCAAAGTGACAAATGATGTGGTGATTGATGAACTCACATATTTTCTTAGATTTCGTGGAGATGAGTGGTATAGCCTCTACCCATTTTGTGTAGTATTCGGTAGCGGTAATGATCCATTGATGTCGTTGGGAAGAATAGGGGTTGATCTCTATGACAAGATCCAAACCCCATTGAGAGAAGAGGTAAAGGTCATGAACGACCTGTAAGGCTCGTCTAGGTGTATGATGAAGGTTGGCATGCTATTGGCATTTTACACAACGTTTGACGTAGTCACAACAATCATGGTTAATGGTCAGCCAGTAATAGCCTAGGTGAAGAATACACTTAGCAACAACAAGGCCACTGAAGTGAGCTCCACATATACCATCATGAACCTCCTTAATGGTATAAGGAATTTCAGAACTCGTGAGGCATCATAAGAGAATACCATCAAAGCCGCGCTTATAGAGAAGGCCCCCCATGGTGATGTAACGAGAGACCTTTCTAAGGAAGGTGTGTTTTCCATTACGGGTGAGATCAGGAGGTAAGATGGAGAGAGAAATATAATCAAAGTATTGTTTATACCAATGGTCACTCGGGTCAGGGGTAGTATTTCTGATGGAGTAAATGTCGCGAGGTAAATAGGAGGGTGATTGGAGATGTTGTATGGTGACGAAGATTTTAGAATCTGCGGGCGAAGTGGGTATTTGAGAAGCCAAACAGGCAATGGTATCAACAAATTTGTTAGTTGAATGAGGGTTGGTTTGAAGGGCGTAACAGTCAAAGGTGGTCAAAAGTATGTCTACATGATGTTTATAATTTTGAAGTATCTCATTATGACATTGGTATATACCATTGAATTGGTTTATGACCAATTGGGAATCACCAAAGATGTTGATTGTTTTGACATCGAGGGCATAGGCAGCTTGGAGGCCTAATACGAGTGCTTCATATTCGGCAATATTGTTTATACAATAAAAAATCAAGTTTGAAATACAAAGGCATGGGTTCACCATCAAGAGGAATGAGGATAACACCAGCCCCTCTCCCACTAACACTTGGAACCATCGAAGAAGAGTGTCATTTGGTAAGCGGGTTCATCCAAGGAAAGGGTAGCAATTGACTCATCTGGAAAGTCAAAATTAGAGGGTTGATCCTCAGAAATAGGTGCGTCGGCCAATTGGTCAGTGATGGATTTTGGCCCTTGATGGAATTTTGATGAATGAATTCGAGGTCGAGGTCAGCTAAAAGCATAAGCCATCATGTGACACGCTGATTTTGATAAGGTTTGGCATACATGAAGTTTAAGGGGTCAGTGTTGGTCACAACATAGGGTTTGTGGTTGAGTAGGTAATGGCGGAGTTTTGTGGCAACAAAAACTAAGGCTAAGCAAAGTTTTTTGGGATGGGTGTATCGGGTTTCATAGTCCAAAAGAGTATGGCTTATATAATAAACTACCTGCTATCTGTGTTGTTCATCGCGATGAATGAGCATGGCTCCCAAGGAATGATCGGTAGCTGAGATGTATAGGTAGAAAGGTTGATCGTATTTAGGTGGAATAAGTACGGGTGGTTGGAGAAGGTATTTTTTAAGGCCTCAAAAGCTTTGTGGCAGTCATCATCCCATTTAAAGGAGACATCCTTCTTGATTAGATGATGAAATGGTTGACATTGATTAGATAATTGTGAAATGAAACGGCGAATAGACTGCAACTTACCTTGCAGGCTACGGAGTTGTCTAAGGTTAGTGGGTGGAGGAATTTCCAGAATGGCTTTGACTTTAGTAGGGTCAACTTCTATACTACGTAATGAAATGATAAATCCCATGAGCTTTCCTGAGAGAACCATGAAGACACACTTCTTTGGCTGAAGGTGAACGCAATATTTAATGAGGCGGTCAAAAATGGTTTTGAGGATGGCAAGGTGCTCGGAGTGGTGTTTAGATTTGGCCAGGAGATCATCCACGTAATCTTCTAATATACGGTGCATGATGTCATGGAAGATGTAAGATATAGCCCACTAATATGTGGCACCATCATTTTTAAGGCCAAAAGGCATGACTCACTAGTAGAAGGTCCCCCAAGGGGTGATGAACGTGGTTTTGTGTTGATCTTCTGGGGCAAGCAAGATTTGGTTATAACCCAAGAAGCCATCCATGAGTGATAGCATCTCGTGACCAGCAGTAAGGTCAACTAGTTGGTCAATACCGGGTAGAGGGAATTCATCCTTTGGGTAGGCGAGGTTAAGGTCACGGAAGTCCATGTAAATGCGGAGTCCCCCTGTCACCTTTGTGATAGGGACAATGTTAGAAATCCAATGAGGATAATCAATGGGTATTATGAAGGAAACAGAAAGAAGGCGCTGGAGTTCTTCTTTGACTAAAAGGGAAATGCGAGGGTGCATTTTCCTCAGTTTTTGTTTGATGGGTTTGGCATTAGGAACAGTTACGATATTGTGGACCACTATGGTGGGGTCAATACTAGGCATGTCTGCATAAGACCAAGCGAAAGCGTGATTATGATCTTTGAGAAAAGAAGTGATGGCTTCCTGTTCAGCAACATGTAAATATTGACCAATATTTAGGATGTGTGGGTCATCCTGAGTGTGAATGTTGATCTCGATAGTTGATTCATTCAACATGGTTTACATCTTAGAGGGTAACGACTGATGAATATATGAGTCTTCTGCACCAAGGTAGGTGAGTATAGATTCATCATCCTGACATTGAATGACGTTAATTGACGGTGTATCATCATCAATCATTTTGGGATACAGGAAGGGAAGAGAGGAAGGGGACTCACCCTCACATTGATAAGTAAAAGGCCCCAAGGAAATGATGTTTATGAAAAATAAGTTAGGAGGGATAGATTCAGGATCCATCGACTCCATCGGCGAAGGTGGTGATGAAGGTGGAGCGAGTGAAGAAGGTGGAGAAGGGCTGATGTCCTTGATGAGTTCAATGCGGGTCTATTTGGTAGGTGGTTTAGGAAATCCGATACCACTACAGTCGTTATGTTTGTGGGTGGTACATGGAATGAGAGTATGGTCAGGCCTTGCTCATAAAATCCAAAACCAAAACCATTCCACGCACATCGGTGCAGGAAGGTGTGGGTGAAATGGTGATTGGTGAGAGACTGGAAGTTAGCGGAAAATGGGTGGGTTTATGATGGTGGTTCGGGTGTGTAGGTGGTAGTATCAAGTCCCCCATAGGTGAGATTGGTACAGAGATGAGGAGGACCATAAAGGAGGCATTCTCCTATGCGATGATCATAGCAAGGGTGTTGGTGAAGGCTTCCATACTCTTGTGGAGTAAGGAATGTGTTGACACTATATATGCGATACTCTCCCAGAGTGAGGCATTGAAAAATGCCTTCCAAGGGATCGGTGGTTGGTATGTGGGTAGTTGCAATAGATGATGTGTTGGTGGTCGATGTGGAGGTAGAGCTAACAAATTGGGAGGTTGATGGGTCAGCCGTGGAGGTTGTGGCAGCAGTAGGAATGGAGGATGTAGGTGTGGTCGAGGTGGTGGCGGCACTAACAAGTGGAGGTGTAGGTGAAGCAGTAGTGGTCGTGGAGGTAGAAACCTTAATAGGTATGAGCACATCATTGGGTCGGTAGAGCATGTTGCGTGTTTTAAAAGGTGAAGGATCAACTAGAATAGTATAGGTGTTCCCTTCATGCTCAAACTTTACACAATGATGTAAAGTGGAAGGAACACAACCCATGAAATGAATCCAGGGCCTGCTAAGCAACAAATGATATTTAAATTCCCCCTCCAAGATGTAAAATAGCTCTGGAATAGTGCGGGGGCCCATGCGAATGTGGAGGATGACGGTGCCTAGTGTAGAGGTGATAGCATCATTGAATCAACACAACATGACAGAGATTTTTATGCATGTAATTTTTAGGTATGCACATTTGAGTGAATACATGGGATGAAATGATATTAATGCTAGCACCCCCATGGATCATTACCCATCGTACACGCATATCATCGATGCTGGACTAGAGATGAAGACGGCCGGGTCTGGGTCATTCAGTTTGGTGTAGATGCGATCTCTTCCTCTGAGAAGCTAAGGGAGGCTACTTGCATGAGTAGGTTGAGGTGTGCATAAAGGTGGCAGTTTGGTGAGAGAGGCCACATGATGGGGTGTAATAATGGAAGCTATGGGTGTAGGGTCATTGGGTAAAACCTCAATATATTGCAGGACTTCTATGAGAGCTTGATGATGGGATTCTGAGGTTTGGATGAGGTCATATAGGGACATTTTGAGGGGAGAATTGGCGTAATTGTTTGAGCATGGTGCAATGTGTGACCCCATTAGAAATAGGGTATGTGGGGTTGCGGATAGTGATTTTAGGTGTGGGTGCAGATGGTACGTTGGGTATAGGATTGGTTGGTGGGTCAGTTGTCTTTTCCTTTCCTTTGTCTTTTTGAGCATGGGGTAGTGACATGGATCATGTTTATTTTGAGGGGCAGTTGGCAAAAGGAGAAGGTGTAGGGTGAGTGGTATAATGACATGATGGGAAAAAATCCTACCAGAGGAGAAAAACCTTGTGAGGTGAGATGGGTGCAACGACATTTAGGTAATGGTGTGGCAAGTTACTCTGATGTGAACCATCTTAATTTCAAATCTTGGGGGTGGCTCTAAGAGTTGTGGGGGTGGATGTCATGGTTTTTAAGTAGGAAATGAGGGAAGGACTATGGGTAATGGGTGTTGGTAAAGCAGGGTCCTCATCATGAAGTTCGTCATCATCAAAGTTGGCTTCAAGAGGACACAATTGGATAAGGACGGTTTTTTAAGCCTTGCAGTTCTCCACATCATGCCCCTGGCACACATGATGGTATGCACAAATTTTAGTGTCATCAAAGCCTTTTGGAATGGGTTTTAAGGGGGTCATAAGGTCTGAGTGGTGGTAATGTGATGACAAAAGTCTCAAGGTGGTTGGTTAAAATTTTGGCATAGGACCCGGCTAGTGGATTGCAATGGGAAGTGAAAGTGGGTTTGGGTGTAGGTGCAGTATGATTGTTGAGGAACAATCCTTGCAAGAGGGGGAGTGGGTCAACCCATGGTTTTGGGTGCTGGAGTGGTCTTGGGTGTTGGTCATGTTTGTTTGCGCATAGGGGTATGGTAGATGAACATGTAGGAGGGTGTATGGTTGTTTTGACTACCTTATTATGAGGGTAGCAGGATTTTTGTTTTTGGGTTGCATACCTTCTTGGGTAAAGGTGATATGGGTGTACGATATCTAGAGGGAAAAACAGATGGGGGAAGAGGGCGAGTTACCCATGGGGATAATGGAGGTGCTGTGAAGGTAGATGATGCGGGTCGTGCAGGGGGTGTGAGGGACAGAGACTGAAGTGTAGTGGGTAATGAAGAAGTTGCTGAGGGTATTGGAGGTATGGGTGGTAAAGATGTTGTAGGTGCGGGTGTAAGTCATGTTAGGTACCTGGTTATGTTAGAGGTTTGCGAGGAAGGAATGGGTTGTTGTGTTTTTGGTTTATTGACGGGTGGATATTTCTTGATCATGTTGGGAGGTTGAGGTCCTAAAACAGATGGAAAGGGTGAAGGTGATGCAGGTATGATTGGCGCAGCCGGGGGTATGAGTTCTATGGGTTTGGTTCTTCCATTTGGGTTTTGGAGTAGGTGTGGGTGTTGATTTGGAGGATGTAGCTAAATCTAGTTTGATAGGTGGATGAGTAAGGCTGGTGGTTGGGGTGACCCCTAAGGTAGTGATAGGTTTAGTCGATGAAGATGATGTAGGTGTGGGTTTGGATTTAGATGTATGTTGGGCTATGGGTAAGGGTGTATGTTGAGTGGTGCTGAGGGTTATGGAAGAAGTAGTGATAGAGGTGGTTACACTTGGTTTAACTGGTCGAAATATTTTTGGGTAGATAGTGGAGGTATCAGCAAGTGACATCTGCATTTACATTGAGGCAGGAAGCAGAAGGCACCCCCACAGTAAGGCTCTGTCCACATAATCTAAGCAATCGGCCAAGCGTGAGAATGACATGTCTGTAGGTGAAGGTTGATGAGGACCTAATGGGTATTCCTATAAAATGTGTCTTAGAGATAGGGAATTTGTTGGCTTCGGCTTCTGTGGGTAAGAGAGCCAAAAGTAGGTCTGCGGGATCTTGGGTAGCTAATGGAGAATGTTCACCTAGAGGCAAAGGTATCTCTACTGATCCGTGATAGGTGGAGGAGAAAATGGGTGTTCCTCTATAGGTGGAGGAGATGATGGGTGCTCCTTTGTGGGTGGAGGAGGTGATGGATGTCCTCCATGGACTGAAGAAGTACTGTGGGTGATGGTTCCCTAGAGTAGAGAAGCCAAAGGTGAAATGGTCTCGATATTAGTGGAAGGCTCCTCCACAGGTGAAGAAGGAGGTGAAAGGTGTTCCTCTATGGGTGGAGGAATAGGTGAGGTAGGTTCAATGTAGAAGGAGGATTTCGAGCTAGAATTTCCTCTATGGAAGGAATATGAGGTAATTGGGAAGCAATGGGTGCATTGTTGAAAATAGCATGGACCTCGCGGGTATGGCTATCATGAGTTGAGGTCTCACCGGTTTGATCAAACGAAGGGGCATGATTGGGAAAGGGTTTCTTGAAGATATGTAGGTTTTGATTGGCAAGTGTGTTAGGATTATCCATGGTTAACTCGCCTTTCTCGAGCATTTCTTGGACAATGTTTTTGAAAGTGATGCAATTTCCGTCACTATGACCCTTTACTCTATGATAGTTATAGAAGTCATGTTCTTTATACCATGCGGGCATGGGGCGAGCAGGGTCAAAACCAGTGTGTGGTTTTATAGGAGGAAGGGTGATGGCCCCAGCTTTGATGAGCTTTTCTAAGATAGAAGAGTAAGGCTCCCCAATTGGGGTGTATTTCCGTTGTTCTTGTCTGAATTGAAAAGTCTGAATGGGTGAGAGATTAGATGAGGGGCTAGCCTGGTTTGACAGATGAGCTGGGACCATCTTTGATCACCACTGTTAGCGGTGCCCTTAGCTTTTGAATAATTGTTTTGTGGTTTGGAAGAAGAAGAGGTGTCATTCGACTTGAATGCCAAATTCTTATTGCGTAATTGGATTTTCTTCTCTTCGATGGCCCGAATCTCTAACTTTCGTGCCATGGTGAATGCTTCATCGAATGTTTAGAAATTTTAGACCTGCAGGGTCAGGAAAGATATGTTATAGCACAAGCCCACGTGAAGATATCGATGAGTTTTTTGTTTGTGGTAGTTGGAATGTGAGTTGATTGATCAGGCTACGCCAGTGAGCAACAAAATATATGATAGATTTGTCATCATACTGATGCATGGAGTATAGGTTAGTCATGGTAACCTTCTTAACGATATTGATGGAGAAAGTGATCCAAGAAGGCTTGGGCTACCTAATTAAATGAAAATATAGAGTGTCTAGGTAACCCACTATACCAATCTAACACAGGTCTAGTCAAAGACATGGGAAAGGTCCTCAAGAGTAAAGCATCATCATGGGTGATTAGGTAACACCCATGTTTGAACGACCAAAAATGTTGTTGCGGGTCTTCCTTGCTATTGAAATGGTTGAATTTAGGAATTTCCCAATGCATGGGGTATGGATGGATAGGAATGGATGGGTGGATAGGCTCGTTACAAATCTCATCATAGGTGAGAGGTGTTATGGGAGCCAGAAATTGATGCCTCTAATGTCTGCATCTTGCCCATCATTAATTTGACTAGGTCGTTCGTAGAGTTGTGATGGTTGAGTTCCTCCTATAGCGTAAGAGGGTTGGTGTTGGGCATATGATGAGGGTGACATTCTAGTATACGATGGTGCCATGTAGGTGGATTGAGAAGAAGGTAATGAAATAGGGGGTATTATACGTACCCAAAATTGTAGGGTATTGTACCACCAGAACGATGTTACACATGCCCCAATGATGATACAGGTCACCTCGCAAGGTGTTTGGGATCCAGAGAAGCTCACGAAGTATATGTTAGCATCCCAAATGCTTTATCCAAGTTCCTTGTGCTTTGTTTTATCTCTCGACCCCTGTTCTTTTTTAAATCTTTTTGACCTTTAGTGACGAAACCACCACCCTGCCAGGGTGGCGGTCCTGTAACCGCCACCCTACTCAGGGCGGCGGTCCTTCACGCATTTTCCAGCATGCTCCTTTGATCGTAACTTGTGTAATTTTTCAACATTTACCAGCTTTTCTCAACCGCCTTAGCTCGTATTAATGTTTTATGTTCCCTAGAATAGTGTTTCTTCATTGTTTAATGGTAAAAGAGTTCTAATAGGAATTACCTTTGGGTGAATGTGAAATCTATAAATAGCCAGCTTGTTTTCAAGCAAAATGGCCCCTCAACTTCTCATTTCCATTGTTTAGTCTTTCAATTTCTTGCTTAGAACTCATTTTGTTTTCATGTTTGCATCCATGCTAGTTTTTCCTTTGCTATTAGAAGCCATTCGATCTTCTTGCTCCAGTCTTGTTCATTGTTGTTCATACAAATTAGTTTAGAGCAGAGTAGTGTCATTTGTAGATTGAATTCATTAGAGTTACAGGTTGTGTTCTTCACAGAAGGTAGATTCTAGAATCTCTCGGTACACTTGTGTTGTATTCCCGTAATAAATCCCGCTAGGAATTACATACGCCAAGCTCTGTCACTTGCACTGTCCCTCTCCTACTCGCATTATATTCAGTCTATATCCAAAGCTGCCATTGTTCAAATACCTTCTTCTGTTGATGCTAGCATATACACGCTCTTCTGGATTCACGTGAACATGAAGGAATGAGGAGATCATTCTGAGGGGACAAAAATCATACACTACTAGATTCGCCACTGTTCTGTAAATTCCAGGTTTTATCTGTCAAAGTTCTAGTTAAAACATATCAAATAGAGTAGTGAAATATTTCATTTCAGTTAAGTTTCATTTTCGATATTGCCAGGGAAGCTGTGGGGATTGATAGTTTCTCAGAAACTATGATTCATTCCTCACTTCTGAGGTAGGATCGAGAATCTTTCAATTAAGTTAATCAGCTATCTAGTTATTTAGGATAAACTCACAACTGCACAGGCAAGTAGCTACACCGGGCTACCTTACTTGTTTTAATTTTGTTATTAGATTAGTTGTCATTTTATGAATATATTAGATTAGTTGTCTCTTTCAATTCTATTAAAAATTCTATCAAAAATACAAAAAATAGAGGAATATATATATGTTGTAGATATATCTTGCATAATTAGTTTATTTCATTTCAGTTAGGTTTATATTGATCTTGTATGACAATCACGGGACCTAGGGAGCCCAGGGAATATGTTTTTGAGCCAATCATGCCTCAACCCAATCTTGTTGTAGCAATTAACTGACATAGACCAAAATCTCAGAATTTAGGTCTTTCGAACAACAATAGACCTACAAGAAATCAGCACATAGCTAAGAGGATTAAACATAGAAGATGACAAAGCACACACACATTCTGGTCAAATCAGCCAAATTATAGACTACCTTGATAGATATCCGTATGACTGTAGAAGGACCTGAAAGAGAGCAAAACTTCTAGGTTGTGATCCACTAGTCCCACAACCAAACGGGCCTAGGAGACCTCAATCATTGATATAGACACCAGCTTGCGTACGCAAGTTAGTGTTTAGGTACTCTCCACTTCCACCAGACATCATCACACAACTATCATTATTAAACGTAGCAGCTAATCAAGCTAAATAATTTATGGACTAGATCAGAGAATTGACTCTTCATAAAACACCAAAAGATCCACTACACATTTAGCCATTCCATTTTCATGAGTTCGGGAGATATATACACAAGCACCCATAGGTCATCTTCCACGTATCCCACAACCCATAGATCAGATCATGGCAGAGCTCGATATTGATTGGAGCCTTCGAGTAGCTATCCTTGCCGAATGATCTATCACACTTACTTCAAGTTAGGAGGGCCTTCTTTGCCTTAGATTTGCAGATCCCGCTATTGTGTGTTGAAGACATAAGATTACCTAGCTAGTCATACCTAAACCCTACGTGTATTCCATCTGCACCACTATCTTAGGCATTCGATTCTCGGGAGGTCAGAGTTGAGGAAGAGTTACTTGTAGATTCCCATGCTTGCATGTCACTTTTCCATCGTACAAAATTGGTGAACCTGACGTGAACTTCCTACCTTCATGGTTTGGAGTCTTATTTCTACTTAGTTCTTCGAATTAGTATACATTTTGATCTTTTCCACTTCTTTAGCCTTCACATCAGCTTCACCAACAAAATTGGTGAATCCCTCGACGTGACTCAAGCTAGATTCCTCTTTCTATTTTCATTTCTTTCATCCACCTTCACTCTTTCCCATTATTCTGCGGGTATTCATATACCCCCTGAATATGTCAGGATACGATGCTATATGGCAGACCTCTCCTAGGTCTTGAAGCATACTACGATCAACTAAATAGACAACCATCACCCTGCTCTCAGCATGGGGTGACAACTATTCAACTAACTAATTTTCAACACAAACTCCACCTCAAAGGACTAGATATAGTTCTTCTTTTCCAAATAGAGGAGTTGGATCAGCTCACTCAAACGCAACAACCAGAGCCTTTAGGCTCAAACAACATGACGCTCACTGGAGAATCTAGTTCATCTCCTCGGGTGTTGCTTAGACCACAAATTAGTAGACAATCAGATCCATATCTATTTTTAGATGAAAAATACTTAGCACATTATGCTAGGAGTGAACAACGCTCTCAAAATATGTACCCACCTATAGGAGGTTTGGAAACACAACCCGAGGTCTCGTTCCAAGAAAATTCCCCATTCCTCCACCTTCGGTGAAACTTGGCAGGGCACCGATCAATTCATAGCAGGGTACCATATGCCTATACAACCTCAAGATATACAACAAACACCACTAAGGAAAAATACCATGTCTTCACCAAACGAGGTCATCTCAGCCTTAGTTGAGAAGGTTAGAGGGTTGGAAATTGCTCAAGCAAGTCAAAATTCACAGTTCATGCAGGCAGGAACTTCCAATCCTCCACATCATCCAGCCAAGTAGACCTCCTCACAGGAACAGGCACGTTGGGCATGCCTCCTCAGTATTTACAAATAAACACCAACTAGAACCACATTTTCAAATGCCGCTCCAGTTGAGAGTATGATACCCCCAGCTTAGCACAAAACAATCCATTCTTGAGCAATGCTCCTCCATACTTAAACATGTATTCCAAATCACCATAGAGAGATATGTTCTCTTCTCCCGGCATGTTCACTCAACCACAGGGATTTCCTTATGCCCCTGTAAATACATATGCTATGCCATATCAACAACCCATTCCACCTCCACCCCCTCAGCAAGCACCATCAATGGTAGGAAACCTATGTGATAGGGACTTATTCAGAATATTTGAAAGAACCTTTAGACTTCACTATACGAAGTGTCATGCTTCCAAGACCTCTCCCTGATCTACCCAAGTACAAAGGGGAGGGAGACCCAAATTCACATATTAAGGCCTATGCCACAGCCATTTGAGAACTGCTCCCTTGGGATGGAGTTGTTGCTAAAATATTCCCCAAAAATTTAGAGGGTATCGCCCTCAATTGGTATTACAAAATACCTGAAGCCTCAATACATTCATTTAAAACAACTTCATTTCAAGTTCATCAAAGGCCATTCGACATGAACAAATTGTTGAGAAGGTTAGGAATCAGGGAATTCTTGCATATTAAACAAGAACACAATGAATTTGTTGCTCATTTCATCCAAAGATGGTGTACAATCCTCTATTCTTCAGCAAGTGCTCAAAACATGGATCAGATGGAACTATGTGATTTATTCCTTCATTCTCTCAGCAGAGAGATAAAGGAAGAAGTCCAGAAGTTCCCACTAAGAACTTATGATGAAGTGCTTGAGAGCGCTCTCCGAATAGATCAAGCTATAATAGATAGCGGTCGCAATACATATGGAACAAATGGGAGGTTAATCATCCTCAACCAAAATACTATGACTTATCCTACTACCACAAACACCAATCAAGGACCTAAAATCCTTAACAAAAACCATGGAGTGACAACAGATGGAGTGACTGACCAAACTAAAAGAGAAAATGTTGTAATTGTTCCACCACCAGTTAACAATCAATGAAACAACAATTTTACCCCAACAATCAACACGGTGGATTTTAATCATCCCCAATGACAACAACAACAACAACAACGCAGATCCAGACACAGGGTCCAAGTCAAAACTCAACTGGATATCAAAACCAAAACCAAAGGCAACAAACGAAAAAAACTTTAATCCTAATAGTCAATAGTTTAATCAGAGTTTTGGACCACAACACGTGCCAAACCAACAACCTAGGAGTTATAATCCCAACTCGTATTGTGGTTTCCACAAAATTCGAGGCCATGACACTAGGACTTTCCATGATTACAATAAGTTCATGCAACATTTTCTAGAAGAACAAAGACAACTCTTCATAGATATGTTCTTAACAGATTCTGTGACACCTATGCCAAATACTTTCACAGGGGCAGTTTCCCCTCAAAACGCACCTCTTAAGATCTTCAATGATCCACTTCCAAATCACAATAACAATAATAAATTAAATCCAAATGGGATGAACAAAGGTGTAATGACAGGAAATAATGATCATGAAGCCTCAACTTCACTAAATCCACCTGTCGCACCACAATTAGGAAATCAGCCATGAACCAAGATAGTTGGTCTAGTGGAGTTAGATACTGAGCTGCACGTAGAAGCCATAACAAGAGCATGAGAATATTCTTCTCAACCAAATCCAATCTATCCACTAGAGCAGATAACATTCAACAAACATTGGTAAAACCCATAGGTGCTTATGATTTAATTAATGACTTAACAAAGACCTTCTCTCACATCTCCTTTTTGGACTTATTGAAAAATTCTCCTACCCATAGGGCTGCTCTTTTAGAAGCACTAGGTCTAGGTCATTTAATTAACATCACTCCACCTCCCGAAACACAAGTAAACCATATAGACTTCGATATCCACCCTCCAGGGCAGCCAGATAGGGATACCGAGTTTATATTCGACATAAACAAAATGCCAACAGATGCTGAAATTACACATAGAGGTGATCCGACCTTGCATTTACAGGTGTGGGTTTACAATAATTACGTTAAACACATAATGGTTGACGATGGGGCAGCAGTTAACATTGTCCCCTTCTCTTTCCTTCAAAAGCTAGGATATGGAGAAACAAACTGTTCCACAACAAGAAATATGCTAAGAGGTTATGACAGCCTTAAAGCTACTTCAATTGGGACTATAATACTACCAGTCACCTTAGGACCCAAGACAATCCTCACGAGTTTTATATCATAGATCAGGAAACCAACTATAATATGATCCTCGGTCGACCATGGATACATCGCATGAAAGCAATCCCTTCTACATTATTCCAGGAAATAAGATTCTTACACCTAGGAAAGATATTCGTAGCAAAAGGTGACCCAAAACCATTCGACATACACCTAGCAGACCTGAAGAAAAGACCAGGCATTCACTCTGAGTTTGAACTCCCAACAAACCAACTTAACAAACCAATTGACTCAAAACGGAAGAAAAATTAATACCTACAACAGAACTAGAAATTACGAACCTAGTTCAAGGGCATCCCAGCCCTCAAGGATGAAGCTAACGTTGTAGAAACAGTGTCATTAGGAACTACTGCAAAAATTGTTGAATTACTAGAACAAGATCTACCAATTTTCCTACCATTTGATTCCACAGGTATGGGATGTACCCTAGGAGTTGGTTCTCTTCCAACAGAGGAACTTTGCATGGTAGAAGTAACCTGAAATAGAAGAAACAGATGCAAAGAATGTCCCAACATCCATTTTTCCTAGTAAATATTGGACTCTCCACTTCGATGGAGCTAGATGTCGCTATGGAGCCAGGGCAGGTGTGATCTTTACTTCTCCTGAGGGAAAGATCCTACCTTTTTCTTTTAAATTAAACTTTGAATGTACAAACAACGACCCTGAGTACGAAGCCCTCCTCCTTGGCCTCCTCATAGCCAAAAGGATCGGTGTTAATGACATCAGAGTGTTAGGAGACTCGCAATTAGTTGCAAACCAAGTCTCTGAAGTATATGAGACTAGAGTTGAGCACTTACAGCTCTATAAAACAACGGTATTAGATCTAAGCAAAGGATTCGACTTCATATCCATTGAGGCAATCCCATGAGAACAGAACCTTCTCACAGATTCAATAGCAACCTCAGCTTCACGTTTTACCCCAAGTAATGAGTTGGAAGATACAAGTTTCAAGGTATCACTTCGTACTGAACCATTGGTGAAGAAAATATCAACGAACCCTCTTCTAACACATACAACTAAGAATGAATCTTCTATCTTACATCATGTTGACAGTGATAAAGTCACTCTCGAATATCTAAATGCCTATGCAGAGCTACACCTTGCTCACCCTATAGTTGATCTTTCCCTAATACCACACTCCTCTTCCTACTTTGGAAATCCCATGGTAGAGTCTCCTCCATAGAAGGATCTTGATATCTATGAGATAGAAAACAGAGAAAGCTTGGAACTACCTCCAGCCCCACCTGAATTTGAAGAAGGTAACACTTCTTTGATAGAAGAAACCATTGACATAAACATTGGAATGGAGGAAGAACCAAAGAATTTTGAAGTTGGGATCCTTGCTAACTCCGGAAGAAATAGAAATACACACCCAAATCCTCAAAAAACATCAAAAGGATTTTGCATTTAATTATAAAGAAATGACAGGTATCGCACCACAAGTTGTGGTACATAATCTCATCACTAAACCAGATGCGAAGCCAATTAAACAGAAGTCAAGACCAATGAAGCCAAAAGTGGCTCTCATGGTAAAAGAGGAAGTAGTAAAACTTCTCCAAGTAGGATTCATCAAGCCCATTGACTATTCACAATGGGTGTCTAATATCATTCCCATCCTCAAAAAGAATGGGAAGATACACATTTGTATAGATTTTCAAGATATTAACAAAGCTTGTCCCAAGGATGATTTCCCATTACCATCCATTGACGTTATCGTTGATGCAACAACTAGATTTGAACTGTTGTCCCTCATGGATGGGTTCTCAGGGTACAATCAGATTAAAATATCTGAACAAGATCAAGCCAAAACCACATTTATAACTCCCTGGGGAACTTATTGTTATGTTGTCATGCCATTTGGTCTTAAGAACGCCGGCGCTACGTATCAGTGGGAAATGACTTATATATTCCATGATCTTATCCATAAAATTGTGGAATCATATGTGGATGACTTGTTGGCCAAGGCCAAGAAACACTGTGATCATCCAGAAGTGCTCCGTATCATCCTCTCATGACTAATTGAGTATGGTGTCACATTAAACCCAGAGAAGTGTGTGTTCAGTGTAACAGGAGGCAAACTTCTAGGATACATTATATCTTCACGAGGGATTGATGTTGATCCAACCAAAATATGGGTTGTTCTCGAAATGATCCCACCTTTCGAACAAGTCTGGAATTAGGTCATTTCTTGGGAAACTCAGTGCAATCTGAAGGTTCATCCCAGATTTAAGCTTTGTCATTCATCCAATCAACAATCTACTCAAGAAAGATTATAGTATCGATTGGACTGAAGATTGCAACGAGGCCTTCGAAGTAGTTAAGCGCTTCTTGTTGTCACCACCCACACTAATGCCTCCCAAGCCAGACCACCCTTTGATCCTATACTCATGAGCCACTCATGTCTCGCTGGCTGCATGCTGGCTCAAGAAGATGATGATAAACGAGAACGCGTGATCTATTTCATTATCCAAACGTTGCTTGATTATGAAACATGTTACACACAGGTAGAGAGAGAATGCCTTGCCATAATTTTTGCAACAAAATGTTTGAGACATTACATGTTAAACCAGGAAACAAGGGTCATTGTAAAGACAAACCATTTACGAACATTTCTCACACAAGGATCTTTATCTAAAAAGGCTGGCCGTTTCATAACCCTAATGGGAGAATTTGAGTTAACATTCGTAAACCAAAAATCTGTTAAAGGAAAAATCATTGTAGACTGGTTAGCTGACAATCCACTAGATGGAGGTGAGCTGGTAGATCTAGACTTTCCTGATGAATGTGTATACTTTGTCGAAACTAGACCCCCCATTTCTACATGTCCCTGGTATACTGATATCATCAATTTTATCATGGACCATACATACCCGGAAAGTGCCACGTCACAACAAAGAAGGCGGTTACGCATTATTACTGCTAAATATGTTGTTTTAGACCAAGTGCTCTATCGCAGAGCCTTCGACGACATGCTTCTAAGATGCGTCGACATAGAAGAATCCAAGAGGATTCTTCATGAATCCCATAGTGGGATATGTGGGGGCCACTTCGGTGGTCACGCCACCACTCGCAAAATACATCGGATGGGCTATTTTTGGCCCACTCTCAAACATGACGTAATGGAATTTGTACGTAAGTGCCAAAAATGTCAAGAATTCTCTCACGAGATTCACATGCCAGCATAATCCCTGTAACCAATAGTGACTCCGTGGCCCTTCTCCACTTGGGGTCTAGACTTAATAGGGAAATTCTCTCCCTCATCAACCGATGGCCATAATTTTATAATCACAGCCATGGAATATTTTACCAAATGGGTGGAGGCCATGCCTCTCACCACTGTACCAGGTTCGAGTGATTGCCAAATTCATTTTGAACCAAATTATCTGCAGGTATGGTGTCCCACAAGTCATTATCTCAGATAATGGCACGTCCTTTAAGAATGACGAGGTTCGTGAGTTATGTAGCAAGTTCAAGATAAACCATCACACAGCCTCTCTTTACTACCCTCAAGCCAATGGGCAGGCTGAAGCGACAGAAAACAAAACGTTGAAAGCTATTCTCCTCAAAACAGTAAAGGAAACAAACAAGATTGGCATTTAAAACTATATCCGGCCTTGTGGGCCCACCAAACCTCAATAAGAACACCAACAAGAGCAACTCCTTTCTCACTGGTATTCAGAGTAGAAGCAGTTCTCCCACTTGAGGTTGAAATACCCAGTCTCTGCATCTCATTACAAGGGATTCTGGATGAAGAAGCTTACAGGGAGGCATGCCTCTCTCAACTAGAAAGCCTTGACGAGGCCAGGTTAAATGCCAAACAATGACATAGAGCCTATGCTGACCGGATGTGCCTGGCAGTATAACAAAAAAGTCTATGAGTGAGAAATATATGAAGGAGATCTAGTTCTAAGACTAGACAGCCAGATCGATAAGAAAACCGGCGAAGGAAGAAAGTTCTAGCCCAAATGGTTGGGCCCATACCGAGTCATGAAGGACTACAAAAATGGTGCGTATCTCTTGTGCACACTAGAAGGTGAGGAATTTGGTGAAACTATCAATTCCTTGCACCTTAAGCGGTTTTACGCATAAAATGTCAAAGTCATTGCTAGTACATTATAGCTACCTACATTGCATTAGTCTTTTAGCTACTTCATTCTATCCATTTCGTAAAAATGATAGTTCAGGAGCTTACTCTTAAAAAACTGTTACAAATTTATGAAGATATTGGCAAAAATATTCATATCACATCTCTTCAAACATCATCAAATATTTTCAAATCTTCTCATCAATTTCGACAGACAAACATTGACGGAAACCATACCAAGACCTGCATACTTGGCTTTGCTCTTTCTTTCTACTAGGTGAAGTTTGTCCTTGCCCACGGTCTGTTCTGGAAGCTTCTTGGTGTCACATCTATCCCTCTTAAAATCTCTTGGAATGAAAGGATATCCCAAAGTCATAGATCAGAAATGTCATTGAAATCAAATGAAATCAAAAGCACCAAGCAAACAAAATATTTTATTTTACACACTTCTTTGCCCCATCAACCTTCAGTGATAAGCCCACATCTCTTACTGGTGATGTGAGGTTGGGAAAGGAAAGAAGTGCCCTTACTCACCTGTATCTTGCCTTTGGTGACAAACCCATGCTTCTTACTAGTGGCGTGAGGCAGGGTGTGGGGGGTCCAGTCACACAAACTAACAAATCTTGGTATGCTAAAAACACAAGTCAAATTATGTTAAGAGAAAGAAAATATCCAAACATCCAAATTCCAAAGAGATCAAATCCTCAAAACCAGATTTTGTCAACCAGGTTGCCATTTATGAATCTAAGTCTAGATAAACTGAAAAGTAAGTGGCCTTCTAAGCTTGGTAGTATTTCTGAGTAGGGTGGGTGTGTAGGTCCAAATTTGGTTCTTGTTCTTGGTTTGTCTGTCTCTCATCATTCCATTCAATCAAACTCATACAACTTGTGCCCTTCCTAATTCTTGGTGTTGAGCCCTCGCGTCTTACTAGTTGCATGGATTTGGGATTGGGGCAAGTTCATCTCTTTATCACTATGCATTCATCATGTTTTTCCAATATAAGAAGGAATTACAAACATTTCCCAAAGAGTTCAAAAGTTTAGTACTACCATATGTTAGTATCATCTCATATCAGCACTGACAAAAACATATAGAGTAAAACATTCTATTTACTATCATTTGTTGTCCATTACATACATTCTAGAAACATGAAAAGCAAATATTCTAAAAAACATCTAAAAGCACATTTAGAAAATGAGTCACAAAATTCAAGATACCAAGAGTCTAGATCCAAAGATATATATATATATATATATACACAAATCAGGTTTTGTATACAATGCCATCATGCACTAGGCATGGTCAAAATGCTCAATGAGCCCGAAAAGTACAAAAATACTCATATAAACAACCTAACAAAGGTCACTACAAAAAGAGCCAAGTGGCCTCTCAATCCCTATGGGATCCCTCAGAAGGCACACGATCACGTCTAGGACTCCGACTACGCCAGACGCTTTGAGTGCACTGAGGGCTCGCGGTCCCAAAACAGTAGCTGTAGTCTCGACTATGAGAATGGCTCCTCCTCATCAGGTGCTCTGCAGCCCTATACCCAGCTACCTCGGCATGGAGGGAAGTCACCATCTTGGCCACATGCCAGACAGGGGAAAAAACATCGGTATGCGTATCGGCTACTGAAGGCTCCCCTGCATCCACGGATAGCTCAGCACGAGTCTTCTCTGTGGGGAGCAACAGGGTGTCAGTACATACCCAGTGAATCAAGTCTCACCACTCATCAGCAGTCTCTGCAAGCAAAGGAGAAAAACAAATTAGAAAATAATCAAAAGGGTGAAACCAAGGATGAACAAAAAGAGAGATAACAACTAAGGCAATTCTAGCTAAAACAAATATCAAAAGAAGAGTGACAACTCACTCGGATCTCCAGGCCTCCAAGAAGGATCTCTGGGATCCACACCTACCACGGATGCCACCACTGACTGGTGTCCCCCTCCTATGTCTAGGGTAACATGGCGTCCTACCACGGACTCATCCTCTCCACCTAGGTCCTGAGAAAGTAACTCCTCTGAGACTAGAGTCACCCTCTCCATGCTCTACTCTACCCTCTCAGCCTGTAGGATCTCCTGAGTGTCATGCCACTCGGGATCGCTATCCTCTTCCCCACCTAACTCACTGATCTCCATGTCCTTGGTCTCCTCCTCCGTCTCTCCCCCTGTGAACTCCTCAGACTCAGAGTCTATATCAATGGGATCATCACTACTATGGGCAGGACCAATGCGAGCAATCCAAAGTAAAGGTGCCTGAGGAGCACCGGCTCTCTCTTGAATGCACGTACCACCCTCCTAGCTGCAATAGGGATGCTCAGGAGTAACAAATAGTCCAACCCCAGCCTCTAGGACCTCCCCTAGCCTCCCAAACTGATCTGAACACTGGCACCACTGGGGGAAGCATATCAATGTAAGCAAGGCCAAACTTGCTGAGGCACTCAATCGAAGGGGTGTGTCTCTACCTTCCCCGTCCTATCCATAAGCTACCCTGTAGTAGAGCAGGAAATCAAAGTAAAGGTCTCCTCGCCCCACAACCCTACCATGGCCTGATAAGGTGTGGCCTCCATATCCTCAGTAGTCAGGGAAGCAACTAGATGGTGGGGTGCTCTAAGCACCATCATCTCTATCCATCTAGCTGCCCTCATGGCCCCAGGATCCTCCACCTCTACGCCCCTCCCATAAGGGATAATGTGCTCATAGACCCAGCTCATAACTAAGGTCAGATGGCTCAGCGACTGTCCCTATAATTGAACCACCCTGTATAAGTCGTGATAGGTGGTCCCAAGTATATCGGCTCCCCAGGCATAAATCTGACCATGTGCCTCAATCTGTGCGATGATGGGGGCCCAGCAGTAGAGCAAAGTATCCCCTCCCTTGTCCTTGATCAATCTCTGAAGCAAAGGATGCCCATAATGGCCTGATGGATCAAAGGGATGGGCAAGACAGGAATAGAATGGAACTTCACCCCCTTCTTTGAACCAGTGGAGACAACTGCGTCTCCCATATAGGTGGCCCACTGAGTCACCTGAGCTCCAAATACTATTATATCAAATGAAAGTATCCTCCCAATAATCGGGACTTCCCAAAATGTGGCAGACATCCTCTAGGGTGATAGTCCACTCACCCGCTAACACCTAGAAATTAGAAGGTGTTTCGATCTACATCCCAGTAAGAAAATAAGTCACATAGTATGTGACTTGCAGGTGTAACATGGGGGACCCGTGCAATCCTCAATATACCTGCCCTCTGGAGAGTATCCTACTCAGACCTGAAGAAAGTGCATCTAACACTGCTGGAAGCCAATCACAGTCCCTCTCTTGGCTCCATCTAATGTACTCTTCCTTCTTCTGCAAAACACCCAAAAACATGCAAAAAGAAGCAAGTTAGTGCTAATATTTCATTGGAAAAATCATTAAAGCAAGTTAGGAATACTAAAAATGAAAAAATAAACTCAAAATAGTGTTGTTTTAACACTCTGTAGAGGACCGCTGCCCTGAGCTAGGGTGGCGGTTCCGTAACCTGCCACCTTAAAAAGGTGGTGGTCTTGTAACTGCTGCACCTTGCTCTAGGGCGACGGTCCTATCCCACAACTACAAACGGGTCGCATGCCCTAAAAATGCTTACAAATACATAAAAAATGCCCATTTTAGCTAAAACAAAAGCATACCCATTAGGCGTCCCCCCCTAAGAGACACATTTAAAACTAACATTTCTAAAAATAACCCCCCCCATAACAAATATTTCATCAATTTTAACATGTTGGGTGTAAAAATGTTAAATCAAGAAGAACTAACTTGGGATCTCGCGGGTCAAGGTTTTGTTCACATGGAGGCATTATCACTATCTCGAATACGAACGTTTTGACTATACTCTCGTTGAAAACCATCACCGTGGGTCCCAGAGCTCAAAAACTATCAAATCGACACGCGTAAATGAATAGGAAAATAAACCCATTATATATATATATATAGAAACCCCTTATATATATATATATATGGATGTTTTGACTCATTTTGAATGCCCCTTTCGCAGGTTTAGAGTGCCAAATGGAGGTAAGTTCTCATCCCCATGCAAAATGGTAAGTCCTCATTTCATACTAATTTAGTATTTATTTTTCGATTTATTTTATCTATCTGCACTTGAGTCCTCTTTCCATTTTGTAAGTAGTGGGAACTTAGATGGTGACATTTTGACACACAAGCGTGTCATGTATAATTTCTAGATTCCCATTTTGGGACCGCCATATTCGGACCCAACGTTTTATGCCTCTTCATGTTTAAAACACTTCTCCGAGGAGGAAATATGTACGTACCCCAAAATTGTAGGGTACTGTACCACCAGAAATGATGTTACAAATGCCCCAATGATGATACAGGTCACCTCGCAAGGTGTTCAAAATCTAGGAGAAGCTCACCAAGTGTATATTAGCATCCTAAGCATGCTTGTATCTAAGATTCCTGTGTACTTTGTTTTTATCCTCTCGCCCTTTCTTTTCTAAGGACTTTTTGACCTTCAGTGATGAAACCCGCCGCCTTGCAAGGGCGGTGGTCCTGTAACCGCTGCCCTACTCAGGGCAACGGTCCTTCACCGCATATTCCAGCATGCTCCTTTGATCGGGACTTGCGTAATTTTTCAACATTTTCACCATCTTTTCTCAACCACCTTAGGCTCATATTAATGTTTTATGTTTCTTGGAATAGTGTTTCTTCATTGTTTAATGGTAAAATAGTTCTATATAGGAATTACCTTTGGGTGAATGTGAAATCTATAAATAGCCAACTTGTTTTCAAGCAAATGGCCCCTCAACTTCTCATTTTCATTGTCTAGTCTTTCAATTTCTTGTTTAGAACTCATTTTTTTTTCATGTTTACATCCATGCTAGTTTTTCCTTTACTAGTTGGAAGCCATTCGATATTCTTGCTTCAGTCTTGTTCATTGTTGTTCATACAAATTAGTTTAGAGAAGAGTAGTGTCATTTGTAGATTGAATCCATTAGAGTTATAGGTTGTGTTCTTCACAGAAGGTGGATTCTAGAATCTCTCAAGTACACTTGTGTTGTATTCAATACGTAATAAATCACCACTAGGAATTGCATACGCCAAGCTCTGTCACTTGCTAAAGAATGTCCCTCTCCTATTCATGCATTATATTCAGTCTATATCTAAAGATGCCATTGTTCAAATACCTTCTTCTGTTGATGCTAGCATATTGGACATGCTCTTCTGGATTCACGTGAACATGAAGGAATTTTTGAGAAGATCATTATGAGTAGGACAAAGTTCATACACTACTGGATTCACCACTATTATGCAAATTCTAGGTTTTATCTTTCAAATTTCTAGTTAAAAACATATCAAATATAGTTGTGAAATATTTCATTTTAGTTAAGATTCATTTTCAATATTTCCAGGGAATCTATGGGGGATTGATAGTTTCTCAATCAAACTATGATTCATTCCTCACTTCTGAGGTAGGATCAAGAATCTTTCAATTAAGTTAATGCAACTATCTAGTTATACCCTAGGATAAACTTCACAACTGCACATGCAAATAGCTACACCGGGGCAACCTTGCTTTTTTTAATTTTGTTATTAGATTAGTTGTCATTTTCTGAATGTATTAGATTAGTTTCTCTTTCAATTCTATTCAAAATTCTATCAAAAATACAAAAATAGAGGAATATATGTGTGTGTGTGTGTGTGTGTGTGTGTGTGTGTGTGTGTGTGTGTGTGTGTGTGTTGTAGATATATCTTGCATAATTAGTTTATTTCATTTCAGTTAGGTTTATATTTATCTTGTATGATAATCACGTGACCTAGGAAGCCCAGGAAATACGTTTTTGAGCCAATCGTGCTTTAACCCAATCTTGTTGTAGCATTAACTACATAGACCAAAATATCATAATTCAGGTCTTTCAAACAACAACATACCTACAAGAAATCAATGGCACACAGCTAAGAGTATTAAACATAGAAGATGACAAAGCACACATGTTCTGGTCAAATCAGCCAAATTATAGACTACCTTGATAGATATCCGTATGACTGTAGAAGGACCTGAAAGAGGGCAAACAGTCCCACAACTGTATGGACATCCTCATTGATATGATAGCTTACATCCAAGTTGCTAGAACACCTGTTAGGTACTCCAAGAAAATCATGAAACCTAATTCTAAACGTTGAGGCTGCGCAGAGCATATGATTACTGGACAATCTAGAATCAACTCTTTATATTGACAACCACGAACTTACGGTTGTGATCCATAGGTCCCACAACCCAATGGGCCTACAATATATTGTCGTGTTTATGTTGGTGCAAACATTAGTGTTTAGATCCTCTACACTTCCACCAGACATCATCACACAACTATCATTATTAAAAATAGCAGGCTAATGCAAGCTAAAGATTTCTGGACTAGATCAGAGAATCATCCATAAAGTACCAAAAGATCCACTATGACATTTTACACCATTCCATTTTCATGACCTTGTCGGGAGATATATATGAAGAACCCATAGGTCATCTTCCACGTATCCCACAACCCATAGATCGGATCATGGTAGAGCTTGATATTGATTAGATCCCCTTCGAAATAGCTATCCTCACTGAACTGACCCCTATCACATCGATTCAGGTTAGGAGGGCCTTCTTTGCCTTAGATTCACTAGATCCCGCTATTGCGTGTTGAAGACATAAGATTACCTAACTAGTTTATCCACGCCCCATGTGTATTCCATCCGAATACTTTATTTAGACTAATCTCGGCACATGACCTCGAGAGGTCAGACCTCATCGAGGAAGAGTTACTTGTAGATTCCCATGCTCACATGTCACTTTTCCATCGTACAGGTACAATACCCAAAACCTAAAAAATCAGATGCCTACACTGAGGTTGTTGATACCACATATCCTGCATGCTCAAACAGAAGCTCCCAGTGGTGAATCTAGTGGGATAATGGGGACACAACGATCTAAAGAAATCAGAAAGGATCTCCCTAAGTTTGGTAAAGGGGTAGGAAATCACCACCTTGAATGAGGTCGGGTTACCCCTAGCCATCGTTGGTATAAGCCAGACCATAGGGGTCGGCTACCCCTGGTTTTAACCCCAAAACAACCTTTATTCTCAAAGGTATGGTGAACTGTGGTAAGTGCAATGGATGTAGAAGTTGTGACAGTCAAAAAGTGGGTATAGGACCAAGCAAGAACGAAACGACTGGGGGTAAGAGATAAATGCATCTTTAGAGATGCCAGGGTTCCAATAAGAGGCTGGAGGATCCAAGGAAGGAGTGAGTGTCGGGGAGGATAGATATAGGCCTGCACATACCAATCCAACTGACCACATTATGAACTATCTAAGCAAAGAGGAGCATGCAGTGGCAACCCATGAAGAAGCTGTTAGGTGGCAGGGTTAGTGATCAAGGATTGCAGCCTTCAAACTCCTCATCATCTGGCACCTCCATCCTGATCAGGCTGGATAGGATCCATGGTCAGGTGATTAAAATCCAAGGTAAGTATAACGTCATAGGTTCCCTTGGTTGAAAAATTGGCAGTTCATCATCATTTTAGGGCACCCAGGTTGTTTATATTGCTCCCTATTGACCAATTTGTATCTCCATAGTACCCATCAAAACCTTGTAAAAACGCTATTCTGTAAGTCACCCAGATAACTCATCATAGGTACCAACCAAATACCCTTTGTGCGGTAGGTCACAAAGGAGACCAAAACCCTATTCCGTGACATTTCTAGATCTCACAGGCTAACCGATGCCCGGTTAGGGTAAACTGACGCCAGTCATAAGTAACTGAGGATCAGTCACTGGAAAGTGAACAATAGGTCAACAACAAGGTATAAGGCCAAATTTGACAGGTAATGCTGAATATTGATGTGATTTACAAGGTCAATGTATGTAATGAAAGTGACACGAACTCTGAATAGTCGAAGAAAGTGAATAGGGGTATTTTTGGGTAGGTTAACCAAAATGACAGTGAACCGACACCAGTTGGATATAATCGATGATGGCCAGGGGGTAACCAACGACGTTCGCTGGACTGACATCGGTTATTGTGAAATTGAAACAATGTGTAGACACTAAAATTAGGTCACACTCCCATTTGGTCCCTCGACATATAAGCATCCTTTATTACATTTACCTAGCCATGACCCCCGTTCACCCCACTAATATTAATTTAATTAATTTAATGCATTATCCTCACTATATTTATTATTTGAATATTTTATTTAAATAATATCCACACATATAGTTCACTTAGACACCTCACCAAGCCAACTCAACCTAAGACCTATTCTTAGCAAGTTGTCATAACTAACTAAGACTTACCCAAACCCGAAAAATCAATGCCTACATTCCCTCTAACCACATTCCCGCATGCTCATAGGAAGCTCCCAGTCTAATTTATGGGATAACGACATGAGATCTAAGGAAATCAAGAGGATCTCCCTAGTTTAGTAAACCTAGAAAATCTTGCCTTGATTGACGCTGGTTACCCCTAACCATCGCTGGTTAAGCCGGATCGCTGTCGGTTACCCTTTTAGCCCCTAAACTACCTTATTCTCAAGGTTGAAAAACATTGTGAGAAAGGTTGACGAGCAAGAACACATCTCAGAGAGATAACACATCTTCAGAGAGAAAATTCCAATGAAAACCCGCATGCAAGGAAGGAGATTGAACATCTTCCCCTGCACAGCCATCCCAGCCATGATCTGATCTATCCAAGCAAAGAGGAGTGTACATGCAACCCATGCAGAAGATTTTCTTTAGTTGGTGATCACTTGCAGCCTTCAAACCCCTCATCAACACCTCCCTCCCTCACACACAAGCATTTAGGACTAGAATCCAAGTAAGTATAACATCATACTTTCTTAGTTTATTTCATTTTATCATCATTTTATCATCTACTATTTACTTTTCCCCCTATTGACCTTCTCTAATGTTTTCACCTCCATATACCCATTAAAACCTCGCCAAAGCCTACTCTAGTCACCCAATACCTCATCTCGACCCACCAAAGTCCTTTGTGCAATCACAAAGGAGACCAAAGCTTGTTCTGTGATATTTCTAGATCTTAAAGTAACCGGCACCAGTTACACCTAACCACCGTTGGTCACCCCTGACCGACATCGGTCTCTGTATTTTCCCACATAGCCTAGAATAGAGACCTACCCACCAAATTTCATCTTACCCTCATTCACCTGCGATCTATCCGCGACCTCTGTCAAAAAATCTAGGGTTCCTTGCATTTCATTCATTCATAGGAAAAAATTGATGTTTATTTCCCTTCTGAAAAGCGTACACACTAATTTTCTTCCTTGGTAATCCACCTCTTCTTTCTATTTTCTCTAAATGAAACTTTTCTTTTGGTGTAATTAAAAAGAACTGTTTCTTCATGTTTTCTACATTGTAGTGAAAGAGCATCCCTCTTCCTCTTCATCTTATTGTGTCATCCAATTTCACATTTTTGATTTGGGTTTTAAAATAAATGCATTCCATTCTAATTCATTACATTAGCTCACATTAATTGAGGGCAACCTATACGCTGGAAGTCATGCCCAGCTGATGGTTGACAAACGAATCATAGAAAAGCACTTCTATCCTTTTCTCTTTCTCTGAGTCTTACCAAACCACACAAAAATTCAAAATACAAACATTCTTAAACAACATCCTACCTAGAAGAAGCTATAGGTGATCACATGATCACGACACAATGAGTACCCAGCTCGCTAATCTGTCGATTCATACTTTAGAGTGAAGCCCACCCCCACCATAACATACCTGAAACCTCACCTTTTAGATCTCCTTCTTTGTAGGAAGCCATCCTTACCAAAAAATCTATTTCACAATTAATGTGTCAGTCCCTAAATAGCATAAGCTAAACAAACGTAATAGAAAAGGCACTCCTAGGATCACATTTTCTTAGTTTTTCTTCTTGGCTTGCATTTTGAGGTGAGAGATCACGTTCGTCACTTTTTTGTTCATCCTTGCACACTCCTCATCATAGTTGGTGTATTCTGGCTTCACCTGAGTGTGCTTGGGCCATATCATCATCATTCTAAGAATTCTAGGTCTGATTATACATCAGATTTTAATTCACAACCACTTTCTTTCATCACTATTTCAATTTCACAGTAACTGTCGTCGGTTACCTCTGCCCGCCATCGGTTATACCCAACCGATGTCGGTTCCATGTCCTTTTGCTAACCTACTCAAAGGGACATTTTGCTTCACTTTTCTCCACTTTTCACAGCCCTTGTCACTGTCATTATTCCCATTGACGTTTTAAACATCCTCAGATTTGACATACTTGTTAGATTTTACCTTCTGCCTCACTATTTACTCACTGTCATTTTCTACAGTAACCGGCCGCGGTTACCCCTGACCGGCATCGGTTTCCCCTAACTGGCACCAATTAGCCTATTTCACATTCTAGCCACCATTTGGTACTTAATCCACTTTTTGTCGTCAGATTCACCTGTTCCTGTTGTTTTCTGTGTCATTTGTAGAGAAGCTGCCCTACCTAATCAGTACTTGTTCACATGGTGCTGACCTGAAGACAAGCAAGTGCCCTCATATTTCATGCCAGTTGTCAACCACTTCCACCTAGTCCTTCACCACCTTCTATTTTATCACTAGCCATGGATCCCATCCAGCCTATTACTATCGCTACCGAAGATGAGGAGTTCTCACGACTCCTTGACTAGAACCCTACCGCCTTGCAGTTTTACCTTTCCCACTCATCCACTCAAGATGCCTTGGGTCAGTTGATATATGGAATTGCCCGTATCTATCCCCCCGACTCTCGTACCCACTCCCGCATCAGCCCCATCTAGCTCCTTGCTACCCGTATCCACCTTACCCCTAGTCATTTCGCAGTTAGGTCCTATACTCCCTATGAATATCGCATCTGCTACCTCTGTGACACCCATTACATCCACCGTACCCTCGACAACTACCCCAAGCACAACCTCATTCACCCCTAATGTCTCACACATACCTATAGCTACATTACCACCTCTAGTGATGGTGACCCCTACCCCATTTCAGAACGTGGTTCTTTCCATTCCACAATCATTAGCCCCTATTGCCACTAGGGTTACCATGACCCTTCCACCCCCATATACATACTACCAACAACCTTCCTGTTTCATCCATTATTCATTTTGGGTACGTACCCCCTATTTGACTACCTTCTTCTCCACCACCCTACATGGTAGCCCCATACACTGGAGTGTCACCCCTGCTATATGCCCAAAACCAACCTTCTCACGCTATGGGACGCATCCAATCATCACAACCCACCAACGACCTAATCAAATTGATGTTGGACAAGATGTAGACATTGGAGGCATCAGTTTTTGGCTCCCGCAACACTCTCACCTACGATGAGATTTGCAATGAGCCTATTCACCCATCCATTCCTATCCGTTCATACCTTGTGCATTGGGAAATGCCTAAATTCAATCATTTCAATAGAAAAGAAGACCCATAGCAGCATTTGCGGTCATTCAAACACGGGTGTTATCTGATCGCTCATGATGATGCCTTGCTTTTGAGAACCTTTCCCATGTCTCTCACTGGACCTGCATTAGATTTGTATAGTGGGTTACCTAAACACTCTATATTCTCATTCAATCAGGTAGCCCAAGCCTTCTTGGATCATTTCTCTATCAATATCGTCAAGAACGTTACCATGACAGATCTATATTCTACACGTCAGTATGAGGACGAATCTATCGTAGATTTTTTTGCTCGCTGGCACAACTTGATCAATCAACTTACCTTCCAACTACCACAAATAGAACTCATCAAGCTCTTCACATGAGCTTGCGCTAGACATATCTCCCCGACCTTGCAGGTCCAAACCTTTCGAACATTTGATGAGGCATTCACTATGGCACGAAAGTTAGAGATTCGGGCCATCGAAGAGAAGAAAATCTAGTTACGCAATAAGAAGTTGGCATTCAAGTTGAATGATACTTCTTCTTCTTCCAAACCACAAACCAATTATTCAAAAGCTAAGGGCACCACTAACGCAGTGGTACTCAAGGCCGGCCCAGCTCATCCATCAAATCAGGCTACACCCTCATCTAATCTCTCACCTGTGCAGAATTTTAAATTCAGACGAGAGCAATGAAAATATACCCCAATTAGGGAACCTTACTCTTCTATCTTAGAAAATCTTATCAAAGCCGGAGCCATCACCCTTCCACCTATAAAACCACACACTAGTTTTGACCCTACTCGCCCCATGCCCGCATGGTATAAAGAACATGATTTCTGTAACTATCATCTAGTAAAGGGTCATAGTGACGACAACTGCATCACTTTTAAAAATATTGTCCAAGAAATGCTTGAGAAAGGCGAGTTAACTGTGGATAATCCCAACGCCACCCCCAACCAAAATCTACAAATCTTTAAAAAACCATTTCCCAACCATGCCCCTTCATCCAATCAAACTGGTGAGACATCAACTCATGATACCCATACCCACGAGGTTCACGCTATCTTTAACAAGGTACATGTCACCTCCCAATTACCCCATATTCCTTCCATAGAGGAGATCCTAGCCCGAAATCCTCCTTCCGCATTGGAACCAACCTCCCTTGTTCCTTCGCCAATAGAGGAACACCTTTCATCTCCTTCATCACCAATGGAGGGGTCTTCCACTAACATTGAGCCCATCTCACCCCTAGCTTCACCACTTAGAGAACCTTTATCTACAATACCTCCTTCACCCATAGAGGAGCTCCCATTATCTCCTCCACCCACAGCAGAGCACCCATTACCTCCTCTACCCACAGAGGCACGCCCATCTGTTCCTCTACTTATAGAGGAGCTCCCATCATCACCTCCACCTATCATCGACCCAATTGAGATACCTTTGCCTCTTGGCGAGCATTCTCCATCAGCTACCCAGAATCCCGTAGACTTACTTTCGACTCTCTTACCCACGGAAGTTGAAGCTAGCCGATTCCCCATCTCTAAGACACATTTTACGGGAATTTTCATTAGGTCCTCACCAACTCCACCCACAAACGTTCCATTCTCACGTTTGGCCAATCACTTAGATTATGTGGATAGGGATTTACTATGGGGGCGCCTCTTACTCCCCATCTCAACATAGATGCAGAAATCCCTCATTGATACCTCCACTATCTACCCAAACACATTTCGACCAATCAAACCAAATACAACCACCTCTATCGCAACCCCTTCCACGATACATGTTAGTGCTCACACCATACCCTTACCCATAACCCAACCTACATCTAAACCAAAACCCACACCTACAACATTTTCCTCAACTAAACCTATTACCACTTTAGGGGTCACCCTGACCACTAGCCTCCCTCATCCACCTATTAAACTAGATTTAGCTACATCGTCCAACATCAATACCACATCTACTCCGACACCCAAGCCAAAGAAACAAACTCATTGACTTCATACCCTGACTGCACCAATCACACCCGCACTTGTCCTGTCTGTCTCAAGACCTCAGTTGCCCAACATGGTCAAGTAACCTTCACCCATCCATAAACCAATAACACAACAACCCATTCCTTCCTCACAAACCTCTAACCTACCCAGGCACACAACATGACTTACACCCACACCTGTAGTCTCTTTACCACCAAAACCTCAAATACCCTTAGCTATTGCTCTACTACCCACTACACTTCATTCATTGTCCATCACACCCCAAACACGATCTGCGTCATCTAATTTCATAGCACCCCCGTTATCCTCGTGGGTAACTCACCCTCTTCCTCCATCTTCTTTTCCTTCTAGACCTCGTACACCCACATCACCTTTACCCAAGAAGGTGCAACCCAAAAACAAAACCCTACTACCCCACAATAAGGTAGTCAAAACAACCGCACGTCCTCCTACCCATCCATCTACTGTACCCCTACCCAAACAAACACGACCGATACCTAAAACCACACTGGCACCTAAAACCATAACTCGACCCATTCCTACTCTTTTGAAAACAGTTCCTCGATAATCAACCACACCTGCACCCAAACCCATGTTCACTTCCCATTGTGATCCACTAGCAGGATCCTATGCCAAAATTTTAACCAACCTCCTTGAGACCTCTATTATCACACTATCACCACTCCAACCTTACGACCCCCTCAAACCCAAGCCCAAAGGGTTTGATGATACTAAAATTTGTGTATACCATCATGTGCCAAGGCATGATGTGGAAAACTGTAAGGCCTTGAAAACCGTCCTTATCCAATTGTGTCCACCAAAAACCAACTTTGATGACGAAGACCTTCTTGACGAGGATCCTATTTCACTAACACCCATTCCCACACTACCCACTCAACAACCACAACCTCCACCCTCATAGCTCCTAGAACCACTCCCAAGATTTGAAATTAACATGGTTCACATCAGAGAACTTGCCACGCCACCACCCCAATATCGTTGTGCCTAGCTCACCTCACAAGACTTTTCTCCTCAGTAGGTTTTTTCCCTTCATGTCATTATACCACTCATCCTACACCTTCTCCATTTGCCAACTCCCCTCAAATCAACATGATACACGTCACTACATGTGTGTAGAAGGGCAAAGAAAAGGCAATTGACTTACCAAGCAATCCTATACCCAACATACCATCTGCACCCACACCTAAAATCACTATCAGTGGCCCCACATACCCCATTTCTAATGGCATCACACATCGCACCATGCTCAAATAATTACATCAATCTCCCCTCAAAATGTCCTTATACGACCTTATCCAAACCTCGGAATCCTATCGTCAAGCTCTCATAGAGGTTCTTCAATCTATTGAGGTTTTACCCAATGACCCTACACCCGTAGCCTCCATTATCACACCCCATCATGTAGCCTCTCTCACCAAATTACCACCTTCATCTTCACCCCATCTTGTTCACCAAGTGGCCTCCCTTAGCTTCTCAGAGGAAGAGATTGCGCCACACCAAAAAGATGGCCCAGACCCCACCCTCTTCATCTCCATCCACATTGATGACATACGGGTACGCCATGTAATGATTGATGGAGGTGCTAGCATTAACATCATTTCATCACATGCATTTTCTCAAATGTGCATACCTAAAAATTGCATGCATAAACATCCGGTCATGTTGTGTTCATTCAACGACGCTATCACCTCCACACTAGGCACTATCATCCTCCACATTTGTGTGGGCCCCCACACTGTTCCAGAATTATTTTACGTTTTGGAGGGGAAATTCCAATATAACTTGTTGCTTGGTAGACCCTGGATCCATGTCATGGGTTATGTTCCTCCCACTTTGCATCGTTGTGTAAATTTTGAACACGAAGGACACACTTATACCATTCCAGCTGACCCATCACCTTTCAAAACATGCAACATGCTTTACCGACCCAATGATGTGCTCATACCTGTCAAGCCATCTACCTCCACAACCAATACCGCTTCACCTACACCTCCACCTACTAGTACACCTACTGCTTTCACCACACATACCTCCTCCATTCCTACCTCTGTTATAACCTCCATGGCTGATCCATTAGCTTCCCAATCTATTAACACCACCTTCACATCAGCCTCCAACACATCATCCATTCCAACTATCCTACTTACCAACCACTGATCCCTTGGAAGGTTTTTTTCAATGCCTCACTCTGAGGGAGTACCGCCTATATAGTGTCAACACATTCCTTACTCCATAGGAGTATGGAAGCCTTCACCAACACCCTCACTATGATCACCATATAGGAGAATGCCTCTTTTATGGTCCTCCTCATCTTTGTACTAGTTTCACATATGGGGGACTTGATACTACCACTTACACACCTGAACCACCATCACAAACCCACCCATTTTCCACTGACTTCCAATCACTTACCAATCACCATTTCACCCACACCTTCCTGCACCACTGTGCGTGGAAGGGTTTTGGTTTTGGATTTTATGAGAAAGTCTGCCATACCGTTATTCCATGTACCACCTGCAAATATAACGACCGTAGTGGTATCGGCTTCCCCGAACCTCCTACCAAACAAGCCTGCATTGAACTCATTGAGGACCCTAGCCCTTCTCCACATTCATCTTCATCACCACCTTCACCCGCTCCACTTTCATCATCACCCTCACTGACGGAGTCGATGGATCCTAAATCTATCCCTCCTAACTTTTTTTTTTTCGTAAACACCATTTCCTTACGGCATTTGACTTATCAACGCGAAGGCAAGGCCCCTTCCAATCTTCCATTCTTGTATCCTGAGATGATCGATGATGACACACCTATAATTAACATCGTTCAATGTTAGGATGATGAATCCATACTCACCTACCTTGGTGTAGAAGACTCATGTATTCATCGGTCATTACCCTCTGAGACGTAAACCATGTTGAATGAATTGACTATCGAGATCAACATTCATACTCAAGACGACCCGCACATCCTAAAGATCAGACAATATTTAGATGTTGTTGAATAGGAAGCCATCACTTCTTTTATCCAAGATCATAACCACGCTTTCGCTTGGTCTTACGCAGAAATGCCCAGTATTGACCCCACCATAGTGGTCCACAATATCGTAACTGTTCCTGATGCCAAACCTATCAAACAAAAGCTGAGGAAAATGCACCCTCATATTACTCTTCTTGTCAAAGAAGAACTTCAACGCCTTCTTTTCATTTCCTTCATCTTACCCATTGATTATCCTCGTTGGATTTCTAACATTGTCCCTATTACTAAAGCAACTGGGGGACTCTGAATTTACACGGACTTCTGTGACCTCTACCTAGTCTGCCTGAAAGATGGATTTCCTTTGCCTCCATTCACCTTCTTATTCACCTCACGATGTTTACTCAATTAGAACCGACACCCCTGACCCAAGTGACCTTTGGTATAAACAGTACTCTGACTACCTTTCTCTCTCCATCTTACCTCCTGATCTCACCCGTAACGGACAACACGCCTTCCTTAAAAAGGTCTCTCGTTTCATCATTCTGGGGGGACTCCTCTATAAGCATAGCTTTGATGGTATTCTCTTACGATGCCTCACAAGTTCAGAAATTCCTTATACCATTAAGGAGGTTCATGATGGTGGCCTTGCTATTGCTAAGCGTATTCTTCGCCTAGGCTATTTTTAGCCGACCCTTAACCATGATTGTTGTGACTACGTCAAACATTGTGTAAAATACCAACAACATTCTAACCTTCATCATACACCCAATCACACCCTACAGGTCACTCGTGACCTTTGGCACTTTTCTCAATGGGGTTTGGATCTTGTCAGAGAAATCATTCCCCATTCTTCCCAACGCCATCAATGGATCATAACTACTACCGAATACTACACAAAATGGGTGGAAGCCATACCACTCATCTCCACGAAAGCTGAGAAAATATGTGAGTTCATTAACCATCACATCATTTACCGCTTTGGTGTCCCTCATCGCCTCGTCGCTAACAATGGAAAACAATTCAATAACAAAACATTGCAAAAACTTTGTAACGCCTTCGGAATTCAACTTAGTTTCTGTAAGGATATTACTTGTATAAATCAGAACATATACAGAAGAATAACATGAGAGAACACCAAAATATAGATAAATGATGACAATATGCTCATATAATAGCCTTGCCACTTCGAGGAGGCAACCTCCAATACCACTTCGAGGGGGTAACCTCCAAACCATACAATAACACTCCAATACTCATGTGATCAACTACAACCTTCTAACCCTATATATACCATTCTAACCTATGGCCAATACTGAGGCCGACCTCCTAAGCATAATAAATCATAAATGAATGATATAATAAGATAAGGGGATGTGTGCCACATGTCGACATCTCCATCAACCCATATACATTATAATATTATATCCCAAGGTACATAGCATTACCTCCCTCTTTGACATGTTTCATCCCTGAAACATACGAAGAAGCCATATAATGAGTGTGCTTTAAATTATTGCACACTTGTCACCAAGATCGATCATCCAACCACCCATATGAAATCCTATCCTGTGTAGTAGGTTCATCATCAACATATTATTCTTCTTCTTCTTCTTCTGATGTTGCTTCTGCTTCTGATTCTTATTCTTCTACTTCTACTTCTTTTTCTTTTTCTTCTTTTTCTTCTTCTGCTTCATCTTCTTCTTCTTTTGTTGCCCATATGTCCATGAAAACTTGTTCCAGTTCCTGCAAAGACCAATTAGACTTTTCCTTTTCTAACTTAGAAAATAAAATCTGTGTAGGGCCACTAATCCACAACTTGAATAACCAAATATCTGATGGTTTAGAGAGTTTATCCCTGAATTTGTTCCACCATTCTCTAGCATCAATCCTGCCATCTCTAAAAAAAGCTACCATCCCCATGATCCACAAAACTAGGGTTTTCAGAATTCTGAAAATATTTCGGCAGATGGATAAAAAAACAAAGAACAAACCCTAACTGAAATTTTAAGAGCTTTCTGAAAATATAAATTTTGCTAAAAAATACCACAATTTGCTTCCTGAAAAGTGAATTTATGAAAAAAAAAAAAACACCAATAACATCCGCAAAACAGATCCAATGGAGCTGAATTTTTCAGATATTTTGAATTAGAGTGTTTCCAAATTATGGTGCAAAAATTGGGAAAAAATTCGATACCCTCTTCAATATATACGCGAAACAAAAAATTAGGGTTTTTTGCCCTAATTTTGGCCAAAATCGCTGCTCTGATACCACTTGTAAGGATATTACTTGTATAAATCAGAACATATACAGAAGAATAACATGAGAGAACACCAAAATATAGATAAATGATGACAATATGCTCATATAATAGCCTTTCCACTTCGAGGGGGTAACCTCCAAACCATACAATACAAACACTCCAATACTCGATATGTGATCAACTACAACCTTCTAACCCCTATATATACCATTCTAACCTATGGCCAATACTGAGGCCGACCTCCTAAGCATAATAAATCATAAATGAATGATATAATAAGATAAGGGGATATGTGCCACATGTCGACATCTCCATCAACCCATATACATTATAATATTAAATCCCAAGGTACATAGCAGTTTCTCATCATCTTATTACCCGTAAACCAACGGCCAAGCTGAATCCACTAAAAAAACCCTCAACAAAATTATTGTGAAAGTAGTTGACGATACTGGAAAAGATTGGCATACGCACGTTCCTTTTGCCCCATGGGAATAACACACTAGTATTCGCACTTACACTTTGGCCACACCATTTTCTCTGGTCTATGGTACAAAGGCTGTTCTGCCTCTCGAAGTCCAAATCCCCTCACTCCGCATTTCTCTCCATGACATGCTTACTAATGATGACTTTCGTCAGGACCACTTAGTACAACTAGAGTTATTAGACGAACGCCGTCTTAACGCTCTGGATTACCTTCAAGTTTACCAACAACGTATCAAACATGCTTATGACAAATGTGTTCATGAACGAACCTTCCAAGTCGGTGACCTTGTATTGAAAGAAAATCAACATGTAACTAAATCAGAAAAAATTAAACGGGGTAAATTTTCTCCTAATTGGCTTGGACCATACATCGTAACTCATACCTATGGATCAGGTGCCTATTGTTTATCTTCACTTGATGGTAAACCTGAACCTGAGCCCCTTAACGCATTACATCTTTGACCATTCTATTGTTGACTCATCATCCTACCTCACCCTTTGTCTCTTTATAGGCTCGTACCTTGAGTGCTACCCACTCCATACACCTCCTCAATGATTAAACAAGAATCATGTGAGTACCTGTCACTTGTTATCTCTTCTTGAATATATGTACCATGGTGCTGCACATAGCATGATTCTCATGGATACTTTTCATCTACCTTTAGATGAGATCCCATGGTCGTTCCACCTTTCCTTTTGAACAAGATTCCTATCCTCCACCTTGGTATTGTACATGATTTCAAAGACCTCACATGGGACCAAACTCCTTGAGTCAAACTTCTAATAAAAGATGACTCCCTTAAAAGGAAATATTCCTCTCGATAAAATGGCTGCTATAAATAGAGTGCTCCCTCAAATGATAGCTATGTGACGCTTTAAAAAAAAATGAGAGAAACCGAAGCTTCCTGAATCGATCAACTTCACAAAGACCTCAAGGAGTACCATATTCATTATCCCATATAGACTTCCTGCATCGATTAGTCTATCAAAACAAAAAAAACTTTTTAGTCATGGAACTTTCCCACTGTGACCTAGGACCCCTTGCCCAAAAGCCATGTCACTCAAAACATATAAAATTATCTACCTTTCACCCTCCTTACCATTTCCACTCTCATTTCCTCAAATTTCCTTAAGGGACATCTTGGAATTTAGACATTTGGTGATCTTGTGACTACCTTCATCGTAGAACAGTTAATTGTGCAATGTCTTTCGGATCTTATGTTCATCACCCCCTCTAAGGTATGATCTACTCAGTATGATCCTACCCAATTAGGTGGCTCTATTTCCCCCTCTTATCTTTTAGCCATCTTTGTTTACATTTTGATTACCTTATACAAGACTTGGTCCTCGATGCTTACCTTTGAGGTAATCCTCCCCTTTCACCATACTCACCTTCACCTGCATCCATTACCTATAATCTACCCACACCTATTAAACATAAACCCACAACATGCCCAAAAACCTACCAACTCATTTTCATATTCTTCCCTAGCTCATGGGAGAACTACATCGGCTTGAGGTCCCTTTTCGCCAAGACTATGTAGGCAGCACTCCTAGGGCACGGGGCCCTTGGAGGTTAGCTCGGCCATCCTCTACCCTAAATAATTTACCTTCCATGTTCCTCACATTACATCACACCTCACTTTGTTTCCCTTTTATACCCAAAATTGGAAATTAAACCACATACATAACAAGTTGTTTCATATTTTAAACATTATCACAACATACATTTATTACACCTACCATCCCTCTATTATCACTATGCATATATTATACAAAATTTCACATATGACCCATCATATCATTCATTGCCAACATAATGAATCTTAACCAAACCAGACTTGATCCATGCCTAACCAAACCTAACTGAATCCATGCCTAACCAAACCTGACTCGATCCATGCCTAAACCAACTTAACTCCATCATGCCTAACTCACCTAATTTCAAACCACATTAAAGTAACAAATCCATATCTCATCTAATACAAGCCCTAAACCAATGTCTCATACACACATCAACAAATCACGCAATACCATGAATCTCATCATACAAATCAATAAATGTGTATCTCAATATACATGTTTATCTCATCCTGTCCATCATCTCAAAAATGTCGAAAAGCTGATATATATATATATATATATATATCTTTGGCACGCAGGCTGGTATATGCTCAAAATATACAAAAATCACTCGTACATCCTCATTTTCTTCCGCACATAGGCCGGTATGTGATAAAAAATACAACTACCTTTGGCACATAGGCCAACATATATATCAAAACAATCACTAGTATACATCCAAATTAGGTGACCGCATATTAGACATCTCGTTAGATGTCCTCCATCTATGTGTCACCTGTACCCTCGACCTCCTGTGTCCCTGCTGGCACCTCACCTAGCGCTGGTCACCGTGCGTTGGTGGCCTCTCCCTGATCGGGCCTCAGAGCTCGTTGACCTCCTGTGCTCTACACACTTTGCCATTTTACCCCACCCTTTAACTTACACCTTTACCCCATCCAACCTTTACCCAACCCATTGCCTTACCTTTCCAGACATCCTCACCTACCTCCATTTGTCCTCCTTTGGGGCCTTCTTATTCTTTTACCCCTACCTTGGCCTTACCCATGCCGTGACCTAGATATTTAGACCTGGACCATCGCTAGTGACCTTTGACCTCATGTGTTCTCTATACCTTGCGGCACTGTTACCTGTGTTGTTTGACCTAATGAAAAAACCTCACCTATTGTCATGACCGTTTATCCTGACCCTACCTTTGGTGTACCGAAACATACCTAAACATTCTTGCACCTAACCTATGTTGTGTTTCTTGACCATATCCTATACCTTGGATACCAGATTCACATCAACCTTGTCTGGATACACTTATCGACCTTAGACGATGTAGAGTTTGACTGCTCTTCAACCCGGTAGCGTGATACAGTTTATACGTGTGCGTGCATATGACTGTTACTACCTTTGACCATGACCCATTACCTAGCTTACCCGAGTAGACCTTGCTTCCTTTCCCCCATGCCCACCTACCTTTTCTCCACATTTTCCTTTTATCAAACCACTCACCACTTCAGCCTGCTTCCTCGTCAGTTCCTGGTTTGAGGGGGATCACCTTCACCCACACATGGGGCAACCACATCTTATTTTTGTTAGTGCTGCTTACCAATACAAGCTACGCAACAAAAAGGGGCAAAATGTAGACACTAAAATTAGGTCACACTCCCCTTTGGTCCCTTGACATATAAGCACCCTTTATTACATTTACCTAGCCATGACCCCCCTTCACCCCACTAATATTAATTTAATTAATTTAATTAAATTAATGCATTATCCACACTATATTTATTATTTGAATATTTTATTTAAATAATATCCACACATATAGTTCACTTAGACACCTCACCAAGCCAACTCAACCTAAGACCTATTCTTAGCAAGTTGTCATAACTAACTAAGACTTACCCAAACCCTAAAAATCAATGCCTACATTCCCTCTAACCACATTCCCGCATGCTCACAGGAATCTCCCAGTCTAATCTATGGAATAATGACATGAGATCCAAGGAAATCAAAAGGATCTCCCTAGTTTAGTAAACATATAAAATCTCGCCTTGACCGATGTCGGTTACCCCTAACCATCGCCGGTTAAGCCGGTCCTAAGCCGGACCGCCGTCGGTTACCCTTTTAGCCCCTAAACTACCTTATTCTCAAGGTTGGAAAACATTGGGAGAAAGGTTGACGAGCAAGAACACATCTCAAAGAGATAACACATCTTCAGAGAGCAAATTCCAATGAAAACCCGCATGCAAGGAACGAGATTGAGCATCTTCCCCTACACAACCATCCCAGCCATGATCTAATCTATCCAAGCAAAGAGGAGTGTACATACAGCCCATGCAGAAGCTTTTCTTCAGTTGGTGATCACTTGTAGCCTTCAAACCCCTCATCAACACCTCCCTCCCTCACACACAGGTATTTAGGACCGGAATCCAAGTAAGTATAACATCATACTTTCTTGGTTTATTTCATTTTATCATCATTTTATCATCTATTGTTTACTTTGCCCCCTATTGACCTTCTCCAATGTTTTCACCTCCATATACCCATTAAAACCTCACCAAAGCCTAATCCAGTCACCCAATACCTCATCTCGACCCACCAAAGTCCTTTGTACAATCACAAAGGAGACCAAAGCTTGTTTTGTGATATTTCTAGATCTCACAGTAACCGGCACCGGTTACACTTAACCACCGTCAGTCACCCCTGACCGACACCGGTCTCTGTATTTTCCCACATAGCCTAGAACAAAGACCTACCCACTAAATTTAATCTTACCCTCATTCACCTGCAATCTATCCGTGACCTTTGTCAAACCTGTAGAACCCAGAACCAATCATTTGACCTTTGGATTCTATTCTAGCTTAGCATGTTGAATTAGATCTATTTCTTATTGTGTTTTTAAGTGAGATACCTAAATCATTTCAAACTACAATAGGATTTACTTTGTTTACAACATTAAATTGTTTAAAACAATGGAATGACAGCCATCTAGGAAGTATCACACTTCCCAGATCTAGTATACGCTAGGTAATTCACTGCCCATATTGTTTAATTCCTTCCGGTGGTCTTGTTTTCATTACAGGTAGTTCCTCCTAGCCAAAAGAAAGTTCTCACGATCAGCTGTGGATCTGGAAATCATACACGTGCAACAACCCATCAACCAACATTTGAACATGTATTCCTCCTACGCCCGTTACCCTATCTGTTTCATCAACGCTTCAAAGAGTCGATCTAAGAATCAGGTGAAACACAATGATGAAGAAAATATGGTTGTAATTCAAAATTTGATGTGGAATCAAACCTAGAATGTTGAGAATGATGAGAATATGGTCCAAGCTCACTTAGATGAAGCTAGAATACACCAACTATGATGAGGAACGTGTAAGGAGAAACCAGAAAAATGAAGAACGTGACCTCTCACCTCAAAATGCAAGCCAAGCAGAAACACTAAGAAAAATGTGATCCTAAGAGTGCCTTTTCTATTATGTTTGTTTAACTTATGTTATTTAAGGACTGACTCATGAACTGTAGAATAGAGTTTTTTGGTGAGGATGGCTTCCTATGAAGAAGGAGATCTAAAAGGTCAGGTTTCAGGTATGTTATGGCGGGGGCAGGCCTCTCTCTGAAGTATGACTCGACAGAGCAGCGAGCTGGGTGCCCACTGTGCCGTGATCATGTGATCACCTAGAACTTCTTCCAGGAAATATATTGTTTAAGAATGTGTGTATTTTGAATTTTTGTGAGGTTTGGTAAGACTCAGAGAAAGAGAAAAGGAAAGAAGTGATTTTCTACGATCCGTTAGTCAACCATCAACTGGGCATGACTTCCAGCGTATAGGTTGCCCTTAATTAATGTGAGCTAATGTAGATAATCAGAATGCAATGCAATGATTTTTAAGCCCAAATCGAAATATGGAATTTGATGACACAAATAGATGAAGGGGGAGAGGGATGCTCTTTCACTAAAATGCAAAAAACAAGAAGAAATGGTTCTTTTTAAGTACACCAAAAGAAAGGTTTCTTTTAGAGCAAATAGAAAGAAAAAGAAGGTTACCAAGGAAGAAAATTAATGTGTATGATTTTCATAAGGGAAACAAACACACAACTTTTCCTAGGAATGAATAAGATTCAAGGAACCCAGAATGGGTCCCACCAGGTGTGCCAAAATGTTTCACCTGATTCTTAGACGTTTCTTTGAAAATGATGAAACAGATAGGGTAACATGCATAGGAGGAATACCTGTTGAAATGATGGTTGATAGGTCATTGTGTGCATATGACTTCTGAATCCACAACTGATCATGAGAGATTCCTTTTGGCTGGGAGGAACTACCTGAAATGGAACACGAGGCCACCAAATAAAAGTTAAGCAATATGTGCAGTGAACTACCTAGCATGTGCTAGATCCGAGAAGTGTGATACTTCCTAGATGGCTGTCATTCCACTGTTTAAAATAATTTAATGCCGGTAATAAAGTAAATCCTATTGTAGTTAAAATGATTTTGGTATCTCATTTAAAACAAATTAAGAAAGATCTAATCTAACAGGCTAGGTTAAAATAAGATCCGAAGGTCAAGTAACTGGTTCTGGGTCTCTATAAATCTGACAGAGGTCTTAGGTAGGTCACAGGTGATTAAGGGTGATGTGGGAATAGGTAGGTAGGTTACTGCTTTGGGTTGTATTGGTAAATACAGAGACTGATGCCAATTAAGGGTGACCGATGCCGGTTGGGGAGAACTAGTGCCGGTTACTGTGGAATACTGGGAATGTCCCAAAATGAGCTTTAGATCTCCCTTATGATTGCACAAAGGACTAGGTTGTTCAAAATGAGGTATTAAGCTGTTGAGATGGGATTTGGTGAGGGTTTAATGGGGATATGGAGGGGTGAGTATTGAAGGATGTCAATGGTTGGTTAGGAGAACAAAGGATGAAGATACAACAATTAAATGAATGAACCGGAGGAGTAAAATGTTTCACTTACTTGGAATCTAGTTCTAGATGTCTATGAGTGAGGAATGAAGGTGTTGATAAGAGGCTGAATGCTGCAAAGGCTCACCAAACGTTGGGGAGCTCTTGCATGGGCTACATGTGCTCTCCTTCTTTCCTAATTGGATCAAATATGTGCTGGGTGGTTGCTGGATGAATGTTAGATGTTTGTGCAAGAGAAAATGCTTGATCTCCTTCCTTACATGCGTGTTCTCGCAGACAATTATTCTCAAACGATGTGATATCTCTTAGGAATCTACCAACCTTTCACCAACCTCAAAAATAAGATTATTTTGGGGATTAAAAGGTGACCGATGGCGGTTCCAGCTTAACCAGCGGTGGTTAAGGGTAACCGGCGTCGGTTAGGGTGGGAGTTTCTAGGTTTACTAAATTGGGTAGATCCCCTTGATTTTCTGGGATCTCATGTCGTTAACTCACATATTAGGATGGAATCTTCTTTTAAGCATGCAGGAATGTGGTTAGAGGGAATGTAGGCATTGATTTTTAGGGTTTGGGTAAGTCTTAGTTAGTTATGACAACCTACTAAGAATAGGTCTTAGGGTGAGGTGGCTTGATGAGGTGTCTAGGTGAGGTGGATATGTGGGCATTATCCCAATTAGGATATTTAAATAATAAATATAGTGAGGATAATGAATTAATTTAATTTAAATAATTAAATTAATATTATAGTGGGGTGAAGGGGGGCATGGCTAGGTAAATGTGATGAAAGTGTTTATTTATCGAGGGACCAAAGGGAGTGTGACCCAATTTTGGTGTCTACAATAGAACCAGAAAAAATTTAGGGGCACTCTAGTGAGGGAGAAAGAGAAATAAATGGAGAAGGGAGAGGCCAAACATAAGTGACACAGACCCAAATATTCATTAACCATCTGTTCTCACATGAAACAAAACCAAATGAACTTGCAAGGAGAAATACATACACAACATAATACAATAAGTAAAAGAGAGGAAAGGTTACAACTAGAACGAGCTAGGACATAAAATGTGTCCAAAACAAGATTTATTGTAACAGAAGTATGAACAGTCCATTACAATTATAAAGAAAGGCACAAGAACACATTGCCAAGCCCAAAATGGAGGTTTGAGGGATCATTACTATTTTGGAAACTGTTTGACACAGTTCCATTACAGTTGTTGAACGTTCATTCCTTTCAAAATGAAATTTTTTACAATATATATAATTGAGAGAAAGAACAAGAAGAGAGAAGAGAGAAGAGATAAGGGGCATAGATTTTTGGACTTCAACCACCTTACAGAGCCATCATTTATTCTATTTTATCCTGCAGAAGCAAATGAAGACATGCTTCATCAATTCTGGTGGTTGAGCTACTTGATTTTATCGTTTGCATGCCCAAACTGTTCTTCTCTACCCCAAAATCCATGTTTTCCATTTTGACCCACCAAAATCCACCAATATCATATTTTGATGATGTCAAATTGAAGAGCTTAAGGATATATTTCCAATACTTTGTCTAATTTGGAGCTTGGGATCAAAAGATATGGCAATTTAAATTTTTACCAGTCGGGAAACAAAAAATTTTGACACATGGCAGCCTTTAATTGGTTCAGGGATTGGCCTATACCAATGTCTACAATGCTTCACCTTTTTTCCATGTGTCAATCTTTCATTGGCTTGAGTATCGGGCCTTTGTTTCCCTTTACTTTTCTTCTATTTTTCCTTGGCTTAAAAAAGGTTTGCCATATTAAAAAATATGGACCAATAAGTCCCGGACACATTGCTTCACACTGACAGACTGTCCTTATCTCCCCTTATGTCCCTTGTGAAATGTGGACCAATGAGAGGGCTCTACACGTTTTCACATTTCAGACCTTTGACTGACCATTACAAAGTATGAGCCAATAGAAAGGCTCCACGCACTTCACATGTCAGTCCTTTTGATTTGCCTTTCTGACACTTGTGAACCACCGACCAATGGGATCATTCCACACCTTGATGTGTTGTCATACTTTTGTTAGTCTCATTTGATAATTGTAAAGTGCGAGCCAATGGGAAACCTCCACGTTGCCCTGTGCCAAGACCTGTCAGAATGTGAAATGCGAGCTAGTGAAATATCTCCACGTAGCTCTTTGCATCGCAACTTCTAAGTTCGGGGGACTTAGAAAATTTTAGCTCTTTAAAATAAATGTGCCACCTGTCCCCTTGACCTTATATGAATTTCCTAGACTAGATGAAATATAGACTGCAACTGATTCTGGGGCTTAGAGTCTAGACGAGGCACATCTGATTAATGGGAAATGGAAAAATAACACGTATCTCACCTCTGATCATTGATATTTTTCCATATATCAGCCTTTGATTCCACCACAAATCTTATTTGTTGTGCAGATTTTAAATTTCCCGTGATTTTAAGTTAAACCCGCGCCTAAGTCTTTAACCAAGTTCCTTTCATTCAAGGGTTAGGAGAACCCGTGAAACACTAAGTTCCATGCAAACCTGTGGTAACCTGAAATAGTCTTCTGCGGTTTTTTCAAAGCTAATGAATAATGATTTTGGGAAGTGAAATTTGACAACCGTATGACCATCACAGACCTGTAAAAATGACTAAGTCAATTTTTAAAGCTTGTTAAATCTAAAATAACCTGAGGGGGTGATTTTGGATAATAGTAATTTTTTCAAAAAAGGTTTGAGAAAGTGATGAAATTATATTTTGTGACTTTACATAGTGAAAAATTTGGGTAGAAGGTCATTGAAAACATATTTTAATAGGTGAACATTGGGTAGAAGGTGTGAATATTTCAAAACAAGCATTGAAGGTTTTCCATTGAAAAAATTACGTAGACAATTGTTACATGGATCTTCCAACAAGCTAATTATTGAGTAGATGTTTTTGGAGGTCATTGATATCAAGTTTTGCAAGGTATACAATGACATATAAGAGGAATGTTAATGTTGGAGCTTTCCAAAATTAAGGATCCAAAGTTTAGTATTCGGCTGAGTTAATGCAAACTATGTAAGCTCGCTTGGAGGCCATGAAAGCTGCAAAATGTTGAGGTGTTGTGGAAGATCACAATGATTATGAAGGAGGACCCACACAACAAGGAGCTCATGACATGATCATGAATGCAAAAATAATAAGAGGAAGTGTAATATGGTCTAGAGGAAAAAATATTATTCATAGTTTGTAGAATGGGGAGCAAAGATATATTAGATACCCATTGTTATTATGGTAGTTTAGAACCAATAGAGCTTGTCTATTTGATAATATATATGGAGAAATATTTTGAGTATGAACACATGGAATATCCTAGAAAGTTCAATTTTACGTGCATGAATTTGAAAGGTCGTGCATCTCTTTGGTGGGAGCATATTTAGATGACTTGAGTGTAGCGCGATAAGTAGAAGATTAAGGCATGAGATAAAAAAAAATTGGTGAAGATGAAGGAAAAAAATTCTCCCATAGATTACCAACTCATTTTGTTCAATCATTTATATTATTTGAAAGAGAAACCTTAATTTGAAAGAATACACTAAGGCATTTTATTGAATCAACATTAGAACGTGGCATGCAAAGGAAGACATGGAAAAGATATCCAAGTATATGATTGGATTGAAAATTGTAATTTAGTATGAGTTTTTTTTATATGAATTCATGTTGGTGTGCTTGTTTCGGTTATTTCAGTAACTCTCCAAATGGAAGTGGCATAAAATGTACAACATTAGAGAGATCAACCATTGATAAGGTGATATTACTATGCATTTGAGAGAGGAAATCCCTCATATGATGGAGGTATTATATATTTTTGATGATTTTATCTAGAAATCACAAAAGGAAATAAAAATGGGTAAGAGAAAGAAAACATATAAGGGAGAAAGACAAAGGAAGAGAGAGGAAATTGCAATAGAATAAATTGTAAAGACTTGCCCAAATAACTCAAATAAACACAGCTTGAACCCTCCATCTCATATGAAATACATAATACAAATAACAACTACACAAAGGATTAAAATCACATGGAAGCACAAATTATTCACTCCTAGATTGCATGTGTATGGTACAAATTCCACTAATAAGTATATACAACAAAAACTTTGCATATCAAGGCATGACATACAACAAGAGAATATTGAAATATTAACAGGTATTTGACAATGAAAAACAAAGCACATTTCATAATTATAAGTATTTAACACCACAAAATGATTCTCATTTCCCTTGTTTTCATTATTTTATTCACTAAAATAAAAGGAGCATGCACACATAAATTTTCAACAAAAATTATTTATAGAATTAGGATAAAAAGAGATTCCTCCCTCTTACAATTGTTTTCAGACGTCATATAGGAACTTGTACCGAAAAGTAGTTATGTAGCCACCCTCAACTCAACATGACCTTATGAACTAATCTCACGTTGACTCAAATTGAGTTTCATCATTTATTTTCCTCATTACAACATTTAATTAATTCAATAAATTAATTAATTAATTACACTTTTACATTTCGATATAAATCAATTCTAAAAGAATTGTTTTACTTTTGAATGGATTACACATTGTAACATTGAATAAAATTAATTAATTAAAAAATAATTAATTTAATTTTTGTTTGATTTTTGCCTCTAGAATACTTCACGTATAAGTTGTTGAATTGACCTAGTGTCTTTGGCTTTAGACCATATCATTGTCTTTGAGCTCAACATCATGTCATATATATCTTCCACTTACACTTGACCAAAAATTTTTGAGGTATTTTTTAAAACACTTCACAAGACTTTGACAAATTCTCTTAGTATAAATTACACAATATCTAATGTATGGATGAGATATTATATGCAAGTGATACCTAGTTAAAACTACCAATCATTGCTTGATGACGTAGGCTCCCATTTTGCATGCATGATATTTGATCTCATTGTTTTGATATATTGGATCATTTCTTTGGTACTAACATTGAAGGAATAAAAATTGTAAAGATCAATTATAGTTCTCTTTGTGTTTTTGAATTGTAATTCCAAGATGCACTTTGGTGGCTTGGAAGATTATGAAAATAAGAATCAGAAGATTCATGCTTTGTTAGGAACTTGAGATAGGAATCATAATTGAAATATCAAAAATGTTTTCATGTAAAATATGTCACATTTAGGACCATAAAATTTTAAAATAGTGATCCTCATCACAAGATATTTCCAACACTTCAAATGAGACCTAAATAGGAGTTTGGGTGTGAAACTTGTGGCCAAAACAATATTATGAAACTATTGTCTTAGACCAAGACATACATGTATGCCTTTTATATAACTAAGGAAATAAAGAACATAATGAATATTTATAATTGTTACTCCTAAGGGCACCTTCATCTTTGGAGCAAAAAATGAATTGTTGGTACAAAATGTTTGGTATCAAAATTCATCTCTTGGACTTGGTATATGCATCGACGCAGGAATTTTGGAATTTTGATGAAGTGAAAATTTGTGTCCTTAGGGGGGTTCCTCATAGACATAAAACCTTTTAAATGAATTTTGGAAATGAAAATGAAAATTTGGTCTCAAAAACCTTGAAAATAGTGATCTTTGTCACAATATATCTCCAATGCTTCAAACGAGACCTAAATTAGAGTTCAAATTAGAAATTTATGTCCAAAACACAATTCTAAAATTGTTTCCTTAGGCCAAGGCATGCTTGGCACCCTTCATGGAACTCATGGAATTATTCCAAGTGTTTTTCATAGGCATGTTATAAGTTCTTTTTCCAATAAAGGTACTAAAAATTCAAATTCTGGCTAGTACTTAAAATTCAAATTCTGGCTAGTACTTAAAATTCATCTTTTGGATGAGTTTGACACAATGAAACACAAATCACGATCTTTCAAATAGTTTTTTTTATGTGACAACAACTAGATCTGATTGGGGACATGACTTGGATTAAGTGCAAATTGGGTCAAATTAAAACAAGGCATAACTAGGACTATAAAATCTCTTAGTTCAGTATAATTTGTTATCCGTTGGGCATTGTAGTATCAATTATCACTGCCTATTTCAGAACTAATCCCAACCACACCAGAATATCACCCAGTCTTAGCCTGGAAGCTCACCTGAGGCACGCGCAGGCACCGAGTCCCTCCTTTATGTGAGATTCATGAGAATGTTCTTTATCAACATGATGATGCAGTATAACCAGAGAATAAATACAATTATCCATAGGATTTTACATGTAATATTTTACTCCTAGTTGATGTATCCCAAACAAAGATTTAACATGATCAACTAAAAGTAGAATCAACCATGAAATAACATTGAGGAAACCAATAACACACACATGAACATAAAGGGGAACCACATATCGAGATCAATTACAAGAGTGTTACAGAATTGATTCATTATATTGATAAGTCAAATACAATAGCTAAGATTACATCAAGAAGTTCCATCCATGGTGATGTTCATAGTAGCGGAAATTTCTTTACATCAAAAATCTCTCTGTTACATCCATTACACAATAATTTCTAATCCCTTCCGTTCTCTCTCTTCTAGAAACGCCCCCCTATAACAAGCATTCGAAGGAATCTTCTTCTAACCATCCATCATCACCTACGAAAGCCTGCTGGAATATCCTCATGTTTGTTTTACCACTACTTAGGAATCTGTCAGATGTCGCCATGTGTTTCCCTCAATCAAGTGCCTTTAACATGCATGTGCTAGCCAATCCTCAACAACCTCGACTCCTTATCCTCTCATGATAACCATAATGATTCCTTAGAATATCCTTTTCTTAGATCTCAAGTCTCCGTGGTTTATCCACATCTGTATCTAGTCACTTTTTTGTTTTCTCCATATGCTCGTATTTTTCTTGCTTGTCCAAAACTTACTTAGTCCTAACTCCAACCTGCCCTGGCGTGACTCTTCGCACCTCTCCTAGGACTAATTATGCGCATGCCTGCGTGCCTTATCTCCGCGTGCCACAAGGCTTCGTGCCTTAGGTATTTAGTAACTTTTAGGGGTCCAACATCACCCCACACTAAATTGGTTTCCAGCCCCAGAAAACCTTTGCACTAAACGAACAAAATTCTTATTGACCAAAAGTTTTTATGGTAGGGATGCTACTCCAAAGAATAAAAATAGTGGTAGGAAAGAATACGAGCAAAGAATTAAAGAATGGGGGGTGCTTATATGACCAATTGAAGGAGCTCGGGGAATTCCATGTTTATCTCGTCCTGTAATTTCTCCTAGGCCTTTAATTCTGATAAGGCCTTTCCCGACGCGTCCCCTATGACATTGGGAACCTGGTCGAAGATGATTTCCTCCACCTTCCCCTTTAATGTATTGATGGCCACCCCTAACTCCACATAGGCACCCTCAAAATCATCCATCCACTCAGTGATGGAGTCTCAGAGCTCGCTGATTCTAAAATTTAGCTTCTCGCACTCTATTTTGATCTTCTCTTTCTTGGTTGTAGTGTTAAAAACCAACAATGCGTGCTATGCCTTGTTGGTGGGGATGGTCTCCTATAAAAATTTGAGGGCTGCCTCCTCCTCTGTCACCTATGCATCGATTATCAGGTCACATTTTCTACAACAATTGAAGCCTCTATCTGCTAGTATATTCACCTCCTTGAGTTGGGAGAACAAGTCTTCCAACTTAGTAATTTGTGCTTTAACGATGACCTTGTTATCTTCTTTTTCTTTTGTGAGATTTGTAGTCGTAAGGCCCACACCATACTTGATGTTAACGAGTAACATCCCTACGAGTTCCTTAAGATACTCCATCTCATCCCTATAATCTATCACTGAACTGGATTACCAATACAGGATATTGCTCCTAGAATTTTCTTCATGAGGGTGCCAACTCATTTGTATGACTCCTTTGTTTGCACCTGCTCTCCCATTAAACCCTGGTGTAACTTGTCTATTTTCTTCTCCTTGCTCTTTCTTTCTGCGACGAAGGTTCTGAACACTGGCCCCTACATCTAGACTGCACCGTACCACCTCCGAAGACATCTTTTGTAGGGAATTAGATGCCTTCTCATCTATAAGGTGGTTAGGATCCACCACCTTATATGTATCTCCCCCCTTCTTATTTAGGTGAACATTTTCGATCGCATGATCGGTGACCTTGAACTCAGGTTCCTCAGCGTGGCAATGCATAGTCTAGCCTAAGCATATTCCTGGTTCTGGGCACACCCCCGTCTTGATCCATTAAATCCCAACCATGCAAATTTTATAGTGGGAGGGTGGCCTGAAACCTTGTGCGTAGGACCTTCTTGGGGTCATCTATGAATTCCATATGTGGGTACATGGGTGTCCACTTCTTCCTTGTATCCTTATAATTTTTCCTCTGCTTCTTCACCCCAGGGGTGAATCCCATATCCTCCTTTATAGTAAAATATCCCCCCTTGTCTCCCTTTGGGCTGACGTTATGTGGTGTAGCAGCTTCACGTGTAAGAATCCTCTTAGCCCCTACCAAATTATCCTCTCCTTCTTCACATTCCTCACATGCATCTATGGTTTTTACCTTAGCCTCGTGCCCCTCCAACTCTACTTCCAGCTCTGCTTTGAAAGTGGTGCGGTCTTCTTCCTCTGAGCCTGTTGTGGGGCTTGATGTGTTGTGTGTCTTCTATTTTTTTTCATCAGACTCATCCTTCTCTTCTTCCTCTTCCTCGCACCGTGGTGACGAGGTACTGGTGCCACCTTTTTTTGAAGTGTTGGCATCCTTGCTGCTATTTTGACGCGTGTAGTACTTCATCTTCCTTGAAGTGTCTAATTTCCCTTCTTGTTCTTCTCTTTCTTATTATTTTACTACCTTCATGGGTGGGATTGACACCTCCCGTGGTTTTGGAAAGGGAGAGTCTATAACCTCCACCTCAATCCCTCCCTGTGTTTTGGAGTGTAGCTACACGAACACCCAGTGGACATACCCTTTGATGGTAACACTTACTTGTGGGTGTAAGTCTAAGAAATCTAGCTCCAAAACCTCAACCTAGGCAGGCCAAGCGCCATACTTGTATGTAGCACACAACATGTGGACATCATCATCCCACCTTGTCTACATTAAAAACTAACCTCTGCGCATCTTTAATTCTATTGATGTCACACTTTATGTATTTGACAATGAATGAAAAGGGGAGCTTACACCATGGCTAATGGGTGTCGTTATTCCCTTCATTTAATCAACTTCTTGTTGATGTCATATCAAACCAGGGGTGTGTCCAAAGCTATATGCAACAAGAGTACTTTAACTGATCTAGTAGTTGACTGTAACTATTTTTATATTTTCTTGGGGGATCTCTTTAATGTCTTAAGGACTTCTTGGTAAAACCTTATTTAAATCAAACTATGAAAACTTGCTGAAAATAAAACACACTGAAATCTTGCTGAAAGGAAACACACCGTGCAAAAAGGAAACACACTTGTTGTTGGAAAATAAACACACTTGCTTTTGAAAGTAAACACTCAGATTAAAATGCTTGAAAACAATTGTAAGAAATATAAAGATTTATCTAAACACCTGTAGGCACAAGTATGCAATAGAATTTAACTGAAAGAACTAAAGCAATACAAAATTAATAGATCTAAGCTACTTGTTGAAGAAATATAAATACCAAATAAATGAATATCCTGGTCCTTGGGGGAGTGGGCCCTTGCTCCTCCTTGAATCAAGATTTTAACAACTCAGAATTCTCTCAAATCAGAATGGCTATTTTATTGATGAAAACATTCAGTATTACAAAACGTATTGGATCAGGATACTTAATCTATTTCTCTTCTTTGTTCTATATCTCTAATCTTTCTCTTAATCTATCTAATGCAGGTCTGCATTTATATACATTTTACAATCCTAGTTGTCTCAATGATTTTGATGAAATCGAATCATGCCCAGAATAGATGCTGAGTCAGATGGCAGTTGATCAGATAACTGTAGGATAACTCTTCCTGGATCTGCATTCAAAAATATTCTCGTCCTTCATGATTGTAGATGTAAAATTTCTGGATGTGGTTTAAAATAGATAACTCCCATCGGTTCCGGAACTTTGGAAAAGTTCCAGAACCATAGGAAATTGTTAAGAACCAAAACCTGTGAGAGTTCTGTCACTAGGAGTTCCGGAACTAAGTCCAAAAATTCTGGAACTAAATTCTGGAGGAGTTCTGAAAGTTCCGGAACTAAATGATGACTGTGTGATGGAGTTCCAGAACTAGCTTGGAAGAACTAAGCTATGTAGGATCAGACGCTATAAAAAACATACTGAATGCCACCTGCTTCATTTCCTCGACTGATTAGACCTACTTTATTACAAAACTGAATTTAAACACACACTATGTTAGGAATTTCAGAGTTTTTAACATTAGGATCACAATCAATCAAAAGACAGACATAGTTACATCCTAACTCATATCAAATCAACTAAAAGTCACACAATGCAATCAAACTTAATCAAAAGGAGAGTATGATGAGATCATATATTATACATTAATCAGACATATACTGGCCTCATCATTTCCCCCAGACTTACTTGTTTGTAAGTCCCTTTACAAACTCATTCTTCAAAAGTGGGATCATATGTTCTGCATTCCATTTGATTGCTCAGATCAAATGGTTGATACTGAATTTTCCAATGCTTAAGCTCAGATGTACTGTACCCTGCTCCTTTTCTTATTTTCCTCTCCCACTTTTCAAATTCAGCAGGGTCCTGAGGTTCCCTAGTTCTGCCAAGGAGACATGGGGGTGAGAAGTAGAGGTGGCCTCGTTCGCATTCCCATCCATATTTGGCTGTAAGTTTCATTGACTTGGGGAATTATTGTGCATAATGCTTTGGCCCTCTCTAAACTCCATATCAGATTTGTAGGGGAAATTACTTCCCTTCTTTTCAAAGCAACAGTAAGGAGTTCCCACCTTTTTGAGCATCCTTCATAAATATCTTCAAATTTTTCCTCCTCATAGGAGGTGAAGGCATCAATACTCTTTTGCAGAATAGCAGGGTAATGTGTCTTGAATCTCTTATCAAAGGCATGAGTTCTGAAATGTGTGAGGAAGGTAGAAGGTTTACCATAATGAGCTCTCATGCAGAGGCCTGTTGAGCTGGCTTTCAATAAAAATTCAGATTCTCTTTCCTTCCATGCAATTTGGTTTTGCAAAAGAGAGACAAATGCATTGAGCTGGCTCTCCCCTACATATAAGTTAATCATAAATCCTATGTTTTTCTGTAGCATATAATTGCAAAGATAAAATTCACACAGGAGATTTTTCTATTCAGGGCTGGATAGAGAGTAAGCTGCCATGAATTCAGATTCATCTTGTAGTTCATGTGGAAGCCCACATGCAATTCTTGACAACTGCCAACGAATGAACTGCTCTTCCAAAAAAACACTATATGCAGGAGAAGGTCTCCTGCAGGCAAGCAATTTCTCACTCATAATACAGACCATATGAATTTTGGCAAGACATTTATATTTATTTCCTTCCTCCTTATAAAATTTTTCTTCCCATTCCTTTCTTGCCTTCATCTCTTCCTCCATCTTGGTATTTAATTCCTCATTTGATGTTTTGGCTTCTCTAAACTCTCTGTAAATATCATCCCATTGTTGTTTCAGTGGCAAATAGGTCAACTCAGTTTGTACAGAGGCTGTGGACACATCACTCTGTTTCCTGGAAGTCTGGAACTCTTCCTCTTTTTCTATCAACTGCTTCTTGGTTGCTGATAATTCTTCAGTTTTGGCTGCAAGATGAGTTGTTAGCTCATCAATGAGCGTTTCCCTTTGTTCCAATTTAAGTTTGAGGAAGTCCAATTCCTCATATTTTTCTCTTATAATAAGCTCTGCTCTGGATAAGAACAGAGCCTGTTTAACTTGTTGTCTTTCCTCTTCCTCTAAAATTATTTGAGGAGTTTGGCATTCTTCCTCTATTAAAGGAAATTTTCCTTTTCTTATCCTAGATGCCAACTCTTCTTCTTCATGTGGCACTGCTGAAGGTTCAACCAACTCCTGAAAATCTTGATCATCAAATCTCTCTTCTCCTCTGTCCATTTCAACATGACTTGGCTCAGGTGGAGTCATGGCCATGCTGCCCAAAATGTCAGCAGCTTCCTCTTCCATCCTTTCTTGCTCACTCCTTACTTCTGGAGTTCCCCTTGACCTCTTATGACTTTTTCTTATCTGGGGAAGTTCAATATGCCCAGTAGTGAATTTCCCCCTAGAACTTCTTCTTACTGTTCTTTCTGGTTCTTGTGTAGGTGAGCTATCACCGTCAGAGACAGATATTGGTTCTTCTGAAGCTGCTATGGAAGATGGAATTTCCTTCACAGGTATAGAAGGCTTTGCTATTTTTATCTTCCTCACCGACCTTCTTTTCCTTGGTATGTTTTCTCTTTCCATTTCCCTCTGTTCTTCTACAGGGGCATCAATTTCCAGATTAGCTGAAGGAGAGAATGGGGCTGGAATTTCCCTTCTGATAATATTAGGGTTTTTCTTGAACTTGCCAAGAAACTTGTCCCAAATTTCTTCTCCATTCTTTTTTGATAGGAAATGGTGTTGGCATATTAAGTGAATTAGACCATGATGTCTAATTGTTCCAACACCCCAGGAATATCTCTGAGCCATGGTCTGAATGGAATAAAAAAGAAACCCTGGGAGGTTTATTATGTATTCAGGCTTGGTGGCTCCATACTTCAGATATATGAGCATTTTTAAGACCTCCTTTCCCACAGACCCAAACTGACCATCACAAGTTAAATATTTTACTATCCAGAATGCTACCCTGTCAAAGGGTTTGGGAAAACTGGCCCTTCTGACCCCTTTTATGATTTTCTTTGTATTATAGATATACTGGGGTTCAGCTTCTTCTTCTTGCAGCAAGACTTCTACCAGTTCTTTCAAAGTCCCCTTTACAGGTTGTGGGACATGAACAATGGGTATTCTAGACACATTACTTACAGTATTTACATAGAAAGGAATAAAGACATTTCTTACTTTTGTTCTAGACTGTTCTAGATTTATGACGAATTCTCTTACCAATTCGTCATTATGCCTTGAAAATTTCTTCAGGAATTCAAGCCATCCTGCATGCTCAAAGATGGATGCTACTTCTTCATCTGTGAGCAGTTGGGAATCATCCTCTAGTTCTGATTTCTTCTTAATCCCCATATTGGCTTGAGTTCTGTCTTCCTTGATTTCATGTGAATTGGTTATAGGCCTTCTCCTTAGCTGCGAGAACTAATGGCTTGGCTGCAGGAACCTCTATGTTTAGCTGCGGAACCTTAGTTCTTAGCTACAGAATGTCTGAATTCTCTGTTCTTTGTTGTGGAATACCAACTCAATTCACTGCTCCTTCCTCAAGATACTTCTGCAATCTTTATCTCACTTGATGTTTGCAATAATGATTATTAATGATAACCATGCCGCCACTTATTCCATCCAAATCAATATCATGATTACACACTTGTAATCATAATGTATAAATAAATGACTCATCATACCTACTTTTTAAATTAAGTCACATCACACATGCAAACATTTAATCAACCCTAAATAAGTTAAAAGACATAATTACCATCCTTGATGATGTAAGCCTTTTGCTATGATGACTCGTCATTCCTACAAGTGGAACAAAACATGATTAGATAAGACAACTGGAATTCAAAAGAATTCCTTTATTTGAACTAGCCAAAAAGAGGTCAACTGCCATTTGCTGGTTTTCAATTGACCTTGAGAGATTTTTTTTTCTTTTTTTTTATTTTATTTTTTTTTGGGGAAGAAGACGCCATTTACTGGTTTTCATCTTCTTCCCTTTATTCTGGATCTATCATCTGATTATTTGATCATTTTGGAAGAACTGAGTTCTTCCATATGATCAAATTCTTTGTCTGCTTCAATCTTCCTCAAAAATTCATTCTTAGTGGGAGGCTTCCTATAGAGTTTCAGCCTATGTCCATTGACCAAGAGTGTTCTGCTGCTGCCATCAATGGGAAGTAACTGAATAGAACCATTGTCAAAAATCTGATCAATCTGATAAGGTCCCAACCATCTGGTTCTCAATTTTCCCTTGAACTGTTGGTACTTAGAGTCAAACAGTAATGCCCAGTCTCCTACTTTGAATTTCCTTTTCTTGATATGTATGTCATGCCATTGCTTCCTTTGCTCTTGAATCATCTCTATCTACTGAAGTGCTTCCATCCTTAATTCATCCAACTCATTGAGTTGAAGGATTCTTTCTTTTTGAGCTGCATTTAATTCAATTCCCACCTTCACTGTTGTCCTCAATGTCTGAAGTTCAAATTCTATAGGCAACAAGGGATTTTTCCCATAGACTAATTCATATGGTGAAAACCCTGTTGTAGTTTTCCAAGTTGTATTATACGCCCAGACAGCTTCAGGTAGTCTCTTTACCCAATCTTTTCTCCCAGCTTCAACCATTTTGGTAAGGATGTTCTCCAATTCTCTGTTTGTTACTTCAGCTTGTCCATTTGACTGTGGATGGTAAGGAGATGACTTCCTATGATTGATTTGATAATACCTTGTGAAAGCTTGGATCATATTAGACATGAATTGTGGTCCCTGATCTGAAACTATGCTCCTTGGTGCTCCAAACTTGATCATAATTATGTTCCAAAGGAAATCAGCAACTGCTTCCTCAGTGGCATTTGTCAATGCCTGCACTTCTACCCATTTTGTCACATAGTCAGTACATACAAGAATATATTCCTTCCCTTGTGAAGGAGGATTAAAGGGACCAACAAAATCCAATCCCCATCTCTCAAATGGTTCAACCACAACTTGAGGCTGAAGAGGCATTTCATTGGTGAAAGTTGGTTGTCCCATCCTTTGACAAGGATCACACCTCTTGATATATCTTTTCACATCCTTGTACAGAGATGGCCAATAATAACCAGTGCCAAGTATCTTATGAGTTGTTCTTTTTACTGAATAGTGTCCTCCACTTGGTTCATCATGACATGCTCTGAGGATGTCAAAGATTTCATCCTCTCTTACACACCTGCGCAAGACAAAATCAGGGCCACACTTAAATAGAATTCCATTTAACCATTTGAATTGTGCACTGGTTTTAATTAACTTCTTTATTTGTTTCTTAGTGAAAGAAGGAGGGAACTTCCCTGTTGCAAGATAATTTTCCATATCAGCAAACCATGGTGTACTTGCTAAGATTGCAAATAGTTGTTCATCTGGAAAGTTATCCTTGACTAGATCTTGTTCCCCTGTGGTGGTTAGTCTTGACAGAAAATCAGCTACCACATTAGATTTACCTAGATTGTCCACAATGGTAATATCAAATTCTTGCAAAAGTAATAACCATCTAATGACTCTTCCTCCAACCACTGGTTTGTTCATTAAATACTTAATTGCTGAATGATCTGTGTGTACAAATATCTTGTACCCTGTAATATAATGTCTGAATTTATTGATTGCATAAATTACAGCAAGAAATTCCTTTTCAGTGGTGGTGTAATTCTTTTCAGTGGGAGTAAGATTCTTGCTAAGATAGTAAATGGCATACATCTTTCCTTCTTCATCTTTTTGTCCCAATACTGCACCAATGGAATAATTTGAGGCATCTGTTTGGATATGAAATGGCTTTTCCCAATTAGGACCTCTCAATATTGGGGCACTGATTAATTTGTTTTTAATTTCTTCAAAAGCATGCTGGCACTTTTCATCCCAAAGAAATTCACAGTCCTTGGTTAGCAAATTAAACATGGGGGCAGCTATTTTACTGAAATATTTTATAAAGCATCTATAGTACCCAACATGTCCTAGAAATGATTTGATATCTATGGGAGTCTGAGGGATAGGTAAATCTGAAATGATCCTAATTTTGTTTTGATCCACCTGAATTCCTTTTTGTGAAATATGGTGTCCTAATACAATTCCCTCATCCACCATCATCAAACATTTTTCATCACTAAGAGACAGGTTGTGTTGTTCACATCTTGTTAACACTCTATCCAGATTTCTCAAAGCATCTTCAAATGTATCTCCATGTATAGTGAAGTCATCCATATATACTTCAACACAATCATTTGTTAGATCAGCAAAGATTGCAAGTACAACTCTCTGGAAAGTTGCAGGAGCATTGCATAAACCAAATGGTAACACTCTATAGGAAAAGGTTCCCCATGGACATGTAAATGTAGTTTTGTCCTGATCCTCAACAACAACTCTAATCTGATTATACCCACTAAAGCCATCCAAGAAAGAAAAGTATTGTTTACCTGAAAGGTTATCTAGGACTTGATCTATGAATGGTAAGGGAAAATAATCTCTCATTGTGGCTTTGTTTAGTTCCCTATAGTCAACACATATTCTCCATTTTCCATTCTTTTTGGGAACAATTACAAGAGGAGATACCCACTGACTATCTGAGATAGGGTAGATGAAACCTACTTGTAATAGTTTTTCAATTTCTTGTTTGACTATATCCCTTAAAGCTGGGTTAATCCTTCTTTGAGGCTGCCTAACTGGTTTAGTGTTTTTAGTATAGATGTGATGAGTGCAGATACTTGGATGAATCCCCTTCATATCTTTGTAATCCCAAGCAAAATCTTTAGTATGATTTTTTAGAACATCAAACAATTTAGCTTCTTCATCCTCTTTCAACCAGCTATTGATGTTTAAAGTTTTTCCTGGTTGAATTTCAACATGCTTGGTTCCGATATGTGATGAACTGATTTGTGGAAAGGGTTTCATTAAAGTATTTAATGGACATGCATGTGGTAACAACATATGGTATGTAGCAACATCTCCAAAAGTTCCTTGAGACAGAATACTGGAAAAAGGACAGTAATGAGAATTATGATACTTATCTCTTTGCAGGCCAAATTCCTCGTCACTGCTACTTTCCAGAAATTCTTCACCACTTCCTGATGTACTTGAAACTGAAGCTACTGATTCATCCTCTCCCCATGAGAAATCTCGTTCCTCCAGAGTGAAATCATTTTCAATCAAAGAGAACTGCTATTGTTGTGGTTCTGGAACTAACTGTAGTGGTTCCAGAACTATAGCCGTATGTTCTGGAACTAAGTTCACGGGTTTTGGAACTAATTTCACGGGTTGGAACTAATTTTGTGGGTTCTAGAACTAAGTTCATGGGTTCTAGAACTATTTCTGATTACACTGAAGATAGCAGGTTCTCATCCAATGGTGGATTAATCATCTCTTCTACTTCTCTTACATGATCCTGCAATGTGATCATAGCCAAAGAAGACAAATTTTTCTTATTAGTTTCAGGAGAATCAACCCACAATTGTTCATGACTATCAGTAAAAGGTTGTGCGGTAGGATATAAGGAAATTTGTTTAGAGTTCTTACCATTCGAGATTGTCATATCACCTGACCTGCAATCTATCAAAGCAAGCAACTGTAGCTAACCATGGTCTGCCCAAAATAATGGGATAACCCAATGTTTTACCTTTTGGCTACAATATAAGAAAGTCAACTGGATATTCCCATGACTCTACCATCACCGCCACGTCTTCAATAATTCCTTCTAGTTTTGCTACAGACTGATATGCCATCTGCAATATGGTATTAGTAGGTTGTATACCTGTTAATGGTAATGTTTTCAGAGTATCCACTGTCATTACATTGATAGCAGCTCCCAAATCTATCAAAACATTATGTACATCCTTATTTCCTATAGAGATAGAAATAACAGGACTTCTAGGATCTCCGTATTTGGGAAGTAATAGTTTTCCTACTAATAAATCAGCAAGTTTCCCATCTACTTTGATAGTCTTGGGATACTGTCTCTTTCTTCCAGGATTTTTCATGCATAATATTTTGATCAATTTGTTCAATTCTGGAATATCTTTAATTGCTTGTAACAGTGGTATTTCAATATTCAGTTTCCTTAATTCCTGAACTAATTCAGACTCCTTGATTTCTATATCTTCTTTGAATCTCTCAGGAAATGGAGTCTCAGTAGTGTTGCTATCTGGCTCCTTTTCTTTTCTTTCTATATCCTCTTTTGGAACAACAATACTAGGGTTCTCATTTTCTTCTGTCATTTCAGTGATTATAAGGGGTGGACTGTTAATGATTTTCCCAGATCTAGTTTGAATATCCTTACAATCCATAGCATGTAAATCAACTGATTTTTCAGGTTCTGTTCCATAAACAGGAGTTGTTTGTTTGTTTATGGGGTTTGCTACTGGTTGTGTTGGCATTTGTGTTTGGACAACATTCTCAGTTTGTGATTCTATGCAGGGGATCCCATGATGGCCTATTGATTCTGATTTGGATATGTTCTTCCTTGGGAATAATTAGGGTTCCATCTAGGTTGTGACCAAGCATAAGGATTTCCTTGACCAACCCATGGTTGTTGATGTCCCTGAGCATACCAGGCTTGATTTGACCAATCTTGAGGGTTCCAAGTTGGTTGAGGTACCCAAGGTGGTTGTCCCCAATTTTGTGGTACTGCCTGAGCAGCCCATGGCATTGTCCATGGATTAGGAGCTGATCTTGGCATAAACTACCCTTGGTTAGGTTGTCTCTGAACAAAATTCAATTCTTCAGTTGTAGATGTGGCACTGGTTTGTTTAAGCTGATTTTTAATGACAAGAAGCAAAGAAAAAACATCAGTATCATGTTCTTTAGATTCACAGATAAGACACATTTCTGTTTTATCCAAAGGACAATCTCTTAATGCATGCTTCTTCCTGCATCTAGGACAATACATAGCCAATGGTTCAGTTTTGGAATTTTCTTTAGCTTGTAATCCATCCATAGTAGAGGTTAATTACACTAAAATTTCTGTTTTAAAGTTTTCCAACTCATCCATTAGTTTTTTCATATCTGGATTCAGAATTTTTACTGATTTTCCTTTTCTAGGTCCACCTCTTGTTCTGGAATAGCTTCTACAAATCTCTTTAATTCCATTCATTCTTATCTGATCAATATCTCCCCCTCCTATCAAGTTAAGGGATTCTCTAGATTCGTCATCCAAACCTTTGAGAAAAATGGTTTTACTTAATTCCTCTGTAAGCACAAATCCACATCTTTTGCTAACAAAGAGGAATCTGTCTAAATAGTCTTCTATGTTTTCATCCTCTTCCTGCTTGATTTTGAAGAATTCTTCCTTCCTATTTATCCCTCTACAATAATCCTGGTATTTATCTAGGAAGGCAGTCTCCATTTGTGCCCAAGTGCTAATAGAGTTGGATGTTAATCCCATGAACCACCTCATTGCTGCATCCTTCAAGGTGGATGGAAACAACTTGAGTTTTTTATTATCTATTTTATAATCATAGGTCTGACATAGCACCTTGAATTCAAACAGAAATTGGTCAGGATCTTCAGATGACATCCCTCTGAAAGTGGGTAAATGTGTAGGTGAGATATTTTTCATTGATGTGTCATCATCTCCCAATTGGATTGGATAGGTAAAGGTCCTATCAGGTACTCCCTCAGCTTCTCGTGCCATTTCAAAAATATTTTCTGAAGTTTCCTCCCAATCAATGTGGTAAGTTGTATGCTTTGGGGAAGGTGAAAAATCAGGAGTAGGAGGTTGAATACTCAATTGAGAATCAAAACTTACCCTCAATGGATCTTGGGTAATAAGCCTTTTCCTAAAAGTTCCACTCCCTTCAGGTGACTGATCTAAGAATTCCAAAAATGGCAATTTTGTTTCTTGTCTGACAGGGGATGGTGGTGCCTCCAATTCTTGATCAATTTCCTTACTTTGACTAGAAGATGTTATGAATTCTTGTGAAGATTTTTTTGGAAGGAATCTACCCTGTGAGTCTCTTGGTCTACTCATATATTTTGTGATATAGTAGGGAAGATTCTTCAACTACTAGATGTATGTTTTGTTGCTCTTGCTAACACTTAATTAGAAAATTCCAACTGGTGTTCCCATGGAAAATGGCACCAAAAATGATGGGTGTCATTATTCCCTTCATTTAATCAACTTCTTGTTGATGTCATATCAAACCAGGGGTGTGTCTAAAGCTATATGCAACAAGAGTACTTTAACTGATCTAGTAGTTGACTGTAACTATTTTTATATTTTCTGGGGGATCTCTTTAATGTCTTAAGGACTTCTTGGTAAAACCTTATTCAAATCAAACTATGAAAACTTGCTGAAAATAAAACACACTGAAAGCTTGCTGAAAGGAAACACACTGTGCAAAAAGGAAACACACTTGCTGTTGGAAAATAAACACACTTGCTTTTGAAAGTAAACACTCAGATTAAAATGCTTGAAAAAAATTGCAAGAAATATAAAGATTTATCTAAACACCTGCAGGAACAAGTATGCAATAGAATTTAACTGAAAGAACTAAAGCAATACAAAATTAACAGATCTAAGCTACTTGCTGAAGAAATATAAATACCAAATAAATGAATATCCTGGTCCTTGGGGGAGTGGGCCCTTGCTCCTCCTTGAATCAGGATTTTAACAACTCAGAATTCTCTCAAATCAGAATGGCTATTTTATTGATGAAAACATTCAGTATTACAAAATGTACTGGATCTAGATACTTAGTCTATTTCTCTTCTTTGTTCTATATCTCTAATCTCTCTCTTAATCTATCTAATGCAGGTCTACATTTATATACATTTTACAATCCTAGTTGTCTCAATGATTCTGATGAAATCGAATCATGCCTAGAATAGATGCTGAGTCAGATGGCGGTTGATCAGAAAGCTGTAGGATAACTCTTCCTGGATCGGCGTTCAGAAATCTTCTTGTCCTTCATGATTGTAGATGCAAAATTTCCAGATGTGGTTTAAAATAGATAACTCCCATCAGTTCTGGAACTTTGGAAAAGTTCTAGAACCATAGGAAATTGTTAAGAACCAAAACCTGTGAGAGTTCCGGAGCTGTCACCGAGGAGTTCCGGAACTAAGTCCAAAAATTCTGGAACTAAATTCTGGAGTTCTAGAACTAAGTCTGAAAGTTCCGGAACTAAATGATGACTGTGTGATGGAGTTCTGAAACTAGCTTGGAAGTTACGGAACTAAGCTATGTAGGATCAAACGCTATCAAAAACATACTGAATGCCACCTGCTTCATTTCCTTGACTGATTAGACCTACTTTATTACAAAACTGAATTTAAACACACACTATGTTAGGAATTTCAGATTTTTTAACATTAGGATCACAATCAATCAAAAGACAGACAATTACATCCTAACTCATATCAGATCAACTAAAAGTCACACAATGCAATCAAACTTAATCAAAAGGAGAGTATGATGAGATCATATATTATACATTAATTAGACATATACTGGCCTCACCACATATTAATTCACACCTTGTAAGCATTTGAGAAGGTCCCATTGCAGGTGAAATGTGTGAATTGGACTGCAGGGGATGCGTGCGCAGGTGGGTAAACCCAAATGTTCCCGTCTGGTATGTATAGGATGCTAATATCCTAGAAAATAATTAACAGTAGGATGGAGACCCAAGTAATCTTCACTCCTACCTCGTTATGTACCTACGCCTCTTCTATAATGACATTCACAATGAATTAGGAAAAGTTGTAGTCTGCCCTCTTGGATACCCTATAAGCCATGTACAAGAATCTACGGTTGATGTTCATCCACCTTTTTGACATGCCCAATTTACAGCTAATGAGTTGGGAGGTGACTCTTAGTGCTAGGTATTGGAGGTCTGCAATTACCTGTGACCTACCCTCCTTGTAATTTAGCTTCTTCACTAGCTCCTTGATCTTGGCAGTGGCATATAAATCAAGTGACATATCTTCTCCAGTATTTTGTAGGCATGTTACCATTTGAATCAGATGGCTCGTGATCCACATTATTCTTCTTGTGAAGTAGAAGAAGTCTTTGTGTGCCCGTGACATTAACCACCTGAAAAGTGGGCCAGGTATGGTAAAGAAGGGAAGCTCCCATAGCTGTAAAACCCCAGTATTTTACAACTCTTGTTTCACCAAGTCATCAACCTTAGGGTTTTCAAGCTCTTCTACCATCAGAGTGTATGATAAAATTTCTTCCCGCATCAACTTCTCATTTTCAGTCGTTCTATGGTTATACTCGCTGATTTTTCACTGGTATAGCTTCGAGCTCCACTTTTCATCTTTAATAACTTCAAGAGGGTACAACATCTCCGAGTAGATCTCTACGAGATCCTCCTTTTCCACCATTGGTTTCTTTGTTTGAGCCTTCTTTGGTGTGATCTCCCTCTCCTTTTTCTCTTGTGCCCTAGGTGTTATGTTCCTCTCTTTCAAATTCCCTAACTTGACAACTTCCCTACTTCTCTTTCACATCACCTCCTTCCTACTCTAATGTCTTCTTCCCTCTGTGTTATGTCACAGATTTTACTACAACTTTGCACAATTCCACTAGTTCATGATAGTACTTCAGGTTGCTCTTCTTTGAAAAACCTTCGTCACACTTCGATCTCAGGAGCAAAAAAGAAATTATCTAAGGCAAGGTAGTTGAAATGACTATTCTTATCTCTTATTTATACTTTATCGATGCCCTAGAGTTCCTTCGACCGCATGTCCTAAGGTTACTTTTTAATAAAACACTTTATTTCACTTAAGTCAACTTTCGATACTTCCCCTCATGCTTTACATCTATAACCTTTAGGCTATCCAATACCATTTAAATTGCCATAGACCTCCTTCTCGAGTATCTCTGTGCTAAAGTACATAACCTCTGTGTTATCTTCTAAGTAGTTCCTTCTAATGTATTCCTACCTAATATAATACCGTGTGATCCTTCCCTTCTTGTGGTCTTTAGGATTCTTTCAACCCACTCTTCATAACTACATGAATTTACATGCATTTTATCCATTACGTTGCTCATTCTTTTGTCCTTCATGTTAATTTTCCCAATAGTCCATTGTTGAAGTTTCGGCCTCCATGTTCAATTTATCTCCATGTTCAATATAGCTTGTTACCTCACCCCACACAAAAATGTGTATGCATGGTCCCATACATAGAACTTATTACAATGAAATTAGCTACTGGTGCACCAATGTGAAAAAAAAAAATCCAAAAATGACGACAAAGGAAACAACCAAATGTGACTTAAAAGAAATCTATACTAATTGGCAAAACTGCCTTATTTTTTACTACTTAGAAGGCCTTTTTTAGAGTAGGGATTTAGCCTACACTCATTGAAGTAACTTGGTAACCTCATCCCATCTAGTAGCTTGTAAGAGGCAACGTTCCTAAATTGGGGATGTATGAGATGATATATGGTCCTAACCAATGGAATTTTAGTTTCCTAAGATGGCACAAAAATTTGGAGTCATAAAGCAAGACAATTTGCCTAACCTTGAAATTATTTTTTTTTTAATATGGCGATCATGTCATGCTTCTTATTGCATGCACCTTTTCAATATTCTAACTCCACCTAGCAAGTGTTCTCCTTTTTTACAACTACATTAAATTTTCCATGAGCTCCTGTAGTTTTTTCTCATCAGTTAATCCTCATGTGTGCATAATATTTAGGGATGGTAGCATAAACTCTATAGGTAAAATAGCTTCCACACAAAACAACAATTGAAATGGTGTGGCCTTGTCCAACCTATTATAGGTTGTCCTAGATGCCCATAATATTGTTGAGAATTTGTCATCCCAATCATGTCTTCTGATATCACAAACTTTTGGTCAGCATATGACTCAGTATCTTGTTAAATGCTTCAGCGGTTCCATTAGTCTTAGGGGTGATATGGGTGGTCTTATGATGGGCCACCATGAACTATGTTAATAAAATCCTTAAAGTCTCATTCAAAAAGTGTGTGCCTCTGTCACTAGTCAAACTTAAGGGGACACCCATACCTACTGAGTATGTTTTCCCATAGGAATATTATTGTTGTGGTTGTTGTTTAATCCTTTGTAGGCATCACTTCCTCTACCCATCTTGTAAGTAATCATGTAAAAGTAATGATATAGTGTGAACCAGTCCTTCACACACTAGGTGAAATTGGTCCTACAAAATCAATGATCCCACTTCTCAAATGGTTATACGCTAGCTATCAGTCTTAAGGGCATCTCATCTCTTCTTTCTAGTTTTCCAAGGCATTGGAAATGGTCATGGGATTTGTAAAACTCAATACAATCATGGTATATGCTTTCCCACCAAATCCCTATTAGTAGAATCTTCCACACGGTGGCATTTCTTGCATAGTGTCCTCTTGCAATCCCACTGTGTGCTTCCTCCATGATTGCAACGCACTCATGTTCTAACACACAATGATGCAAAACCTCATCATGGTGTAGCTTTTATAAGTCTCCACTAATTAACATGTAGGGTGTTGACATGTATGGCTAACTACTTCCTTTCCAAGGTTTTCATTCCCTTTGGTGTCACACCCATTTTGAGAAACACAACAATATCTTCCAAGTCAGAGGGTGTACGCCGTAATCTAAATAGTTGTGCATCTAGACATTATATCCTCAATTCTCTACATGTCCTCTCGTGATTCAATCCTATTGATAAATGGTCAGGTCTTGAGTTACTATTTCCTGGTTTCATAACAACTGTAAACTCAAACTTTTGAAATAACAGGACCCACCGACATATGTTCCCTTGTAAAATGGGTTGTTTACCAAGTACTTCAATGCCATGTGGTCCATGTAGAATATGAAGGGTGTTGCCAATAGATATTTCCTGAATTTGTGTAGTGCATAGATCATTGATAGTGCTTTATGCTCAGTAGTAGTATAGTTCTGCTCTTCTGGTGTTAACTTTCTACTAGAAAAACACAAGGGGTGGTCAACAATTCATTCTCTAGGTTGGGCTAATATTGCCCCAATTGCCATTCCTAAAGCATCAAAATGTACATGGAATGGCTTATCCCAAGAAGGAAAGCATAATATGGGCACATTGATAAGCTTATTCTTCAATGTATCAAATGCCATATGTTGTGCGCATCTCCCCAATGGAATGTACATCCGTGCTTCAACAATTCCTCCAATGGCATGAAAATTTTGGCATACCCCTTAATAAATTTTTGGTAATAACCCATATGCCTAAGGAATCCACACACTGCGCTCTGGCTGGTAGGCTCCCCCAATCCCACAATAATGTAAAATTTTACAAGATCCACCAACAAACCTTCCTTACATATGATATGTCCCAAAAATATTTCCAAATGGAGTAGTGAAGAGACATTTCTTGATGCTGAGGGATATGCGCAACTACTGACATATCTTTAAACATCAACCACAAATTGTCAAAATGGTATTTCACCAGTCCATACACTATCCAGTCATCAAGGTAGACCTGAAGGAACTTATGGATAAAATCCTGAAATTAGACCATATGCGTGAAAACACAGAAAGGCACATTCTTTATAAATGGCATGACCGTGTAGGAAAAAATTCCCCACTCAGTGGTAAAAGTTGTCTTTTCTTTAGTCCTCCTTTGTGATTCTAACTTGATGATATCTTGAGAATCCATCTATGAAAGAATAGATCTCGTACCTAGCTACTCCCTCCAGGATTTCCTTGGTAAAAGGGGTTGGAAAGGATCAATTACACATACCACATTCAGGTCCTTATAGTCAACACAGATCCTTATCCTTCCATACTTTTTAATTCTTATGACCATAGGGCTTATCCATTTTGATTCCTTCAACATAGCTTCAATGATGCATGATGTGATCATCTTGTTCTATCTCCTCCTTGACTTGAATGTGCAAATTTGGATTCATTTGGTAAGGTCTCTTCCGAATCGATCATGCTCCTTCCTTTAGCTTTATCCACATCTCCCCCAGAGAATGGTTAACTCCCTTAATCTCATGGTACCCACGTAGAAATAAATCTTGAAACTCACACAATAGATCAATGATCTTTGAAACCTCCTTTTCTGACCAATAGTCCCCAATAGTAGCCTCCTTAGGTTCCATTTCTGAGCCAATGTTAACCTTATTTGTTTTGAGGGGTTCATGGTAGGCGTGCACTTTCTCATCAACACTATCTATTACTTTCATGTGTACCCATAGTATGGTTAACATCCAAGTTCTCCACTTCCTCACCATCTATCACATAGACCATATTTCCCTTCTCTTTCTCCATGCAAGCACACTCAAGTTGTATCTCATTTTATTCTCCCTCATCAGAGTGCTCTTCTAAGTCAGGCTCACCCAATAATTCCAGTATTCTATCCTCTACCATGGCATTGTCTCCCATAGTTAGGTGCTTAACAACCTACAACACCTCATTCACCAAGGGCTTAAGCACTTTTATATTCAAATTTGAATCAAGTCATTTTTTAACTCCCGCCAGTTCCCTATCTGATGGCATAATTCTGAATGAACGTACCATGTGCATGCACAACCTTGTAGTGTGGAATAAAACTTGTGCACCTAGAGGGAAGGAGGTAAAGCCTCTATGCACCTTCCATCCAGATCCTCTCACACTCCTGGACATGATCTGAGGTGGATCCTTTCCCATCATAGACACAAATTTTAGTTTTTGCGTTACTCTTGAAGAATCTAATAGAGAGTGCAATTCTCACCTCGCACCACCCTAGAAGATTGTCCTGATGCACCATCCACCAACATGTTTGGTTCCGTGCAAAGTGTAGATAAGCATGCTCCTTCATTTGATCTCACATCTCCATTGGGCTTCCATGGCTCATAGGAAAACATCAGGGTTTCCATCCCCAGTGTAGCTTGGTAACTACTTCCCTTTCAGGTGCCTAAGTGGGTGCACCCTTGTCACTCTTGTAATGGAGCCTCTCAATTTCCTCCCAATTAACTCATAAGTCATGTGCACCCAATTGTCACATGCTATACTAGTGGTATCACTCATAGATTGAGCATCTTCAAACTAAATAACTCCTTCCATAGGGTGAATCACCTCAGGGTCCCTGATAGAGCACACATAGATCCTATCAAGAACTTCTTCCCCCAAGGGCTCAGTATAGGGTGTTGAATTTCCATCGGTCAAGGGGATGATAACCCATTCTTCCTTTTTCTCAAAGATTATGTACCCCTTATTGAACCATAGGTCAACATTGTTCTTATAACACCAGGGGTGCCCAAGTAAACTGGAAAGTTGTTTGCCTCAGCTAGCGCCAAGAATTTGAAATCTCCAGTGAATTTCACCCCTTGGATAGTGATAGTAGCATCCTTCAAGACACCAATGGGCATCACCTTTGTTTTGTTAGCCATATACAACACATTTGAAGATGGCTGTAATGGGGGCCTTCCCATTTGATGCCATGCATCTAGAGTGAGAACATTAACTTTTCGCACCCATGTCTATCAGAATATTGCTCAGAATCCACCCATTGACTACCGTATTCAAGGTAATCTCCTTATCATAATCAATGGTGTGAGGGGGAAGGTTAGCATGTAGGACCTGTCACTCACACTCTCCTCTGGCACATGGTAATTTTTCCCATAACCATTCCCCTAGCAAAGGAATGATATTCTCCTACCTTAACATTTTGCATACTTCCCTGACCTCATCCAGATCCTTCTGTGGAGCCTCATTGCTCTTCCTTTTCTCTAACTACCATGACTACTCCTTTAGGCACTGGATCTCTCCTTGTAGGCTTCTGAATTACATCCATGGTCTCTTGATAAACCTCTTTCTGATGAGTAGGATCTAGATACTTCTCGTGTACCACCTCTTCTCTAGTAACCAGCAGATTTTACTTTGGTATCTCCCTAGCATGTGCAACCTCGGACTCGCATGGTTACCAGTACAGGTTCTAACTCTAACTCACGTGCCACCCTTGGCATCCATTGTGAGTTCTAATTTCTTCACGCTTACCATTCTTGCCTTTATCCTTCTATTGTTTTTAGGCTCATATGTTCAAATATCTTTGGGCATTCCTCATACTTGTGCTTCTTCCCACACCAAGAGCATTTCAATAGATTAGGACATTTGTGCTTATAGTGCTCCATAGACCCACAGTTGTAACAAGTTCCATGCAGGAACTCACTTCTTCCTCCTCGGTTGTTTCCGACCTCAAAATCCTCCTCAGAAACCTCTTCCATGGGCCCCTCCATCTAAATTGCCCTTCATAGTGATGACCATCATCCTTGGAATTGTTTGCAATGTTGGTCTGGTGCACACCAATATCAATGGCATCATGTATCTGGTCAATCAATCTATAATCCTTGGTGTCATGAGTAGTAGAGGTGTAAATATTGCAATAACAAGACACATTCTTACAGATTCATGCGCTACAGTAGTGGACACCTACTTGCATCATGATCTCTGTGGAAAATCTCACAGTCTACTATCATGGTGTGTACCGATCTTTGAGGAAAATTATCCTTTGTATGCCCCTCTACCTCACAATCCATGCACCATAGGCCACTTGCGAGTCTCATGTGCCGAGTTCACAGATAGCTTCTCTAGCTACAATTTTCCATTGCAGTAATCTAAGCTTCAAGAAAAGGGCTAACACCAGTATCCATGCTTCTAACAACCTCAACATATAGGGCAGCCTCCAAGGCCTCACACGGGTCTATGAAAGTCTTGTGTGAAATCACTCTCCTAAAAGGTGTTATCAACCCTCCAACAAACCACTAAGCATGCTGAGAAGGATGAATATCATAAGATAGTTTTGATAAGAGAGTCTTAAAATGTGCATGTCATATTCCCACACACTCTCTACCATACCTTGTTGAATCTCCTTCAGCATGCTAATGCTCTTCTGTTCAAACTCAGGGATATGAAATTTAGCTAAGAAGGCATTCCACAATGTGGTGTAATCTACTACTGTCTAGTGGGGTTCATACTTTTGGTACCAACTATGTGCATCCTTACAACGTTGTTGCAAATTGACTTGCCTTATGTTATAGGGTAGTGATCCCCTTCACATTCCATAGCAACTCACATTTGTGTACATGCTCTGCAACATCCTCAACACCTTTGTAGTCTGGTAGATGCAAAGACATTTCAAAAATACTTTCTGAGGTGGTTGAGGCCTGTGCTTCCTGATCCAGAACCTTAATTCCCTCTGGTGTTTCCTCCACCACTAGATCCACTAGATCCACCATGCACCTATCCCTCCTGATCCACCAAATCCTCCTAATCCACCAGGTCCACTAGGTTCACTAGTTCCTAGATCCACCTCCCGTAGCTGGTAAAGGTCCTAAAGTGGTTATACCTTGTGTCCCCACCGTCATGCATTGAACTATGTGCCAACATAGTCTATGATATTTCACCGCTACCAGATGTGTTTCCCATGCCACTTCTAGATGTGATACCCAAGCTTTGTGTACCCATAATTTTCCCAAATGTCATTCTAGACAATATACCTCCAAACACAGGAAATGATTGTGCAGCCATAGATGTGCCAAATGAAAATTTATACCTCCTAGGTGTTGATCAGTCACTTCCACCAATACCAACTGGGTTAGCAATACTTATCTCTGGATTTGGAAAGCTAAGTGCCAGGGGTTGGTCACCAGGTGGATTTAGATGCATGCCAATGACTCCTCTCCTTTCTTCATATGATGAGCCTTCTCTAAAAGCTGAAGGGGTTTCTCTTCTGCACTTTCCAAGATGGGGTAGCACAGACTTCTCAGGCTCCACGTCCTCTATGTGAACCTCAATTCCTTCCTACAATGTCTGCCTCCATAAATCCATCAGCTCCTGTACAACTTTGAATTGTCTATATAACTCCCTCTCACATGCTTCATTATACTTGAGTCATCTCTCTTCCCTCTCCTTCTCAGCCACAAGGTCCGCCATCTTCCTCCACCCTAGTTTCCTCACCCAGTGCTCAGAAGAAGCTTAGCCAGCCATAGGAAATTCTTCCAAACTCAGTGTAATGATCAAGGATCTTTATAGCTAAAGGTATAACATGTAAAAATGATCCTCTTAGGCTCCCTAAAAACTCAAACTCAACAATCTCTAGAAAAGGAATACATAGAAATCGTATACTCTAAGGTGTAACTGGTCAACACTCTACTCCACCAATGATCAACAACACATTGTCCAAGTTAGATCAGCATCTTGTAGCCTCTGATACTCATCTTGGGTCCACACACGAGATCTATAGTACCAACTTGATCTAGATGCATACGCTGAAAGACATTCATACAACTCTACTGGAAAAAAATAAAATAAGGTCTCATATAAATCATGATACATGATGCTCTTCTACCCATTTACGTGCATTAAAATTAGGTCCAATACTAAATCTCTGAGAAAACTCATCCTCCATGATCTTAAACCATGCTTCGACACTTTCCAATGTCAAGCATCTTGTCATCATGTACCATTCTCACAACTTCAAAAATAGGTCCCGACAATGAAACCAAAATGTAGTCTCTATTATCACTCCTATTTTAAACTAATCCCAAGCACGGGACATATCATCCAGTCTTAGCCTGGAAGCTCACCCGAGGCATGCGCAGGTGCCAAGTCCCTCCTTTATGTGAGCTTTGTGAGAATGTTCTTTATCAACATGATGATGTAGTATAACCAGAGAATAAATGCAATTATCCACAGGATTTTAGATGTAAGCTTTTACTCCTAGTTGATGTATCCCAAACATAGATTTAACATGATCAACTGAAAGTAGAATCAACCATGAAATAACATTGAGGAAACCAGTAACACACACATGAACATAAAGGGAAAATATAGATCAAGATCCATTACAAGAGTGTTACAAAACTACTTCATTATATTTATAAGTCAAATACAGTAGCTAAGATTACATCAAGAAGTTCCATCCATGGCAATGTTCATAGTAGTAGAGATTTCTTTACATCACAGAGCTCTCTATTACATCCATTACACCATACTTTCTTTCCATTCATCCTCTCTTCTAGAAATGACCCTCCTATAACAAGCAGTCGAAGGAATCTTCTTCTAACCATCCATCATCACCTGTGAAATCCTGTTGGAATCTCCTCATGATTGTTCTACCACTACTTAGGAATCTGCCAGATGTCACCATGCATTTCCCTCAATCGAGTTGCCTTTAGCATGCATGTGCCAGCTAATCCTTAACAACCTCGAATCCTTATCCTCTCATGATAACCAATAATGATTCCCTGGAATATCCTTTTCTTGGATCGCAAGTCTCCATGGCTTATCCACATCTGTATCTAGTTGCTTTTATGTTTGCTCCCTATGCGCATCTTTTTCCTATGTTTGTCAAAAACTTACTAAGTCCTAACTCCAACCTGCCCTAGCATGACCCTTCGCACCTCTCCGAGGACTACTTCTACGTGTGCCTTCATTCCCTGTCTCTGCGTGCCACAAGTCTTCATGCCTTAGGTACTTAGTAAATTTTAGGGGTCCAACAGGCATATGGTTCATATCACTAGGAATCACATCAATACTATATTTATTAAACACACACATGTACACAACTCACACACAATAGAAATGGAAACAAGCCAAAATAGGAAAGGAAAATATAACTATATATAACATAAAATATATGAATAAAACATGGGTTATGAAAACCCATTGATAGGACCATATAAGTAGGTACCTTTAGAATACATTGAAACACACTCATGGAGTTGGAAATGATTCATTAGACATAAAGAACATTTGAACTTGCTGAGATCATGAACTTGATCTTTGAAAATAAGAATGGAAACTCAAAACCTCATTGGATATTTGATGAAGAACCATGAACTTACCTAAATCAAATAATTTCCCACATCTCTTTAAAAAAATTTAACTCCTTTTTTGGTATGAGTATTCAAAATTTTCACATATCTTTAGCCCTAATGTATGCATTATATTATATGTAAATTTACCATAAGTGTCTATGTGATTATTATTTTTATGTTATACAATAATCAATTTGGAAGAGATACTAGCCTCCTCATTGTATTATGGGCTGACTTGAAGATCCACATTATAAATATGAATGCAATGTACCTCTTTATGAGATGGAATAACTAGTTTATCTTTAGGGATAAATTTAAGTGAAACTGAAATGTTTATCATTAGGAATATAAAATCATCATTAAATGACCCATAATTATCCATCATCATCAATTTTTTTTCATTCAAAATTTCCATCTCACTTGTGATGGACTATTGGATTACATTCTTCTCTCCTTACAAGACCAACTTCCTTGTTTTCAACTTCTACAAGATCATGATTTAGAATGAACGTGATTGATTGATCTGAATTTAAAATTTATATAAATTCATTAGTATTGGTTCAAAAGAGAAGGCATCCAGTGCATGTTTGACAATATGAGCTGAATTCAATCTTACAGTTGACACTTCAAAAAAAATTATCCCTTGATTTAGAAAACACTTCATGATACTAGACATATTTTGAGACTTCTTCACTATCATCTTCATTTAGAAAGAAATATGCTTCTACATTTTCTTCCAACATATCACTTTCTCCACGAACTACGAAATTGAAGCAGTCACATGGGTTAGGGAGAATCTTTTTTCCTTCACTAATGGTATGACATTATTGATCTAAGTATTATATCTGGAAAACCCTTACATTTATTTGAAATATTTGTCTTTTACAGTAGGCCTTTCCACTTCCTCTTCAACACTTGATACATTAGAATCATGTTCTAATATTATTTCCTTTAATTTCCTATACAAGATCATATCAACTTCAATATTTATTTCCTAATGTTATGCAATCTACATCAAGAAAATCGATCCTCTTTATGAAAAATTTTATTTCAAGGTGTAGAAAGAAATGAAAACACAATTTATTTTCAAAACTTGGTTGATTATCATAAGGAATAAATCTCAAAAACCTATTGAAGCATGCCAAAAATTCTATCATTTTCTCCTCTTCTCTTTTTTTGGACTTGAAAAATTGAATTGACAATGTGTCAATTATTTTTTATTTTTTTCCAGAAATGATTTCTTCATACTACTTCAATCAATGATGCACCATGCTCTAAATGAATGAACCATTTAACATTAGGTCTAGTGAGGATCTCAACAAAGATACTCATAAATTACATCTTCTTCATAAAATCTCATAATGTTGCACGCAACCATGAAAGCTTGAATATGATCATTTTATCTTGAGAGTCTTCTTTAGAGAATTTTGGAAATATCCTTCTTGAGTCAGAAATAATTTCGCTATTTTGGGAAAAAAATCCAAAGGTCCAAAATTATTTACCTTAGGAAAGGTGAAACCAATGTGATAGTATAGGTAAAAATGAAGGTATAGTGTACCTTACAGAATCACTAAGATCCATTTTAGTGGAGGTCCCTTTACATAAGAAAAAGGGAATTTTTTACCTATGCACTCGACTTCCTAATGCCAAGATGAGACAACTGAAATGTGAGAAGATAATGTCAAGATGGAGATCATGTGTGATTATGAAATAAATAAACATAGAAAACACCATGAAGGTATGGATGGCTAATAATTGAGGTGATGTGGGTGATTGGGTCTGTGTTGATGAATTTGTGAGAATGTGATTTGTTCATCAAATGTAGTAAATTATTAGTTATCTCTCCATGAGAGATGTCACAATCAATAATGATGGAATTTCATGATTCTTGATCTTTTTCGCTTATGGAAATTAAACGGTAACTAGTTTGGAGAACCCTAGGAAAGTGTTCATCTATTTCAATGCATTCCTCTCTAAAAAATCTCATATGGAAGTAGATTATACAAGATGATACAACTATGGGTTTACACGCCTACTTGGGTGCAACTGATCAAACAAAAACAAATTGGTAAGGGATAGATGTCCATTTAACACTTCAAGTTGGTTCATGATCAAAGGTGGTAAGGGAGTAGAGAGGAAGATTAATGTGCATAGCCATAAGTTTGTATCTCCTTCATAAGGGTTAATACTAGGTGGCTTGATGATATGTTCAAAAATTTTCCTATGAGGTTGATTTGCACCAAGAATGGTTGTGTTGATATCAACTCATGAGGGAAATATGAATAATAAGATAGAGAAGAATCAGGGGATAAGTTTGGGTAGTGTGAACTCCTAATAGCTATGTTTTGTGCTTCGCTTTGTAGTTTGATTTAATCAAATACTAACAACAAATGAATAACGGAAGGTAAATCCATTTAAATCAAAAGATTAGTAATAATACTTTTAATACATTTAATTCACCTCTAACTATTCATTAATAAAGTTAACTAATGAATTATTCTAGCTTATTTTATATTTGTCTCTTTATGCACTTTTAAATGAAGTAGAAATGAATTAACAACTAATATAATGTTTTTGAATCTTCTCAGGTATTTGAAAATAATTACTACAATTACTTAGCTAAGAGGAAATAAGTACACATACACATATACACACTATTACTTCTTCTACAGACACAAATAAACACAAATAGAGGACACACTAGTTATAGCTATCCCTTTGCTGCAAACAAATTAATCTAAACAAAGGATAACCAGATGTAGATCTATCTCTTTACAAAAATATATTGCAATATTAATCCCTTTTAGAAGAAAGCTACCTACAAGAAGATCATTATAGCTTCGGTTAACATTTAGAATAGAATGCTTATCTAAATTAAGACTTCTTAGCCTTGAATAAACTTTTGGGAAGAGAATATTTCCTATTGACTAATTTTATCTTAAAAAGAATGAGAAATTTCCACAAGGGATAAGTTGAGGATTAATAATCCTATAGCAATGATTTCTAGGCCAACGTAACAAGATAACGAAAGATGTGCCTATGCAAGCTTTTTCAATTTAATTTGCATACAAATCATTCCTATGAGAAAATCCACAAGGGATAAGCTGAGGATTAATAATCTATAGCAACGAATTTCTAGGCCAAAGTAACAAGATAATGAAAGAAGGGAAGCATTTATGCAAGATTTTTCCAATGATATCCAAATTAAAAAACCCATGCAAATCTACATCTGCAAATGTAAATATGAACAACAAAAGGTTTTCAGAAAACATTTTCAATAATTTATTCTAATGAAATGAAAACAAAACAAATAAACCTCTAACTTGGTCATTGTAGTCTTGTAGAAGCTTATCTCAAGCTTGTCAGTGGTGAAATTTATCTCCTTATATTTATGCTCCTTCAAATGTAGATTCCAACGTAATCCGTGAAGGGAGAAATGGATGACAGAAAAACATAGCAATAAAGATCTTAAAATCATAGCTAGTTTGATATAAATGATGTAGTTGGTATGTAGATTGAGAAGGTTATCTTGGATACGATGTAATCGGTTGTCTATAGACAATATTTCTCAAAAATGTGGGTGGCATAACCTCTCTCAAAATCAAAATATCACAATCATGAGAAACAAATGAAAGATGCTTATTTTTAAGGTGTTGGAATTGAAGAAATCAAATTGAACCCTATCATTTAGAATGATGAATCAATCTATGTGGAAGAAATCAATGGTTTAAGAATAGTAAGGATGAATGGGTAAGAAAAGATAGAATCAACAAGCCCTTAGAAAAGAGTAAATTCACAGGAAAACAAATTGTAAAAGCATTCAAAAACATGTGTTTTGTTTTTATTTAAATGGTGAAAAAGTGCCAACCTTTTTAGACTACCGTTTTTTCTATGATTGGGAAGACCTCAAATTTTTAAAATGATAAATCTCAAAGTTGGGTTTAAGGTTAAATGAATTTTTTTAGGAATATTACAAATAAAATAGAAGATATTTGGAGTCTATTACTATTTTAATGGAGTTTCATCATTACTAGAAACATTTTCCCCGCATATTGCACCATGTAATTATCGGGTATATACATATTGCCCCGTTTGAGTAGTGTTTCTGCCATTAACGAGAAAGAAAATTATTTTCAAGTATGGCGTATCTGAAAATGAGATATTTAAAAAATTTACTTGACCTACTTTCATGGCTGAGTGATGCTAGACAAGACATTTTGTCACTTGCGATCAAAAATGGGATTCAAGTGCACTAATATAATAAAATTGAAAAAATGCTTAAAACAAAAATATGAGACTATTTATTATCTGAGTGGGGAGGGAAGACCACCTGATCCATCTCTCCAACCCTACAAAACTCACATGTGTCAAAGTAAAAAAAATATTATTTGTACTAAAACACCATATACATATATGAAGCTATTTCTATTTTTGGAAACCATTTATTATTTGAGATTTTTCTATTTTTGGGATCTATATTTCTAATGAAAATTTCAAACACAAAGATGGTCATCCTTGTAGAGCATTCAACAAGGATACCAATGGAGCCAACGACATTTTTTGCACCTCATAGATCTGTGAGTTATGGTCATTTTTGTCCAATACCATAGATTTTAGATTTTTTTCTTGAAAAGTAGCCTAGGAGGGATGAAATTACTCAAAATTATAGTTAAATTTTTTTATTGGGGTAGGAAGTAGAGATATAGGCTTTGTTTTTTAGAATTTTTTTTATTTATTTCATTTTTGTGAGTTTATGCATGCATAATGCCACAATTGTCATTGGGGTTAAAAATGCCTCAATGGTTTTGCAACTACCACTTAAGGTAGACCAAGGTTACGTTACCACCTCCCAAGATTCTTAATTTTTACAAATTTAAGGTTTTTGGTTTGATTTTTTAGTTATATGATATGAGATTTGACACACATTCATTGTTTTGATGCTATAAGGGGATTATGTGGGGTGAAGTAAGAGCTAAAGAGTAGGATTGGTTAGCTCTGGTCATCCCTTTACTGACTTAGTAAAAAATTACCTCTCAAGTAGGAATTTGGATTTTATCTTATACTAGGATGGTTACCCTAATGAAAATATTATCATGTGAATTTTAAACTTCTTGTTATGCAAATTAGAATATGTTCTGATTCCCCAATGTCCATGTAGAGTAGACCATCACATTGCAGGATGTATAAAATATATTGGGGTGCATGTTACTGGGAAGAAGTTATACATTAAGGATGCTAGCTCACCTGATGGGGCGTATAAGTGTGAAAATTATTTTCAAGATGTAGGGGCACTCAATGTGGGTGCCAAAAATGATGTTATAATAGCTAGTGTGGAGCAAGCCCCTATGTGCAAGATTATCATTGGTGTTTTATCCTTACGCTTGGTGGGAGATAAGGGTAGGGACACATTATTATATTTCTAATCCCAATTATATAGAGTATAAAGGACCATAATAGGTTATTCTCATGGGTTCAAGACATTATATACACTACATATCATGAATTGTATCATAGTTTTAGATGCCAATAATTATATTTGAGCCACCCTACTATAGTTATGTCATGGGTGTATGTGAGGGTCATCATCGATCAGAGGGGAATTTGAATTACGGATCCAATGGAAAGCATGGAAATGAGATGTGTTGATATGGAACATTTTAGGGAAACACCATAGGTAGATAACACATTGACTACTGCTGACATGATTGCAAAATCGTAGAAGGATATACTTGGATCCTGGGTAGGAGAGGGGATATCAATAGCCAACTATTTGGGGACTATACAACCAATTGATAATAGGGAATGGAGAGAGGTACATTAAGTAACATGGGTGCCTAAGAATTTTAAGAACCCTTATGTTGATCATCTTTTAGGTGTGTAGAGGATCTATAGAGGGATCAAGGAGACCAATGTTGGTATACTCCAAAAACTATGATGGAGAACTGAGATTATAGGGGTGTCGATAGGTTATCCTCTAGGTGAACCCAAATAGGTTGTACGAGGTAAATGAAGGTAATGTAGAGGATATCATATTGAGGGATAAGATATAGGAGGGGATGAGTCCTTAGGAGGATTAAGAGGAGAATTAGGAGGTAGATAAACATAGAGAGGTTGACACAAATTGGTATGAGGTGATCCTAGTGAGTAATTATTGAATTTATATATTTTTATCACTCGATTAGATATTGTTTTTAGTAGATTATTTCTAAATTTTGTGTGTGTGTGTGTGCGCGCGCGCGCGTGCACTTGTATGAATATTGTGATCATAATAACCACTATAGAGTGGAGAGGGATCATATTAGACTTATTTACTTTTACCTCTAGTATGACATGAGATTCCCTACATGTTGATCTAATATTTCTGACACACATTGATTATCATACATATGTATTTTCCCCAATATGATACAGTGTAGATAATTTGTCCAAATTTCACCTATCACATCATGATATTTAGGTAGATAATTCTTCTCTATGACAACATTTACCATACTATTATGGGATGTTACATAGTGGAGGGATTTGTAGTAGCTGGAGTGGAGCCATATGAACCAAGGGATATGATGGACATTATCACTAGTTAGCGCATGGAGGTTTTGTTTAAGGTAGTTTTTAGGTAGTGCTATAAAAAATAGAAAGCACCTAAAAGCCAAATGATTAGGGTTTACCGATACCTGCATCGACAATCATAATTTCAAGATGATTGAATTTGGACAATGTGAAAATGATCCTCTTTTCACTGAGTGAGAATACATGTATACAAAGACAGCTAAACAAAGGATATTATACAAATATGATAATGAGTTGCTCGAAAATTTCTGATCCCAGGAATTCAAAGAGACTTCCTTGAAGGGGTGTCAACTTATTTGATACAATTAAGTTTGATTTTATAGTAATAATAGGATATATGAAAAATGACAACAAATATAGAAATTCAAGATGGATAGGAAGGTCTTGCTCAACTTCGTAAGTGACCCAAGAAAGTGTTGTGGAAATCTCGAAGTCCTGAAAGTAGTCATACCAAAGATCCTTTGTTGCTTCTCATATTTCTTGGAGTATATCGAGATGCTCTTCAATATAATCTAATTTTGGTGTGAATGCAATGGCGGAGGAGGTCGAACTTCTCCCACATGAACAATTTCCAGACAATCGGAAGATCGTATATGCTTGTGATGGGATGAGATAGACCTAGAACAATCATCTAGAGAAGATGCATTCTTACAAATAACTTGTTATATAAAAATAATATTGATAAAATATTATATATGCTAAAATGATTATAAATGACAATGATCAATGACGATCATAGATCGATTGAAAATCAAAGGAAAAATATTTGATTTTGATAAAGTATGAATACTACAGATAGAAATGAATGCAAGAAGGAAAGTGATGTTGTAAAGGCATACTATGAAGAGTCTATGAATCTGTGAAAATTAGAAATTGATGTTCAAGTGTGTTTTATGGACCCCAAAAGATAGAGCAAAGGGATATGGAAACTGATCAAATATGATCGAGATCAAAGGAGAACAAATAGAAAATGTTTGATGTGATAAGGAGGTTAATAAAATAGTCACGGATAAATACAGAGAGGCTTGACAATAAAAATATGAGCGATAGGATATATAAAAGCCTACAAGATTCTAAAATGAAGGTTTGGGATTGTTTATGAAGTTTAATGGAAGAAGCAAAGGCTAAAGGACTAATCGATGATTATTCCTATGTATATAACTTATATTTAATAGGTGATCTCAAATGATTGAATTAAATACGATTTTTGACAAGATTGTACTGGAAGACAATGATGACGGACTATAGATTATAAATACAATGAAATGAGATAGTAAAATGATATAAATAAGGGTACTAACCTTGATGATTTTCTTGTAGATTATAGAGTTGTTGACATGCAATATGAGAGAATACTTGGGTGTCCTAATGGCTTTGACAGTAATATGTTGATATCTTTGAATCCAAAATGGCATTGCTTACATGGGCAATATTATGTCCTTGCACACCAATTATGAATAACTAGAGAAGGGATACAAAGGTTGATTAAATAGAATTGATAGTTTCCACAACAATCATTGGCAATCACAGATTGCATTGATTTGATCGTAAAGTTTAAAACCAACAAGATGAAGAATGGAAAATAGTTAAAACCACTTGCCATCCCGGGTATTAAGGTGTTAGGAAATGGGTGGGAGGTTAGGGATTAGGGTTGTAAGAGGTTAGGGGGTTAGGATAAGTGGGGTACATTGGTTAGGTTGGTATCTAGGTGGTTAGGGGAGGGTAAATGGGTTTCTATGCAGGTAAAATGGGAGTTACAAAGGTAAGTTATATGATACTTAGGATAAAGATAAGAAGATAGGTAATGATAATTTGATTGGTGTGTTTCGGGTCACATAGGAGTGAAAAAGAGGTGTCTATAGGTTCTTAGGATGGTTAGAAAAGACATTGGAACATGATCCTTAGTAGAATCCCTCCACCCACTTCTTTGCAGGGGTCTCAAAGGGATGTTTAGGCCTTAGGATTTTTATTTCTTAGTTTTTTTATTTTTTATTGATTTTTTGGGGTTTTAGACTCGTTATCAAGTATTTAGAACACACTTTCCCTTTAGTGTGATGGTGATGTACTTAAAATTTGATAGATACATACATTTTGTTTCAACATTTCTTGGTATTTATTGAATTTAAAAAGTTTATTTCCTTATTTACACACTTTACATGGTTTGAAATGTATGGTTTTTTTTTCATGATTTCATGGTTCTATTTGAATTCTTTGGAAGTAATGAAAATGATATAAAAAAATGAAATGTGTGTAAATAATATAACAACACATGATAAAATTTGAAAAATAATTCTTTTAGATAATTGCAATACTTTTCATTTCATTGGAAAAACTTTTGTGATTATGATGATAATTAAAAAGGGTAGAAAATATTACTTCACCCTTAACCCATGCAACTAGTGATATGTGAGGTTCCATCACTGTGATTTAAGAGGGACACAGTAGCCATGAATGGGTGTGTGGAATACAAGAAAAAAATTGATGATACAATTTTTGAAACTAGTAAATTGTCAATATTGATTCAACAAATCTTGTAATTTATCTTTTCGAATTTTTACGTTTAGATTTAGAGAAATTATAATTCATAGGATTATTCTAGACTCAGGCCCATGGATGGGAAATTGATTGAAGAAATATAGTTTTAGGAGTAATTTATCTCTTTCTGCATGGGCTACTAAATAATATTTAGGGGTTTTTACATCTTAGGAACTTTGCATTGTATTGCATTGATTCAAGACTTATATGTGACCCCCTTTGCCCCATGATAGTAGTAGGAAATAAGGGCTCATAATTAAAGGTAAGATGTAGGTGAGTAATGGAATATTTCCTCCTATCATAGATTTACACCACTAGTAAATAATGCGAGTTCATCATTGAAGACTAAAAAGGGCAGCAAATGAGAATATTTTTCTTTCAATGTGTGTGTGTGTGTGCAGCAAATGAGAATATTTTTCTTTCTTTCTCTCTCTCTCTCTCTCTCTCTGTGTGTGTGTGTGTGTGTGTGTGTGTGTGTGTGTGTGTGTGTGTGTGTGTGTGTGTGTGTGTGTCTACTTATATTTCTCTTTATAAATTTGTATCGTACAAATTTACCTTTATTTTACATTGTGAATTTTGGGAAGATATTTGTGCCCCATACCTTTTCCCCATGTAACTAGTAATATGTGAGGGATCGCCATATAAGACCAAAAATGGTGAGAAGGAACATCTATGTCAAGAATGTTAGAATTGTTTCTTAGAGAGAATTGTGAAAGGAAAGAATTTTCATTAGAAAGCTAATAGGTTAATATTTGGGTAATAAATATATAAATTAAAGAGCTTGTAATGGATTAAAATGCAAAATGTTTATCAGAATCAACATTAAACTTCAATTTGGAAACAAAATCTACAAAATGTATTGTAGGATTATGAATTACGTGGTATTATTGGAGTGTATGAATATGATTTTTTTTTGAATTTAGGAATATTTAAAGATATTATAACATAAGTAGATTAAAATAACTAACTAAAAAAATGATGATGCATAAATAAGTTAATAAAAAAATTAATGAATTTACTTTAAGTATGCAATGTTTTATATGTAGAAATGTTTGAGATGGAGTGAGTTGACAGATTCACCAATATCCTTGCCCTCCTAAGTACATAAATGAGACACTCTATTGTTAAACTCTTTGGTCACCTGGTAGGTACCAAGCCACTTGGATCTAAAATTTTGACCTTCACTAATTTTCTTATCTATTCGAATTTCAAGCCTTAATAATAGGTCACATTCTTAGATAGGTAATTTGTGGACCTTTTAATTATATTGGAGAAAAATTATACATACATACATACATACATACATACATACATACATATATATATATATATATGTATGTATGTATGTATGTAGATATAATGTATGTATGTATGTATGTATGTATGTATGTATGTATGTATGTATGTATGTAATTTTGATGATGTTTCTAGAATCTAAGCCTCTTTTCATCTAAATTTTATAACTCTAATAATCATGTGATCCTATACTCTTCTTTTTCCAAGATACCTTGAAGAGATATGAAAAGAGTAGAAAGATCTACTTCTAAGGGAACTACAACCTCCACACCAAATATTAGGGACAATGGGGTTTCCCTTATGGGTATGTCAGTACAAGTTATGCATATCTGGAATGCATGAAACGATTTCAAATGCCAATATATTTTATTTTCCTTGATAATTTTAAGGAAAATAGATTTCAAAGTCTTGTTAGTAGTTGTATACACTCAAATTTGGTAATTTTTCCGTGTGTAATGCCAATTTTGACCTTTTATCTTAACTAAGAAAAATGTTCACATTCTGAATCTAATCTCCTCATTTCTCTAGCCATTCCAAAACTTTCTTATCTTTTTAAGTAGTACATGTCATCAACTCTAGAAATATTATTCAATCAAAGAAACATAAAACAAAATGATATTTACGACATAAATTTTAGTTTTGATTTTTCTCTCTCCTATTCAACATTGTATGGAAGGGTTAGTATGTAGGTTATAGTCTTGTATGACCTGTACTATCCTACCCCTTCATAATCACAGACTAAAATTCTAATTTTAGATCATTCTTTGGGTCATTTCCTCTTCCTAGGGTCAACATTATTAGAATATCTCACCTACAAAAGACTATATAAGGAATTCATTATCACTTTATAACTCACGTGACATTATCACAAGATACTATTACAAATATCATTCCAAGATCACTTAAAGGTTTCTTAAATTTTCCTAATTAGATGCACATTTTCTAGAGCAGTCCCTACTAATATTATAAAGTACTCAACTAGGTTAAAGATTCTAACTTCATCCATACACACGCGTGAAAATATCATAGAGACAAATATTAACAAGAGAAAATTCATCTCAAACATTACACAAGAGTTTCAATCAAAAAAGGGTTAGGTCACATAGTCGAGGCACACCACATCTCACCATTATTGTGATGGGTAAATTCTATACTATGCAGTTAGCCAACTATCTTGGTGTCATGAGACATGAGTTCACCCCTAGGGGATTTGTTAGATATACACTCTATCACAATAAATTAGGAGAACTACATCAAGCTTTATTTCAATAACGAGGATATGTAGTGCAAAATTTGGATTGTTTTAGTAGCTGCAAGTATTATCGCCAAGTTTTGTCTAACATAAAACACACACATTTTTATATTTTTGTTTGTTAATGCTTTGATGAAGGTTTTTACATGTTTCTAGGATTTTTTATTTATTGTAGGTCATCACATGTCATCTCGAAGCTATGAAAGCAAGAGTGACATATAAAGAGCATTGATTATAGGCAAGAGAAGCACATATGAAGTTAGAGGCTCAAACTGTCTCAGAGTCTCAAACCATAAGAAACCTATCATGTACTATACATCTCTAACCTAGACCATACATAATACATATGGTCATACACCTGCTCATTTTCTAGTTCCATAATATTTAGTACATAATCCATAACTCCGTATATTCATTTTCACTTCCCTACACACCCAAATCATTATATAATAATACTAAATAACTGATTCAATCTCTCCTCTCATGTTTTGAGAAATTTACTTATCATTTATCAATTATATTTCTTATTTCAAGTTTGAATGCATTATTAGGGTCATGTATAATTGATTTTGGAATTTAATTAGATCAGTATAGTCTACTTTTTTCCAACCCTTACATCCTACTCAGTTGTTATAAAATATCATTCTAAAATCTATCTAAAGTGTAAAAATTTGGTGAACTTGACTCTTGAGTCGAATATATTTCTCAAACCCTTGTGCCCCTAGGTTTATTATTTTTATTTCTACTAATTGGATATTGTACATCATGATTTTGAATGTCATGGATCATTATGAGTATATCTATAGCTTGTACAAATTTTCCTTCCCTTATCCCAACCATGCAACTCAATTTCTACCTTCTCAAGTACATGTTGATATATTTTCTCATTCCATATTCACACTCTACAGTAATAACATACAATGTGAGTGAAATCATGACATGGATGACAATAATATTTTATTAGAGGACATAAAATAAAATTTTGCATCCTCTACAACAAATCCTAATACTCCTTTATCATCGACTATGTAGACATCAACTGTCCCTACATTGATAGATCTTGTTTCATTGGGGGAATATTTTTGTCATGCTAAATGTCTAACATGCAAATTTTAAAATTTTGGTCATGAAAACCAAGCCCCCACTTGACAACCTCCTCTCCCAGTCATTGTAAACCATTATTCTAACTATCCTATCAATTGTGTCATTGTCATTCTGGCTGTGAAGAATGTGCTAACATTGTTTTCAAGTGTGTTTCATGTGTAGGGAAATAAACCTAGTTTAAATCATTAAAGTTTTGAGACCCAAGGTGGAGTAGTTGTTCCCAAAGGTATAAAAGGGATATTTTTAGCCATTTTATAGCAAAGGAATGACATCTAGAGGATGATTGCAAGGGATCAACACATCTAGGAGTTGTACAGAGGAGTATGGAAGTGATCTAAGGAATTTAAAAAGAATTATATGGAGTCATATGGTGTTGAGAATCATTCAAGTAAAATAATGTCATTTCGGGTGTATGGAATAATACCTTCAACAGAGAAAATAGACTTGTCCTAAATATTATGGGAGTTCCAAGAGGATTTGGAAGCTACAAAAATAGGAAATAGAAAGCTCTTCAAATTCTTTATATGTTATACACATCAATTTTGATCAAATACTTCAAAATATTTTTTGATAACCTAATTAACTACAATTTCCCCTTTGAGCCAAAAGAGTGAATGTGAAGAAAATCAAAAATGAAATAAGAATTGGATATTTAAAATTGTTGAAATGGTCTCATCAAGTGATTTGTATTCAAAATTATATAAGTTCTGGCCTTTTAACTCCATGTATTTCTTATGGGGTAAAAAAAGCACTTCAGTTGCTCTAAATTCAAGTTGGTGGGATGACATCAACAATTTTTTCAAGCTTAGGTGCACTTTTTACCCTCACATGTCCCTTTTCCCTTATACCTTTGTGCAAGGGCATAGTGGGGAAACAAAATTTCCCCCCTATTTAAGCAAAGAAGTTACATCATTTAAGACTTACAATTTGCTCCCTAAGTCACTCCACAATCCAAAATCATGACCCTAGGTACCCTTGGTGCATTTTTCAAGGATGGTGTTCCTTTTCCATTTCCCATTGGTGAAAGGGGAAAATAGGGACACAAAATTGAAACCTCTCCTTGTTTAGTGTATTTTTCATCACTTAAACACTTACAATTTTCTAGTAGGAAGGCTCAAAATTGGTCTTAGTTCACCCTGCCCCCTCCTCATGTGCACCGACCCCCATGGCACATTTTTCAACATTGTCTATCCCTTTTCCCTTCTCCCATGGTGTAAGGGGACAACATGGATACTAAAATGTGCTTCCCCTCCTTAGTTAGCCCTTGGTCACATACATGACCAAGTTACAACTCCCGGAGACCTTGATTTCAACCCCTTCCATCTTGTTCACATGAAACCACATAGTGACACTTGGCATGATCCTATGCAAGGAAAAATTTAGTGCCCCTATTTTCCCCTTCCTTTACATGTCCCCTATTTTAGGAGTTTAACTCCACCTCTAACCCCCAATTGACCCAGGTTAAGCGTAAATGAGTTAATGATGAGTTATGGTGTGCAAATAGAGTTATATTAAAAACTTAACCATTTTTTATTTTTGAAAGTTTTATTTTTTCCACCCAAAACTCACCTACATGATATTATGATGCTGGAAATTTTCTAGACACCTTCATACCCAAAAACATAAATTTGCTCATATCTCCAAAACCCCTTATCTGATTTCCATAAGATTTTAACAACAACCTCTTCTAAAAAACACCTTTGAAATGAGTATAAGATCATCCCCATTGATGCTCTAATTTTTAAAAATAAAAAATAAAATTTCATCCATCACACTTGCTTTTTCATAACTACAGAGTTTTACTGATTTAATATCTCTAAAAACTAGAGCAGAAGATCCCGAGAAAAAACCTAAACTTTTGAGATAATTCCATTCCAACATCGAGAAGTCCACCTTATAAAAATAATAAGTTGTGATAAATCCCCTTAGTCCAAAACGATTAAGTTTTAGAAACATAAAACTTTCAGTGTCACCATCACTCCATGCAAATAAAAAACACTAAAAAGTGACAATTTTGGAAACTTACTAAAAATGGTCATCCAAAATAAGACCTATTAAAAATACAAAGTGTTAGAATTAGGGTTGAATAATTCATATCAATTCATACCCCACTTATTTCACTTCTTCCTATCACCATGAAGGTTATATATTTTAGTTTGGAACCGATTTCCACCTTGCACATTGAATATCCCAATGTTTGTGACAATGATGTGACACACATGGACCTGGAAGATATGAAAGTAAGGCTATTAGGTGAGCCTCATGAACCTATGGAATAAAATATATTATAAAGTGTTCTATTCAAAGTAGATGGCCATCATATGTTTTTTCAAAGCACCAAGCTATTCCTAACTTGTACACAAAACTATGACCCATAATCCAAAATAATCTAAGAATATGACAGTTCCATTCTTGCAGTCCTCACACCAAAAGGTATATCTCAATGCCTACAAATTCCTACCTATAATTATATAAAAATAAAATGTAAAATAAAGGGAAAAAAAAAACAATAATGCAAACCAGATCTTTCCTTCATGCCTCCTTACAATGTCAGATAAGATTAGCTAAATTGGAATGAAGCACTGAGTTTGTTGAATATCTTCGATCAATTAGATGTGGATGCTCTGAATATGTTTGGAATGGAATTATATTTCAGCTAAGAGAAATTCAAATGATTGGTGATTAAATTGATTGATGGATTATTGATCGAATGGATAGTGTAACGGTGCGTAAAATTGAATATAAATTCAACACAATGACAATGTAAATTCTTAAGCTCCCAAAGATGAAAGTGTTTATTTATAGCTAAGGGAAGAGAATCCTAGACCCTTGATTTATATGATTTATTTTCTAAAATGGGGTTAACTAAAGCATGATTGGAATGATTTGCTTGAGTTACCAAATGCAATGAGATATGCCATCTTTTCTAGTGGGTCGAGATCATGCTACGGGAGTGAACCATTGAGCAAATGGGTGACGTGATAAATTGGTGGAAAACTTATTGATAAGAGGAATAAGATATTTTTGGAGGAGTGATAGAATAAATAGGCTCAAAAAATGAGAGATGAAGGGTAAAAGGTCAAAATTAAGAGTTTCAGACCTAAATTAGGGTTTTTAGAAGGTTTAAATAAGAGGAGATGGGGGATAGAAAAAAATCATTAGTCATTTGTGCTATTAGGGATTTATTTCTATACATTGATTTTTGCCCTGAGATTGTGATATAGATGGTGTAATATCTTGCATGTATTCATCGCATGGATCAGGTTCAAGAGTGTGGGTGTGGTCCTAACGATGACAATCCAGTGAGTACATGAAAAATTTATGAGGGATGTGCATATATTTCATTTTATAGATAGAAAAAAATTTAAAAAAAATTCGTGCAAGGATGTACATACATTAGCGTAGGTCACGAAATGTGCCAGTGTAGGTTGTCTTGTATTATTGTTAATGTAGATGAGCTAGTGTAATAGTTGTGTTGGTGCGATGTTAAATGTGCTATCGTAATGGGAAGTGCACTATGTTGTGTGCATTACTGTAAGAATAAGTGCGCTAGCATAAGATTAAGTGAACTAACATGAGTTAGTGAAATAGGTAAGGTGTGGAAGTGGTAAAAATGTGAAAAATGATTGGGAAGGGACTAATTAATGATTTTAAATGTTTATAGGAGAGACTATATGCATTGGATGTTCAAGAGAGACATTCAATATTGCAAGAATTCGAGAGGTGGATGATGTGTGCAGAGAAGAGAGAAATATGTGAGGTATTGGAGGTGACAAGTTTGTCACACATAAAATGGATGTTGGAGATCAGATTGGATCACTCTTTATTGACTTCTTTAGTAGAGCGACGACATAACAAGTATCAAACATTCAGATTACCAACTAGGGAGATATGTGTGATATTAGAGGATGCATACCACATACTAAGGGTGTTGATGCAAGGTTGGTTGATTCAATGGGAGAGTTGAGCATCACACGTATGATTGTAGACACAACTACTGTTTGGAGTAGAGGTTATTTTTTATTAGATAATTTTATTCAAATTTCATAGCATTAATCCACCTTTCATCTAGACCAAATTCTTCAAAAAAATTAGGTTCAACCTCATACAAAGTCTACAAGGCATGATAATAATGTTGATTGCGGGTCATATTTCTCATATTATTAGACTGAGAATTAGAAACCAAATTTTGAGCCCATTCAGGAATTCTAGACTGATACATAGATTGAGAAGACTCCACATTAATATCTCCATCAATTATATCGAAATAAGGATGATCGTCCTCTTAGAAATTAGTTTCCATATTTTCCAAAGAAGGATTATCAAATTGAAGAGTTTCAGCCTCAGGAAAAGCAACGAAGAAGAGAGATGAAGATTCATAAAATGGATTTTCTAGAATATGAACATTCATATTCTCTATAATCACATGTTTGGCTAGATCATACACTCTTAATCCTTTTGTGTGACCATCATACCCGACAAAAATGCAAGATTAGGAGGTAGGATCAATTTTTGTCTTTTAGTTTAGGAATGAGAAGGGAAGCATGACTACCAAATATCTTTAAATGAGATATATCAGGTTTTTGTTTGGTCCAAACTTCATGAGGAGTAGTTTGATGCAAAACTTTAGTAGGAATTCTATTTAGGACATGAACAACAGTGTTCATGGATTCAGCCTAAAGGAACTTAGGCACTTTGGACTCATGAATCATGGTTCTAGCCATTTCTACGATTTTTATATTATTATTTTCATCTATTTCATTTTGTTGTGGGGAATATGGAGTTGTTAACTATTTTTGAATTCCACAAGACACAAAACTCATCAAACTTCTTATTAACATATTTACCTCCATTATCAATTTTGATTCTCTTTATTTTCATATCAAACATGTTTTCAACTAAGGCTTTAAAATCTTGAAACTTCGACAAAAATTCATATTTTTTAATGTAATAAGACCAAGTCATCCTATAAAAGTCGTTAATGAAACTAGAATTATGCAAGGCTCCACCAAGAGAAGGAACTTCTAAATGAGATTCTGAATCACTATGGATTAACTCAAACTAGTTAGAGGAATTAGACTCATGATTTTTATGAAATAGTTCAACATTATTCTTTCCATGTGTTGTCATGCTAAATTTCTATCATGAAAAATTGAAAAAAAATTCCATGACAACTAAGCCCACGCTCAAAAATCCATGATCTGGGTAATGTAAACCCACCCTCTAGCCAATTACTGACTATGTAAACCCCATCATGGATGAGAGAAATGTGCTAACTAGATTTTTTTTAAAAAAATTCATGTGCAGTTAATTTTGTGGGAAGAAATTCATGGACTCATTTTGATACACCTTGAAGGAACTACTCCCAGAGGCATAAAATAACCTATTTTCAAGACTTTCACGGCTAATAAGTACCCTCTGGATATGAAAAAAGAATATATAATTCATATAATAAGTTTTTAACTAAGATATTATATCATCAAAGGTAGTTTAGGTAAGTTCTGTAATAAGAGATAGGTTTAGGAACAGGTTGTGCAACACCAGACTACTTATAGCATAGTACAGGGAAATGAAAGTAGTGAAAAAGCTAGTGATCTTGTTTGGGATGTTGCGGGAGCCTCAGGTAATTTTTTTAAGTGAAAATATACTTAGCATAAATCTAAGAAGGAATAATTCACATCCCAAAAGGTTTCAATAAATTATATCGTCCAGATTTTGAGATATTATCCTGACAGTGTAGATGAAGATATCCAATCTTGGTAAAGATTCAAATGAGAATTATAGGAGTTATACAAATATTTAAGACTTGATTAAAATCAAAGATTACCTATTCAATTACCTATTCACTAAAAATGTTTCAGTTTCCCTTTTCATCGTCATTCTTTTCAGTAGTAATCACTTTCACCAGCGCACAGGTTTGAGCAGAATCATAGAAGGGGGTAAATTTCAAATTTTAGGAAGAATTTGATCTTGAAACCTATGTTAATGATCTCAACAGACAATTTTGAGTCAAAATTTTATAATTTTTTCATGGGTAACTCTTAGGGAAGCTCTAGGGGCAAAGACTCACTCTTTGAGGTCTGTTTTTTGTAGTTGTTGGTGAAGGAAGGCTTACTATAAGTTTCCAGGTCACACATTCACACCTTGTATGAACTTTTTAACCTTTTAAATTGGTTTAAAGTTTCATGGGGTGCAAAAAATTGTGACCCTGAGGGAGGAGAATGATGTTTTTGAAGTTTCGTCACTTAAGTGACTTGTTTGGTGGTTAGGTGAGTGTTATGCACTCACATCTTGAAATGGTCTCATCCTCATGTTCTAGCACCCCCATGTCACATATGTGAGGCCTGATTACACCCTTTCATCTGGTTAAAAATTTTAATCGGTGAAAAAAAATTGTGACCCAGAGGGAAAGACTCTTTTTCGTCACTTAAAACACTACTTTGGGTGTTAGATGCAAGTTATCAATTCTCAAGTCAAGTTGGCCCCTCCTCATGGTGAACACCCCCCATAGCGCATTTTTAAAAACTAGATGTATCTTTTCACCATTACACCTCATCCTAAATGTGGTTAGCTGAAATGGAGGCTCCCAGACCCATTTAGTAAGTGTTAACCCTCTCTCAACCCGAGTTAAGGAGAAGGTGTGCAAGTGGGTTAAAGGTGAGTTTTCTGAGCCATGGTTAACATTTGAACTTTTAAAAATTCCTTATGCATTTTTTAAGCCTATTTTTAAAAATATCCTCCCTCAATTTCTTCTCCAACATTCTCATACTCAGTTGTCACCATGAAACCCCGTGCTTGGAAACACCTTTTTGCTCATATCTCACAAACCCCTGCTCCATTTTCCATGAGATTTGGACTGAAATTTCCTTGCAAAAAACACCTTAAAGAAGAATTTTATCATGCATACATTGATTATATATAATATTTTATACATATCCATGAAATTTCCATCCAAAAATATCCATTTATCAGATCTACACAATCTTGGCGATTGAAATCCCTTGAAAATTGGAGTAAAGCCATAAAATGGAAAATAGAAACTTCTGCAAGTAGTTTCGTTCGAATCCGACACCAGGAGGACCACTTTATATTTTTATTAAATATTCATGGGAAACACTACTAAAAATATTAATCCTAATAAAAATGTGCATTCTTACTCCTCGTTTCATTTCCCCATGATTGAAACACTCGAAAATTGGCAAGATTGACAAAAATTACAAAATTGGCCAAAATAGGGCAGTAACGATGGACATTATAAAAATAGTAAATGGGTGAAATGATCTAAAATTGGTCATATTACAATCCTTCACACATCTTAATATGGTCTCAGCACTCACAGGATATTCTCTCTCTATTTTCAAGTCGATTCTTGCATTCCCCGATGCAGGGAGCAAAAAAGTGCCAAAACAAGAAAATGTCAACTTTGTCATAAAGGCCATTTCAATTCATTTCACATAGAATGCATGATAAATTAGAGGATTTAATTGGTTTTAGTTTCATTCTCCTTTATGTTAGGTTAATTAATTATGCATAATATAAATTGATTATTTAATTAATTTTATTAATTAAATAATAATGTTATATGGTTATATTATAAACCATATTATTGTTGTATGTTGTTATATGGTTTTTAAACCATATTTGTCTTTTATTTCCTCAGGCATAATTGTTATAATTGTTATAAAAATTTATGTGCTTCCCGGATGTATTTTGGAAGCTGTTGTGAGTTTAGTTTTACCTGTGCAACCTATTTCTTTGTCTGCACATAGCTGTTCAATTCCTATAAGAATTGTAACACTCCATTGTATTCTATGTTGATTGAGATTAATAAAGTTAATCAGGCTTCCGCCCCTGTTTCTCAATTTACATTTGGTACCAGAGCGTATTGAAGCTCCTAGAAAGGTTGGAGAAGGTTACAGAAGAAGGAGAATTCGTGGAGAAGAAATTTGCATCAATGGAGAGCCAGTGCTGCCTCCAGCAGCTTCCCAGAACCCCCTGTAAACTCACAACCTATTGTGTGAATTCCAAGTAAACGTAAAGCAAAAAAAAAATTGTTTTGGTGCACTGCACCAGAAAAATTTGCTCCCTGGAAAGCTGATCATTTTTAGTATATTTTTTTTTAAAATTCTTTTTTACCCCATTAGGGGTTTTATCTCTATTATTAGATAAGACTTTTTGGGTTCTGCTAAAATAATGTTCCATCAAATTTGGAGGACCAAGCTCCCACCAAGTTGCATTGAACACTGATCAATTTCTGTTGCAAACCGAGCTCATAGCTTTTGAACGAGTTGCATTGGGTTGAATTTGATTTGTGTTCTTTGTGCATTAGGGGGAGAGATACGATGTTGAAAATGACCAAGATTACATGCTCAACTGCATTGGAGTTTAAGTGGTTTCAACGTTGATTGAGTTTAATACAATTATCAGGCTTCCACTCCTGTTGCTCAATTTACATTTGGTACCAGAGTGAGAATCTAGACCTGTGAGCCTGTGAAGGTGTGGAAATAGAGATCAGCCAAGATAGAGGAGTTTTGGAGAAGTGTTTGTAGCATCTGAGAGCATTTGTAGCCTCCTACAACCTCCCAGCCCATCCCTACCTCCTCACATCCTCCTGTTTGTTCCACGCATTTGGAACACAAATTTTTATTTTTTTATTTTTTGCACTAGTGCACCCAGCACCAGGAAAAATTTACAGGTATAGCTCCTAGCGAGTTAATCTGTTGTGATACATTGAGCCCACACTATCCTGTAGATCGACCTATTGGCTAAAGAGGCGGTTTTTTGAAAATCGAGTTTTAATCATCGGAGGGCGTCTTATACTCCATTGGCTAGCGGTGTATTAAAATGAGCCGTGTTCATTATTTTCCAAGCAATGTCGAGGCTTCAATCCTCCATGCATACTCCATTTCCGACCTGCACACAAAGACAACAACAAAGGTCACACATTTAATCTACAACTGTGTGATCTACACTAATCCATCGAATGCACCATGTGACCTACGTTTAGGTTGAGCTAGCACTCCCTGTGCCAAAGGATGGTTTCAGCTTGGACTTGTAAAGCGAATCAAATCTGTGGTGAGAAACAAGCACAATGATCAAATAGTAAATAAAACAGTGTTATCCAATCATTCAAAAGGGTTGTTGGATCTGCAAGGTGGAGCAATCCACACAAACCAAGCGTAAAAGACGTGGCTTCATCTCCCATGTGACCTGCGTGAACATAAAGGCTGCATACAAACTAAAAATGGTGAGAAATAAAAAAATGCAACGTTCAAAATGCAAAGATAGAAGTTGTGGATCCGTTCTTCTCATTGGAAGCCACGTGGAACCTCTGCCACGTCTTGTTTAATGAGGTAAGTCATTTTTTCATCTACTCCAAATATACTTTTCTTCATTTCATTACCCAAGCACTCATAGAGCCAAAGTAGATAGTGGAAAAGTACTTAGAAGTGTGAGGTGCATGGTTTGAATCACACCAAAACACAAGTTTTTCAATTTGGTGGAAAATTTGGCAGAACCGCTAAACTTTAGTGGGAAATTCAAATTTAGTTATAACTAACTAAATTTAGCAGGAAAATCCCTAATTTAGGGTTTAAAAAAATCCCCATTCAGCCTGTTTTTTCATTCTAGACATTTTTTGCTAAAGGAGGCCTATCCAGAAATTACATTTTCAGCTATATTTTTGCAATTTTTTGGCGTAGTGGGTCATTTTGGGCTCCGGAGGCCACCAGGGCCCGCAAAACAAAAAAAAATTCTTGTCATTCAATTTTTTCCAGATTTTTGAATGTAATTTGTATACTTCAATATATTGTACTAATTTGTAGTTTTCCATAGTCAACTGCAAACTTTGTAACTACTCAGAAACTAACAAAATTGTAATAAAAAAAGTTTAAAATTGGTTCTGAAACACTCACGAGATCCTAGATCTCATTCACAACGTTCAGTATATACAGTGCCTCTGGGAAGTGCTTATGGGTAAAGTTGTCATGACTACTACTACACTTAAGGCCTAATATAGCTGCAACAACATTGTCTAGGCATCGACCCTTTAAATTGACGGGGAGTAATAAGGTCGTGGTGCACACACTATGAGCCATCCCATCCATTGTCTGTGAACGATTGCATGACATAAATCCAGACTGAGAAATTATCCAAGTATATAGCAAAGTTACGCGTGTGTATGAGGATATTTCTTTGAGCCGGTGTCAATAATCACACAGACCCCTTTCAATACTATCTTGGTACCACGTATTGAATTCTTTCACGTACGTTAACGCCTCTTTCACGTACCGCCGGGTATATAGAAAGGGCGAGCTTCTTCCACGTACCATCGGGTATATCAGAAGGGCGCGTATATAGAAAGGTTCGGTATATTGGACTGACGGTATATAGATTGGGAGACCTTATACCTAGAGTGATAAGATCCAAACCCTATCAGTGATTTCTGCAAAATGGGCACCAATGCCCCCAAATTTTTTCTTCCTGGATTCACAACTACTCAGAGGAAACAACTATGTTGCATGGAAGACAAAAATCAAGACACAGCTTGAGTTTGAAGAAATCTGGCCTGTTGTGACTGGTACTCTGACTAGATCAACAACTGATACAACACAACAGAGGCAGTTTGATAGAGCAGATCAGAAATCCAAACTCATCATCTTGTTTGGAGTGTCTGACGATGTGAAACCCCACATTCAAGATGCCACAACAGCCAAATGAAGTATGGGATAAGTTGAGCACAGTATACGAGGCCAAGAACAAGAATGTTATACTGAATTTGCAGAGTCAGTTACACACATTGAAGTTCAAACAGAATGAAAAAATTGAAGCTTTCTTAAGAAGAGTTGTAGAGTTGAGGGCTTCACTTCTAGCCCTGGGAGAAGCAGTCTTAGATGATGCTCTCATTCCCATTGTTCTGAGAGCACTCCCCTCTTCTTACTGCATTTTTGTTACAACACTAAACGTGTCAGATACGACCATTAGTTTTGAAAAATTGGTAAACCTACTGCAACAAGAGGAAGCCATGCACAATAAGGATGATGAAGAGGAGCAGGCACTTTCTTCACATCAAAAATGGAAAGGAAAAGGTAAAGGAAAACCTAATTCCTATCAAAATTCCCAAAATCAAAATCAGTATCAAGGGGACAGACAACAGAAGAAGCAATGTCCTATCTGCAAAAGAGGACATGACCTAAAATATTGTTGGTATAATACTTACAAGAAAGGTTCATCTAGCAACTCTGGACCTCAACAACAATAGTCTTACAAGGGACATTCTAACCAAAATCACGGGAAGAAAAAGGGGAACTGGAAAAGAATACCCCATCAGCAAGGAAATATTGTTGAGCAACAAGAACAGTCAGACAATGAAGACTACTTGTTCACTGCTCGATCAAGTGAACCATCCACGTCATCTAGTGATGTTTGGTATGTTGATTCGGGAGCCACTCGACACATGACCGGCCATAGAGACTGGTTTATTTCAATGAGGGACACACCATCGAAAAATCATGTTTCATTGGGAGATGATTCTTCATATACAGTTCAGGGGATTGGGAACATTTCTCTACCCCTTGGTTCACGCAACTGTAGACTATCAGATGTCTTATATGTCCCTGGGTTGACAAATAAATTGCTTTCAGTTAGTCAACTCCTTGATCACAATCTAAAAATTGACTTTGATAGTCATTCTGGCAAGAAAACGTGTTTGATTTGAGATAAATCACGAGGCTCAAAAATAGTTGTGAAAGCCTCTAATGTGGGATGCATGTTCCAACTTGATTTTGTTCACAGAGATGATCAAGCACTTGTGGCTAAGAACTCTACCTCAACACAGTTGTGGCATCGGAGACTTGGTCATGTAAGTTTCAAGTATCTCGAGACACTTCACCGGTGCAATATGGTACATGGGCTACCATCTCTTCAGAAGGATACAGACAAGTTTCCTCACTGCCTAGCAGGAAAACAACACAGAGCTTCATTCTAGAAGAGTACATTTCAAGCTCATGGAAAAAACTTGACTTGGTTCATACCGATCTTTGCGGTCTGATGCAACCAAGTCATTCTGGGTTCCAATACTTCATGCTTTGTGTTGATGACTATTCAAGAAAAATGTGGATTTTTTGTCTTCACAAGAAAAGTGAAGCTTTTGAAACTTTCAAGAAGTTCAAAGTAGCAGTTGAGAATGAAACTGGTCATCACATCAGAACTCTCCACTCAGATCGAGGGGGGGAATTCACCAGTAATGAGTTCAAAGACTACCTACAAACTCATGGGATTCGTCGACAAATGCCTCCTCCACACACACCGCAATAGAATGGTGTTGTTGAGAGAAGAAATTGTACTATCATGGAAATGGTGCGATGCATGATCGATGATTCTGGACTTGCAAAGACATTCTGGGTAGAAGCAGCAAAAAAAATAGTGTATTTTTTGAACACAATGCCCACAGTTTCTCTTGAAGGAGTAACACCACAAGAAGCATGGTCAAAGTGGAAACCATCTATTGCACACCTTAGAGTATTCAGGTGCAAAGCAAGCATGCACATACCCAAATAGAACAAAAATAAATTGGACATGAAGTTACAAAAACTCATCTTCATTGGGTACAGTGAAGAGACTCTTGGGTACAGATTGATGGATCCAAAGACCAAAAAAGTCTACACCAGTAGAGATGTTGAGTTTTTTTAGAAGAAGGAAGTAGAGTTTCCTCCTCCAGACTCACCAGATGTATATTTTTCACCAGTTATAAAAATTGAAGTTGATGTTCCCTCAGATGATGAAAGTGAGGATGGGGATGATGGTGTTGATTAGATAGAACCACGACCCATGGGAATAGTTCAGCGTATGCCCAAGTGGTGTACTAGCACATTATGAGATGTAATAATGGATGCTCCACCAGATACATCCACCCCTGGACCACGGACTCAATAAAGCAAGAGAAGAAGTTAACTTTTCTTTGATGAGTAGAGTTATTGAATCTGATGAGCCCTCTATAGTCCAGGAATCCCTACAGTCAAAATCTTGGAAAGATGCCATGGATTCTAAATATCAATCAGTGATGAAGAATAACACTTGAGCAGCTTGTCGATCTTCCACTAGGAAAGAAACCCATTGGATGCAGATGGATATTTAAAACAAAGTACAAAGCAGATGGGACAGTGGACAAGTATAAAGCAAGACTAGTAGCAAAGGGGTATGCACAAAAAGAAGGCATAGACTACGAGGAGACATTTTCTCCCACAACTAAGATCAAAACAATCAGAATGATCTTTTCTCTAGCTGCACAGTTTGGTTGGAAAGTCCACCAGATGGACGTAAAAAGTGCCTTCCTAAATGGAGATTTACAAGAAGAAGTCTACATGACTCAACCTGAGGGATATGTAGTACCTGGTCAAGAAGCAAAGGTATGCAGACTCAGGAAATCTCTGTATGGCCTTAAACAGGCACCCCAGGCATGGTACATCAAGATTGATGAGCATCTTGTACAACATGGATTTGTTAGAAATCCATACGATCCCAATCTTTACCTCAAAAATCAAGGGGGGGGGGGGAGATTGTGATTGTTGTTTTCTATGTCGATGATCTAGTCATCACTGGTATTTCAGTGAAGATGATTGATGCAACGAAGAAATATCTTAATCGATCGTTCGACATGACTGATCTCGAGCTAATGCATTATTGTCTTGGATTGGAAGTATGGCAGAAAGAGAATCACATTTTTGTTTCTCAAATGAAATATACCAAGACAACACTCGAGAAATTTAGGATGATGGATTGCACACCAATTGCTACACCCATGGAGAATAGATTGCAGTTATCTCGTTCAGATCCATCTCCTAAGGTAAATGCCACTCTCTATCGGCAGTTGATTGGGAGTCTCATTTAACTGACCTACACTAGACCAGATATCATCTTTTCAGTGAGCTATCTATCCAGGTTCATGCAAGAACCCAAAGTTTGTCATTGGAAATCAGCAAGGCATATTTTGAGATATCTCAAAGGATCAGTGGATCTTGGTCTAGAATACAAGAAGAACGACAGCTTCTTCTTGAGTGGATATTCGGATTCAGATCATGCTGGTAACATTGATGATAGAAAATCCACTTCTGGATTTGTATTCTTTATGGGATCTAGACCAATATCATGGGGAAGCAAGAAACAACACTTCATTTCTCACTCTTCCACAGAAGCTGAGTATCATTCTGCAAGAGAAACTATCTGTGAAGCGATATGGCTACGTCGCATACTAGAAGGACTTGGAATACCACAGGACAAACCAACCACCATGTATGTTGACAATGAAGGTGTTCTCAAACTTGTTTGCAATCCATTTTTTCACGAGAGAAAAAAGCACATTGAGGTATAGGTTCATTTCATATGTGAACATGTGTTGAAGCACAACATCCAGCTTCAATTTTTTCCAACAGCTGAACAATGAGCAGATATCTTCATGAAGTCACTTGCACGTGACAAGTTCAAGTTGTTCAGAGAGTTCCTCTCCTCATCCCTTGAGACAATGCACAATTAAGGGGGGGAATGTTAGGTTAATTAATTATGCATGATATAAATTGATTATTTAATTAATTTTATTAATTAAATAATAATGTTATATGGTTATATTATAAACCATATTATTGTTGTATGTTGTTATATGGTTTTTAAACCATATTTGTCTTTTATTTCCTCAGGCATAATTGTTATAATTGTTATAACAATTTATGTGCTTCCCATATGTATTTTGGAAGTTGTTGTGAGTTTAGTTTTACCTGTGCAACCTATTTCTTTGTCTACACATAGTTGTTCAATTCCTATAAGAATTACAACAATCCATTATATTTTGTGTTGATTGAGATTAATAAAGTTAATCAGGATTTTGCCCCTATTTCTCAATTTACACTTTCTGCACTCCATACTTATAAGGGTTTTGTCTCATGCTTCACTCATCATCAGTGCTCCTATAGTGGCAGAATCAAGATCATGGTTGTATGAATAAAGTGCATCCAATTTCTCCCATGTGAATGGTTGATCATGAATATGTGATAGTGTCTCACAGATCAGAAGGATTTTATCAATGAGGAAAGTCATCTTCTAGTTTTCTTAGTGGTATACTCCTCAAGTGCACATCACTTCTCTTCTCAAAGTGTTCATGCAGTGTTGCAAAGGTCCATCATTTCAAGAGACTTCAAAAGGGGAAAAGTGTTCAAAGCTATTCATCAAATTTCTTCATCAATTAATAATTTTGGAGGGTCATCATGCATTAGGATGTCATCTGTAAACACCATTGGATCCAATCTTCATCGAAGGCGGAGGCATATCTATTCATGCTCAAGATCATCCTTCCTCTCCTCTCTCATTCTTTCTCCTCTTCTCTCCTCCTAATTCCTTATTGTGTGTGATCATGATGTTTTTTCCTATTCATTTAATTGATAATGAAACATTTGCAAGATGTAAAATTACTTCCTCAAATTATAATAGGGGTACTTAATTTTTCCTTTCCTAGGATAATAAAGAGTCACAAGATTAATAAGGACATGAATATTCATGTGGGGGGTAGATGAAGAGTTACAATGTAAATCTATAAAAGGATATGATCTCCTCATTGTAAAAGGGTGGTTATTCTTATTTACTAGCTCCCATACTCTCTCTAGGAACAAGTGATCAAATTTCCTCTATTTCCTTTTCTTATGTTTCCTCTCGATCTACCCTCTACTCCATGAGCAATGTACTTATTGAATGTCATGTATTAAGAATTTTTGATTTATGTGTTTTGTTCTTTGTTAATTATCATGGTGTCTTCTCATTGATGCAAGTAAAATTTTCTAGTTTTGAAACAATAAACTCTTTTATACTATGTATTGTGTAAAACCACCCTCTATGTTATTCTATTCAAACATCTCTCTAAACAATTTTCCTCTCTTGTATTTCATACATGCCACGGGTGTAAGGAAGTACCGTTGTGTGATCCCCAGTCATAAGGCCATCCCCAAAATTAGAGTAGTGTATATATGTTTCCTTGTTTTCAATAAATAGATCTGCCCCATTCAAGTATAGGGACCTAGTCCTAGAGTGTTGGTGAAACCCTAAAATTTTCCCACCTCACAAATTATTTCACCAATAGTTTTTGGCACCCACTGTGGGGCATATTTTGCATATTTTTCACCCAATATATGAACCAAAAAATCCAAAAAAAAAATTAAAATCTAAAAATCCCAAAAACAAATTCCTATAGAGTTTAAAAATCTATTATCCCTTTGATAAAACTTTTTGTTGAGAACCTTTCTTAAATCGTCTTTTTTTCCCAAATTCTCCTACCTCCAACCCACAATTGAACTTCGAATTTTTATAAGAAGGAAAATAAGAATAATAAGAAGAAATGTTATAAGAGAGAGAAATACCCCAACCAATTGTTCCAAGGGGAATGAATACAAGTCAAATTTCCCTTGCACCTCATCTACATGATCTACCGACAAGTTCCTGCAATAATTTTTTGAAGTTCAAAAGGTGACAACACACAACTTCTTGAAGAACACATCTCTGCCTTCATCACATCATGTGGAGTTCTTGGAATCAAACATAAATATGTTTCTCTGAGATTGTTCATGTAATCACTTCAAGAAAAGGAAGCAGAGTTGTTCTATCTCCTACCATATGGATCCATCACTAACTGGGAATATATCAAAACTAGCTTTGAAGAAAGGTTTAAATCTACTAAATATTTTCAACACCTCCTAGTGCAATTGGCTCAAATGAAAAAGGAGCCCAATGAGATTATGAGGGACTTCGTAGCTCATTATAACAAGTTTTTCAAGAGGGTACCCTTTGAATCTTTGCCTTCCGATGACAACGTGAAAATGTTCTTCATCAACACTCAATTTCCTGAGGTAGGATTCATCCTCTAAAGATCTTTACCTACGAATCTTAGAGAAGTTCAAGAAAATTCCATTGAAGTGGAAGATGACCTCATCTTGTCTAGAAAAATGAAGAATCCAAATGGAAAGAAAAGGGGTCAATTTTCCAAGGAAGGTTCCACTGACTCTCTTCTTCAAAAATTATCAAATGAATTGAATGCAAAAAAAAAATGATCCAAAATATTCCTCTTCAAAATCAAGATAAGAATCGTATTTCCAGAGCACCCCAAAGGCTTGCCTTAGAAGCTCCACCTGCCTATGCGTCTTGTGAAACTTTGGATGATGAAGAAGATGACACAGAAGAAGAGGTAGGATGTGCAAACATCAAGTACTTTGAATATTCATATGATGAAGAGGACTCAGTGACTACTACAATTATGTGGTGTTTACCTATTCCAAAGATCAAGTGAAAGAGGACCTATCTAGTAATGAGAAAGCCAAATAAAAGAACCCTCCGCTAGTGAATATACAAAAGAAAACATCAAAATTAGGATCACTACTGACATCCCCCATTCAATCAACAAATAAGAATACCTAAGTCACCTCATCCAAATCCATATCCCTTCTTCCAAGCAAGTCTCCATCTTTATCTCATGACAATTCAGTTCCTAATGTTTTTTCTACCATTTCTAATAATGTGAGTAAAATTTCTAATAATTCCCTTCCTAAAAGTAGTTAACCTCCTATTTCTACAACCTCCTCCAAAACTTCCACTTCCTATGATTCCCACTTTGATAGCATTGACCATATCAAAAAAGATAAAATCCAAATCTCTAAATATGAATATCTAAGAACTCATTCTGAGAAATTTGAAAAGCTTGTCCAATTTGTCAAATAAAATAGTTCTAAACAACCTTCTATAAGTACCAATCCTTATAACACCATATCCCACAACTATCTTTCCTCCATAGCCTCCACCTCCAAGAGGATATAACCATTTTATCTTACCTTTTTGATCAATGGTTATATATTGAACAACTGCATCATTAATTCTAGTGCTTCGAATAAAGTCATACCCTTGAAATTTGCAAAATCCATTTGCCTCACACTTACACCTGCCAATGGTCAGTGTTATTCTATGGATACCAAGCAATGTCCTCTCATTGGTCAAGTAAAAAATTCTTGGGTGGCCCTTGCAGACTTTCTAGACATGAAATTCATCCCCAAAATACTTGTGGCAGACATTTCGGCTGCATATGGCATCTTTCTCAGTAGGAAATTTTGTCAGGAGATAGGTGGAGTAATGAAGTTGCATTTTTCATATGCTACAATACTACTTAAAGGTGTGATGAAAAATTTTCTTCCTATCAGAAAGATGAAATACATTGTTCAAAGAGAAGGTAGCCCATAAGTAGAACATATATACCAAGAATAAAAATACCAAAATTATTTCATAGCCTTGAGGAAGATGTGGAATTTCCTTTCTTGATTGGTCCAATTATAACACTTCCATCAGGTATATACTTTGAATTTCAATTTGATTATGATGAGGATCAAAAAGAGTGGGTGCATCTAGAATGACAAAAAAGTAGTCCTCAAATGACAAATTTTGCAGAAAAGAAGGATGTTACTAATCAAGATGGGCATGAAAAATCAACAAATCAATTTGATGATGAAGAAGAAGTTTTCTCCTTCCCATTTGAAGAAGAATATTCCCTTAATGATGAATGTATGGATAGTAAATTTTTCAAGCCTCTCACAAAGGATGCTAATCATCAACTAGAAAGGCTAGTTTTCAATGAGTCTTTAGAAGAGCCAAAGGAAAGGTCATTGCAAAATATCTTAGAGGTTGTAGATGTGACAAAGGACCCTCAGCTAAGTATTGAGCTCTTAATTCAAGCCATGGATATGTAGGACATGTATGAGGCCAATTCTTATTTTTCGGTTGAAATGAAAATGTTTCATGATGAGATAGATCAAAAGGATGAACTCAATAAGCCTCTTGAAAGATCCATTGATGCACGTGAATGTGGAGATGAAATTTTCTCCTTCCCTTTTGGAGAAGAAGATTATATACAAGATGAATTAAAATAAAATGATATGTTTAAATATACCATAAATAGTGTCATGCATGAAGATAATGCCTCTATCACGAAGGAACTCATCGCATCCCATGAAATCCTTGATAAGACAATGTATGAAAAAGGAGAATGTATTGATTAAAGAATAAGATAGCAAGATGCCATTAATTGTATGGAATTATTCAAAACGTCCATCAAGAATCATCCCATAGGGGTAATGACCATGGAGAACCAAACATGTGAAGATCAAATGCCCAAGAATGAGACTAATGGTAAATGTGATGAGGTTGATATAATTGAGAATCATATGTATGAAAATCATGGGATGAAAGACAAAAAATTATCAACATGGATAAACAAAATAACAGGAGTTCACAAATCAAGCAATTCCAAAACAATTGAGGAGAGGTTCTTATTTCATCGAGCCAGTGAATGGTTTTACAAAACATCATCATTTAAAGGTACCCATGTCCGGGTAACACATTCCAAGAAGAAGCACTCCATAGAAAGTGTGTTGTTCCCCACATTTACCATAGGTGATTTAGGTATGTTTTTTTTTTCTTGTTGTGTGGTGTTTTTTCCCTTTCACTTTGTGTGATTTCCTTTCTATCGTGTGTTTTTTTCGTTTCTTTCTCGTGTGATTTGAATGGTGAATCTATAGACCAATGGATAAAGCACTAGTCCTCTTAGTGTATTGAGATTATTATGTTCCTACTTTTTTGTTCTCATTGTGTTCAAATCAAATCAAGTCCCTAAGTTAGAGCTAGTTGTTGTCATACTAAATATGTAGCATGAAAAATTGAAAAAAAATTGCCATGATAACTAAGTCCACACTCAAAAATCCCTAAATTGGGTAAAGTAAACCTACGTGTTCACCAATTGCTGACTATGTAAACCCCATCATGGCTGAGTTGGGTGTTCTAAATAAATTTTTAAAGTGTGTTTCATGTGTAGGTAAGTTGGTGGGAATCAATTCATGGACTCATTTTGATCCACCTTGAAGGAACTACTCCTAGAGGCCTTAAAAGACCTATTTTCATAACTTTGGCACCTAATGAGCACCCTCTGGAGATGAACCATGAAGATATAATGTGTCTAAAAAAAATTTTAACTGATATATAATATCATCGGATTAATTTTATGGAATTTCTGCAAGAAGATACAGGCTTGGGAATAAGTTGTGCAACACTAGGCTACTTATAGCACGATACAAGGAAATGAAAGTAGTGAAAATGCTAGTGAGATTATTCTGGATGTTACAGGAGTCTCTGGTAATTTTTTGAAGTGAAAAAAATACTCATCATAAATATAAGAAGGCATAATTCACATTGAAAAATATTTTTATAAATTCTATTGTTTGGATTTTGAGATATTAGCCCGACGGTGCAGATGAAGATCCTCGATCTTGGTAGAGATTCAAATGAGAATTCCATGAGTTGTACAAATATTTGAGACCTTATTAAAATTCAAATATGACCTATTCAATTCCCTGCATACTCACAATTTGTTGGTTTCCCTTTTCATCATTATTCTTTTCAATAACAGTCACTTTCATAAGCGCACAGGTTTGAGCAGAATCATAAAAGGGGGTAAATTCAAATTGCATGTATAATTGGCTCTTGAAACCTATGGTAATAATATCCATAGAAAATTTTGAGTCAAAATGATATAATTTTTTCTATGTAACTCTCAGGGAAGCTCCGGGGGTAAAGACTCACTCTCTGGGGTCTACTTTTGGCAATTGTTGGTGAAGGTAAGCTTACTATAAGTGTCCAAGTCACACTTTCGCACCTTGGATGAAATTTTTCACCTTTTCACTTGGTTAAAATTTGCATGGGGTGTAAAAAAAATTGACCCCAAGGGATGAGGATGATGGTTTTGAAGTTGTTTCACTTAAGTGACTTATTTGGTGATTAGGTGAGTGTTATGCACTCACAGCTTGAAATGGTCCCATCCTCATGTTCCAATACCCCCATATCACACCTAAGAATCATTATTTCACCTTTTCACCTAGAGAAAAAATTAAATTGGTGCAAAAAAATTCAACACCAATGGAAAGACTCTTTTTTCGTCACTTAAAACACCACTTTGGGTGTTAGATGTAAGTTATCAATTCACAAGTCAAGATGGCCCCTCCTCAAGGTGAACACTCCACATGGAAAAAATTTCAAGCCTTGATGAACCTTTGCACAATTTCACCTAAATTTAAATTTGGTAAGATGTAGTGGAGGCTCTCAAACCCATTTAGTAAGTGTTAACCCTCTCTCAACCCGGGTTAAGGAGAAGGTGTGCAAGTGGGTTAAAGGTGACTTTTCTCAACATGGTTAACATTTGAATTTTTAAATCTTCCTTATGCATTTTTGGATTATATTTTTTAAAATATCCTTCATCCATTTCCTATGCAACCTTCTCATACTCATATTTCACCATGAAACCCCATACTTAGAAACACCTTTTTGCTCATATCTCACAAACCCCTACTCCATTTTCCATGAGATTTGGATTGAAAGTTCCTTGCAAAACTACCTTTAATAAGAATTTTCTCATGCATCCATTGATGATAGCTTCTATTTTCTAAAACCCAAGAAATTTCTAGAAAAAATATCCATTTCTCATATCTACACAATCTTGGCAATTGAAATCCCTTGAAAATTGAAGCAAATGCATAGAATGGAAAACAAAAACTTATGCAAGTGGTTTCATTTGAATACTACACTGGGAGGACCACTTTATATTTTTATTAAGTTTTCATGGGAACACCTGATAAAAATTATTAAGTATGAGAAAAATTTGCATTCATACTCCTCATTTCATTTCCCCATGATCGAGACACTCAAAAAATGGCAAGATTGACAAGAATAGAAAAATTGGCCAAAATAGAGCAATAATGATGGATATTCTAAAAATATTAAATGGGTGAAATGAGATAAAAGTGGTCATATTCCAATCCTTCACACATCCTACAATGGTCTTGGCACTCATTGGAGTTTCTCTCTCTATTTTCAAGTCGATTCCTGCATTCCCTGATGCGATGAGGAAAAAGTGCCAAAATGGAAAAATGTCAACTTTTTCCTGAAGGCCATTTCAATTTGTTTCACATAGAATTCATGATCAATTAGCCGATGGAATTTGTTTTTGTTTCATTATGATTTCCTCACTTTTTACTTAGAATGATTTCATCTTATGCTTCACTCATCATCAGTGCTCTGTAGCGGCATAATCAAGATCATGGTTATGTGAACAAAGTGCATCCAATTTATCCCATGTGAATGGTTGATCATGAAGATGTGATAGTGTATCAAGGATCAGAATGATCAGAAGTATTTTCTAATTCCTCATTGTGCGTGATCATTATGTTTTTTTCCTATTTATTTAAGTGACAATGAAATATTTGCAAGATGAAAAGTACTTCCTCAAATTATAGAGGGGTACTTAATTTATTCTTTCCTAGCATAATGAAGAGTCAAATTTTGAATAAGGACATGAACATTCATGTGGGGGTAGATGAAGAGTCACAATTTAATGCTATAAAATGAGATGATCTTCTCATTGTAAAAGGATGGTTATTTTTGTTTATTATCTCTTATACTCTCTCTAGGAACAAGTGATCAAATTTCTTCTATTTCCTTTGCTTATGTTTCCTCTCCATCTCAACTCTACTCCATGAGCAATGTACTTGTTGAATGTTATGTGTTAATACTTTGTGTTTTGTTCCTTGTTGATTCTCATGGTGTCTTCTCATTGATGCAAGTGAAATGTTCTGGTTTTGAAACAATAAACTCTATTATACTATTTATTATACAAAACCCCCCTCTTTTTTATTCTCTTCACACCTCTCTCTAAACAATTTTCCTCTCTTGTAGTTCCTACACACATGTTGCCACATGTGTATGCAAGTACTCCTGTGTGATCCTCGGTTGTAATGCCACCCCCAAAATTAGAGTAGTGTATATATTTTTCCTTGTTTTCAATAAATTGAGTTGCCCCATTCAATTAGAGGGACATACTCCCAGAGCGTTGGTGAAACCCCACAATTTTCACACCTGACAAATTATTTTTCCAACACCATACAATAAAATTTCACAAGATCCATGGTATGACTTCAACTTAGGGAGACCTATAACAAGGTTAATATGATACATTTCAAATAAACTTTTAAATTTCACATGCCCAGGCCTTTCATGCCAAAATTGAACATTACAACAAGAATAAGAAAGACAAAAGTTAATAAAAAAATATTTCAAAGATATACAAGCCATTCTTCTAAAAACCATCAACAATAATCTTACCAAGCTCATTCTTTACATACCATTTATATTTTAATAACACAACTTTTCATTTTTCGCTAGTTAGTTGAGAACAAGATAAAAGGTTTTTCTTTAAGTTAGGAACAAATAAAACATTACTAATGGTTCCATTTTCTAACTTAACATTACCACAACATTAGGACCTAATGTTAGAATTATCCTCTGTGTGTGTGTGTGTGTGCGCGCGGCGCGTGCATGTGTATTCATGACATTCTACAACATCAAAAAGAATTTCATGAATATATGTCATATGGCTAGATGCATCACTATATAGAATCATTTCATTGTCATTAAGGTTAAAAGAGCAGTATAAAGAGAAATAGTTTTCTCAGCATTATTAGCTTGATATTTAGATTAATTCTAATTTTTATTCTTCTTCTTTTTATTGTTAAAGTTATTATTTTTAGCATTATTATGAACCTTATTAGCTTTAGAATAACAATCTACTACTTTATGACCAAATTTACCACATTTGGTACATGTGCCATTAAAATTGAGCTTAATTTTTTTATTATTCTTAGGTTTGAACTTAGATTTAAATTTTGATTGTTGATTAATATTGTTATTATTCTTATTTTAAAATAAATTTTGATTTTGGGAGTATAATGCTTGAGAGGTATTCTATTTTGAGTCAAAACTCTCCATTACTCTTTCTTCTTGAATGAGTAGAGAAGGCAAGGTATCTAAATCAGGTAAATAAGATTCATTTTTATGCTTGGAATTTAAAATAGAAATGCAGTTTCTAAATTTCTCGTGAGTATTAATCTGAATGATAAAATATAACAACTTATCTTGAAATAATTCACAACTACAGCCATATAATTGAGTCTTAATGTTATTAATCTTAGCTAAATAGTTGACTATATTTTTATCTCCTTTCATTGTAGTTGTAAATGGTTCCATAATTAGTTTAATTATCTTAGAAGGGTGACTACCTTCATACGTTGTTTGCAATTGATTCGATGCATTAGCTGGAGACTCCATGTGTCCTATATGTAATAAGAATTCATCTTTTATACTTTGCAATAAGATTGACATGGCCTCTTGGGATTTTTGGGAGAAGATACTTAAGCTATCGAGGATATCTTGTCTCTCAGTGGGACATTTTTCAACACCAATAACTAGATCCCAATGCTTTCTTTCCATAAAGATGGCTTTAAGCCTAACTCTCCAAATTTTATAGTTAGTATCATTTAACAACTGAGATTTCTCAAAGGAGAAATTAGAAGAACTAGCCATATTTTTTAAAAACTTAGCAAATTTTGAAAAATTAATGTTAAGCGGGTTTTAACAGTTGTAGATATCGACGGTTAGAATAAAATAGACTACTACATATTTGAAACAATTAGGAAATACTTGAAACTTAATAAAAACACTCAAACAAGGTATGAAAACTAAGAAGGGAGGCCAAAAAACACAAAGAACAAGCCGTGAGAGGCCCCAAGGAAATATATAAGAAATACACTTTTCAAATTTTAAAGGCCATAGAACAAGGAAATAGTGTTCTGCAAATTTATAAAAATGAAGATTTCTGAAAAATCAAGAAAAATTTCAAATAAGCCATGTAAACTCAAAAAAGAGGCCGCAAAACACAAATAACATGTCGTGAGGAGCCGCAAGGCAAAAAACAAAGAAGATAAGAAAAAAATCCAAGTTTATAAGCCACGATACGAAGAAATAGAATTCTGTGGGTTTTGAACTTTTAGTGTTCCGCGGAAATTCAAGGTAAAAGCCATGGAACACGGGAATTCCTGCAAGAAAAGAAAAATCTGCCAATAAAGGAAGTCTGCAAAAAAAAAAGAAAACAGTTCGCAAGACAAAGGAAGTCTGCAGAAAAAAGAAAATAGTCTACAAGACAAAGGAAGTCTACAGAACAAAAAAATAGTCTGCGAGACAAAGAAAGTCTGCGGGATAAAGAAAACAATATATGATACAAAGGAAGTCCACAGAATAAAGAAAACAGACCGCAAAATAAAGGAATTCCATGAAACAAAGAAAATACCATGGAACAAGGATAAGACCACAGAATAAATAAAAAACCGTGCAACAAGGAAAGGTGCCACAGAGTGAAGAAAAGTCTGTGCAACACATAAAAATACCACACAATAAAAAAATAAGTTACGATACAGAGAAGAGAGCCTTGGAACAAATAAAAAAATTTGCAACACTTAAACAAGCCTTGAAATACTTAAATAAGTTGCGTAAGACACAAATAAGTCACACACCAAATCAGAGAGCTGTAGAATAAATAAAAAGTCACACAACACTTAGACAAGCCGCGAACGGCATAAATAAGTTGTGTATGACATAAATAATCCCTACAACAAGGTAGAGATCTATGAAACAAATACACCGCACAAAATGCAAAAAATATGAACAACATTCTACAAAAGACTTAAATAAGTCGTGGAACTAAGGAAAAGCTACATAAAATGTAGAAAAATAGTGCAACACAACAGAAAGCCATGAAAGACTGATAAACACTAAGGAAGGCCACAGATGACAAAAAACTAAAATTCAATCACACAAAAGGTTATGGGAGAAATAAACATAAGCACTTGCTTGATTTTCATTTTCTACACCTAATTTAAACTTTCAAATTTTCCAAATTCAATTAATTTACAAGGAATTGAAGTTTAACACTTGTAGATCTTGAAAAATACATGAATACTTAGAATTAGGGTTCTTGAGATTTTGAAAACTTAAATCTATATTCTTCAAATTAATATACATATGATCTTGTACCTACAAAACAAATTTTTCCTGCACAACCACAAATATCTAGCTCTGATATCATGTCAGGAAACATGGGGATAAATAATAACACAATTTTATATATCCACGAAAAATAAACAAGCCAAGAATTATAGTTTATGATTAAATAGAAAATTAAAATAAATTATATCACATAATGAATTAAATTTTATATTGCATGCATAAACATGAAATTAAATGAACACAAGGCACAATATTTAAGTGGAAAAACCTTTCAATAAAAAACCACTGAAACTTTACTTATCTTTATTGAGAATATGTATTTCACCCAAAACTCCCAATATTTCCTTGAATCCATAGCATTTACACCTTCAAGGAGGAATTATAAATTATCATATGCATTCACTCATGTGTAGAGATGAATCTTCGCACCATTCACGTCATGTATCATCAATCTACTCACATTTCTTACTTGCATAAGCTTATTACTTGCTTGTTATCCATTGTAACCAATATCTAATGAGATCACCTTGTTTTATATAAGGTGTGTGGCCTATTTGGGTCACTTTTATAATTTAAGATCTCTCTACCAATGTAGTATGTGGATCCCCATGCTTATATTTTAAATATAAGCTATAAGCCATTATCGTTATTCTTTGGCGGGTTTCTGTTAAGAAAATGTATTACTTAATATTACAAACCCAACATATATTTTACTTTTCTCCACCGTATAAAGATCCACAAAATCATAAAAATCAAATATCTAGAAATCATAAACATTTAGAAAATATAAATTCAGAGATTAAGAAAATCGTGACTTAAAAATTCATTGTTGACTCTGTGTAAACCTTCCTTTTTCCAAGTTGTGAATTCCATATTTCTCTTTGAGAAATATTTCACAAGTCGATGGAAAGAAGGTACACAAGAGCTAACTGAGCAAGTGTCTTGATTGAACCTACATTCAAAGAACAACAAAAATCTGATTTTAGTCTTCCTATTATCCAAACAATGATACAATTTGGGCAATAATTCTTCCTAGAATTTAACCCTGACTTTCCTCTTGAAAACCCCCTTGAAGAACCAGTTGTAACACCATTAAATATAATTCCTCTAGAAAAATAAGCAGAAGAAGAGGAAGAAGAAGTTTCTACACTTGTGTCTTGAGGAAGAACTTCCCCAAGTTCAGAGGGGATGGAACACAACATCTAGATGAGTAAATTGTTGCATCCATCACAGCCTGTGGTGTTTTAGGAGTTGAACACAAATATGTCTTAGTCCATTTTTTTTGGAGTCATTACAAGAAGCTTATGCAGATTGGTTCTACCACTTTCCAAGAATATCCATCACAAATTTGGACACATATGAAGACTAAATTTGAGGCTAGGTTAAATCTTGATGATGATGCTCGCACACTACTTACACAATGGATTATGGTATTAGTTAAAAAATAAACAAAATGATGTCATGAGGGACTTTGTTTTCAAATTCAATAGGTTACTCTACAAGATTAATGAAGATGCAAGGCCTATTGAAGAAATAAATTAAGGTTCTTCACAAATGCTCAATTTATGGAGGTGGGATCATCGAAAAAGGGTCACACAAGGATAAATATCGAACTTATAATTCTAGAGATGCAGATCCATTAGTAAAAAATCTTGCTAATGATGTGCTTTCCCTTAAAAAAATATTTTTCCCAAAGCACTTCATATAGAGACATTCCAAGGAAGAATTTCCAAAACAAGTAGAGAATTGCAGTTGTGCCTCAAAGGATTGCAATAGAATCTCCTCCTATGAATGTTACTTGTGGGACATGTTTAGATGAGGAGAATGAAGAAGAATTTACTCCAAAGGAAGAGGGGGGAGAGTTGAATTTCTCGTTGAAGATATAGCCTCAGTGGAAGTTTGTTTATTTGAATATGCATCTCCTTCTAAAGATTAGTATTAAGAATTCATAGATGATATGAAAAACCATTCTTGTGTTATTGTCACATGTTCCAAGACTTTGAAGAAAGAGATGTCATCTAAGAATTTTGGAAAAAAGAAGTAGGGACCTCCAATTGGTGACTCTACAACTAGAAATAACAATAACTAAGAGAGGATCTCTGCCTCCTGCATCTTTGGAGTCTGCTATGAAGAATCCAAACTTTGCATCATCTCTAAAAATTCCTCTATTCTGGGTACATCAAGTGGTTCCACCAATTCTAGGAATAGTGCTTTTATGTTTGCATCTCAAAAGAGTAGTGAAAAATCTGCCTCTATTTCCCCTAAATTCATTCAACCTACTCTTATTGTTTACAATATTCCCGAGAGTTGTCTTCTACCTTTGACATCATAGACCATGTAAAGAAAGTTAAGATTCATATCTTTGAATCAGTTTATCCACAAACTCACCCTGAATAATTTGACAAGTTGGTCAAGTTCATCAAAGGTAGTAACTATAAATCAAATATGCCTTCTAATTCAAAAGGCTTACTCCCCACTCCCGTACAAATTAAAATCTAGAATCTATTAGATTCTCCTCCATCTACTGGAAAGATTGAGCATTTCTATGTTTCCTTGTTAATCAATAGATATCAACAAAATAATTGTATTATTCATTCTAGTGCATCTAAAAATTTCATGTCTGTTAAGGTTTCCCAATATCTTGGTTTGAGTCTCTCCCAAGAATTTGGTCATTATTACTCCATGGAAACAAAATAAGTTCCTCTTGTTGGTATGATCAAGAATACACAACTTAATTTCGTGGTTTTTCTAGAAAAGAGGATCAAGGTGACATTTTTGGTGGTAGACATGCTAACTACCTACGATATGCTTATTAGCAGAAAGTTTCTTCTGGGATATGGGAGGTGAAATACAAATGGATTGGTCTTTTGCTTTAATAGTGGTCAAGAATGAAATGAAAAATTTGCTGCTTGAACCAAAGATAAAATATGCAGTTCATAAATATGATGATCTAATAGCACACATATTGTTCCAAAGTAGAGAAATTGGGAAGGTTCTATTCAAGGACATAGCTAATGGGAACTATTTCATGAGTTCTGAATGAGGCGAATAACTTCCCATCCTTGAGGAATAACCATCAGAAATCTTTGATGAGGTTTGGAGTATGGAGTTTGATAGAATTTTTTCGTCAACTGGGTCAAGTGCCAGAATTGTCTTTTATTCTCCACAAGGTTATTTTTTTCCTTTTTCATATAATTTATTATTCTCTAATACCAAAAATAATAATTAATATGATGTTTTGTTTCTTGGGATGCAAACTTCTAAATAAATGGGAAGTCAAGAATCTCATAGTGCAAGGAGGTGCAGAGTTGATTGTAAAAGAGGTGAAATATTTGTTTCAGGTGAAAAAATCTAATCTTCTCCTTACCGAAATAGAGTATGGGATTTTATTGAATCTTTGATGTATTCAATATTACGTAAGTCTCTCGTGATCAAAATTGTAGAACTGATTCATTGGTGGTATCTTCCTCTCTAATGATTCCTCATCCTAACTTTGGCAAAAATAAGTATTCAAAGATATGGTTTTTAGTCTGAGTTTGTCAGACAACTCAGAGAGTTGGAAAGTGTTCGATGACAATGGTCATATTTTTTTATTTTTTACAATAAACTAATGATTTCAGGTCTGTATATTTTATAGGAAATGATACCACCCATAGGATTTTACCACTAATGATAATGATAGTGTCAAGAGTGATCAAATTGATGAAGATGGATTGATTCAGTTGAAAGGAAATAGAATTATGAAGGTATTAGTTTTATTGGATTATTTATTTGATAAGCATGACTGGTTCATCTACAATAAGGACAGGGATCAACCTAAATCTTCCAATGAATATGAGAAAATGAATAACGGAACAAATGAGTAGTTAAGGATGGTGAACAATGATAAGTGTTGTTCACCTGAGGAATGTAGAAACTTTTCAAATATGTTGAAGAATCATTCTGATGTCCTTTCTCACTCATATGAATTCTTTCAATTTTAATCCATATAACACTCTATTCCCCTAAATCCTAATGTGAAGGCCTTCCAATAGAAATAAAGAAAGTACAATCCCAAAATCATTGGAACCATCAAATAAGAGGTTGAAAATTTACTCAATGCTCTCATCATATTCCCTATCTATCACTCAGCATGGATAGCCAATATCATTCCAGTAAGAAATAAGAATGATGAGATCCACATTTGTGTGGATTTCTAAAATTTGAATCAAGTGTCACTAAAATATATTTTAGGAAATAAGTGATAAAACTTATGTGGAACAATTCCACAGAATCACAACAGTAAAAACTAAAATGTAAAATATATAACAGATCTGAAATTAAAGGTTCAGAAAATAAAAGAACACAATTCAGAGACAATATTTAACATGGTTCACCCATATCCGAGCTACATTCAAAAAAAAACTATTCCTTTTATTCCGTCCAGAAAAATACAAGAAGGTATATACCCTACAGCAAATCCATTGTAACTCCTCTTCTCTCTATCACAGTCTCCTCAAAATTACAACAAAAAATGGGAATACAAATGAGCTACACCTCACATCCCTTTTATGGCAACAAATAAAAAAACCACCATAACCTATATCGTTATATTTGAGACCTAATAATGAACATCCTAGATTTTACAATGAATAAATACATATAAAATGTGGCTTTACAACCCCCCGAGATATGAGTGTTAACTAATAAGATTAGGCTTCACAACCAACAATCTCCCACTTGGATACATATGACAACAACTCCACCGCTACTACACCCACTGGACGATATTTCACTTTAGACTTGGCATGTTTTTCATCTTCAAAATCATCCTTGAAGACCAACTAAAGCTGAAAATAGCTTCAGTTTCTCCCTTATGACCACCTTGGTCATCATATTGGTATGAATATTTTCTAGCTTCGATTTCTCTTCCTTCAAATTTTTCCTAATGAAATGGTATCATATCTATATATTAATTTTCCTAGAGTGGAATGCGGATTCTTTTCTAGGTGTATAGTACTCTGAATATCACTATGCAACATGTTGTTCCTCAATTGTACACCCCCTGGTTACCTGACAGCAATTCTTTTAGGAAGGGGGATGTTTGGATTGGTGGTAGACCAAGCGGTTTGTTATTTTTTATCTGGGGAGGGGTCTAACACTTTCCATGGGATCAATCCTTGAGGTTATTGAGGGGAACATACAAAGGAGATGGCCTTTCCCTGCTACTTTTGGTCATGCCTCGAACCAGGGTGAGAGGACCCATGGTGTAACCTAAATGTAGAGGAGGGAGATGAATTATTTTCTTCTGTTGACTTGTTAAATGATGGATCAATCGATGATAAGCATGGCCATGAATATAACACTCACTCTCACGAGTCGTCACAAAAGATGTTGCATATGCTTATTATACTAGACACAAGGTTACAAAAGATGATAAAGTTTGGATACTCTTACATTCTCTAGATAATAGAATTAAGGCTAGAAGGCACCTTCAGTAATATTCAGAGTAACAAGGTAGTAAATGGAACAAATGGAAGTTAATATGAGGGGGTGGGATCAATTATGGTATTTGTAACTTCATAAAGGGGGAGATTATAGGCTGAGAGATTCCTTGTAACAGAGCAGTTAACAATTAGAGCAACATGCAATTCTGGAAAGCACAGAAAACTAGATCAAGTAGTGATAGTTTCTTTAAAGAAAGATTTGCATTCATTGATACTCAATAGATGCAAAGTTTCAGCACAATCTCTAAAATACTCGACACAAGAGCTTGTGTAAGCATTCTAATAATTTTTTTATTTCTTCTTCCCTTGTACGCACTCAAGATACACTCAAAGGCTAACAAAAATCTCTTCAGCACAAAATGGTTAGAGTAAGGATTTTACAATTAAGTCTAATATTGCAGAGTAAATGCTCACAGCACAATATTGAGCTAATGACCAAAGCACAACCATTAAAGACAGGTCTAGTGTACGATAAAGAGAAACAATAAACACAAGACTGCAGCAAAAAATATAACTCATCAATCGGCAATTAGACATACAGAACTCATAACATAGAAATTTAACTCAAAAATGGACATATTTCATTCAGAGCTTGACTTTCTTAACACGGGAACATCAAGAGAATACTCTCGAATTTTGTCAATGGTTGTACATTGCAACCACCTTGACACAGAAGTATGGGAAACAAATATATATATGCATTTCACAAAGGAAACTTGCAGTATTCACAATTTCATCTCTTCAACCTTTTCAAAAATAAAAATACTAAGCCCCTTTGATCAGAATATCAAAACTAATTCCTTAATCGAAAAACCCATTTTATATGAGGGCAAATCCCCCATATTTATACAAATTTTAATGAATTCTTACAATTCAATTTTCCCCCCTGAAACAGCAAGTGAATCTTCCCCTTGTTCACAAAGAAAGATCCCTTTAATTAGAGTGGGAATGTAACTTGTCTAATTGAAAATATCTGATTTTCTGTTAGCATTTTGGGATTGATTCCATGCCTTCACTGCCACATATGCAAAAACAGTTAGCTGATACTGCCAGGTGCACCTGTGTCTTTTTCTTTTCTCATTTTCTCCAGTACCAAATGCCATCAATTCCTAAATCAAATGATGCCAAACTAAAGGGCTTGAGGAGACCTTTCCAACGAGACCGATTTTGCATGATTTGGAGCTTTGGATCGAAAGTTATGGCCATTTGAAGTTTTGCTTGTCGAGATGAATAAGAGAGTGACACGTGATAGCTTTTGATTGGCTTCAGGAATCGCTTTTGTCTATGAAATGTGAGCCAATAAGAAAATTCCATGCATCATTCACACTTTTCAGACTTGTTCTTTTACTTGATTTTCCTGCCGCGAAACGTGAACCAATGAGGAAGCTCCACATTTTTTCCACGGGATTTTCTTTTACTTGACTGTCTGTCGCGAAATGTGAGCCAATAAAAACTCTTTTCTTTCAATTCAAACTGTACTTTTACTCAACTGTCTGCCATGAAACATGAGCCAATGAAAAAAGCTCCATGTTTGCTTCACAATTCAGACTATCCTTTTACTTAACTGCCTGTCGCGAAATGTGAGCCAATGAAAAAGCTCCATGCTTACTTCACAGTTTTAACTGATTGATAGCCTTGACTGATTTCCGTGAAATGTGAGCCAATGAGAAAGCTCTGCGTTCCTCGCAATTTAGATTTCATTTACAATGACCTTTACTTATTTCTGCGAAACATAAACCAATCAAAAAGCTCCATGCACCTTGCGATGTCAACTTTGTCAAGGTGTGAAGCATAGACAAATGAGAAAGCTCCACGTTACTTTGGATTTCGCAGTGTCAGGCTCTCTTACTTTCGTGTTTGTCTTTCATTGGTTTGGGGTTGGGCCTTCACATTGTTACTTTTATCTAGTAGACTTCTTCATTGGCTTCATTGAAATGTTGCCACGTATTGTCCCTTGACATGTCAGACCGCCCAGATCCGACCCAAAATGCTATCAACCTTGATTGATTCCGTAGACTTGAAGTCTACGAAACTTGAATGGCTTAGAGAGGCCTAGAATCTCTCCATGTGTCCTCTGCTTCATGGGCATTTGAATTTCTTGGCAATGTAGATCTTTGACGTCCATTTTGAACGTCCCATAGGCTTTTTTAAACGGCTAAGTCCATTTTAAACTGAGTTATTTAACCAGTCTTGTAGCTTTATACTTCATGTCAGGTTACATGCTTTTGGGCCTTCGTAGCTTCGGATTTTCGGAGCAATTTGAATCATTTGGTGTTGATTGCAGGTTCTTTAGTGAAATATGTAGACATAGTCCCGATCACCCACAAGTATGAAGATTTTATACTTTGATTAACCAGTCCATTAAACCAGTACTCTGACATTTTTGTTAAATCCTTTCTTTTATTTCGCCAAGGCACGAAATTTATTACAAATTGATACTTCTCCCTTACTCATAATGAACTTTGAAACACAGGGAGCAATATGAAGCACACATAATAGTTACATTCACGAAAATTCTATGAAAAAGACCAGCTCGATCCAAGGAACTGGATTGAGCACCAACAGTGGCTCCTTCTCGGGGATGGGCACCCCCTATGGGTGCCACAAGAATAAATAACAAAGACCAGATGCCTAGTCCATTGGGTAAGGAGTCGTGGGGATAAAACACACAGGGATTTCTAAAAGATACATAACATTCATACCAGAATACTGCCATGTCTTGAAACCTGATCACTATAGACCAGAGCACAAAAAGGGAAACGACAACACAAACATAACAAAAACAAAAAATAACACAAAGAAACTGCGTACATTACAAAGATCATACTTGACCATCTGGATAAGACCATGTGAGGAAATCCTAGTATTTCTTCAGCAATTTGACATAAGCTTGATTTTCTTTTTTTCTCACACTACATCTCAACCAAACCTTTCTTGGGATTTTGAGAAGTATCCCAAGTTGCATTCTTCAACATCTCTGGGTGCATAGATAAGCTTATTCATGGTCTACACTATTGTTAAAATTTGACTCAAAGACTAACCAGTCCTCTAGGGATAGTGTTTGTTTTAGTACTGTATTACATCTTTCCCAAAGAGGGTTTCTTTTTCATCACATAGTTCAATCATTGGTTCAAGATCAATGAGTTGATTAGTGAATTCATCTTTATAGTTTAAAAACCTTTGAATCTGAGCATCATCTTCAAAAACCTGCCAATGTTGAATGTTGTCAGGAACTGATGGTCTGACTAGCACTTCTACTTCATAATGGCAGTAAGGAGATATTGTCTCATTTTCATATTGAGATGTTATGACAGCTAACTTGTCAACTGCTGCATTTTGATCCTTTTCATGATAAAGGATATTGAAGGAATCAAATAATTCTATGAAGTCCCAAACTACATGTTTATATTGTCTCAGCCTCTGGTTTTTAGTTACATACAATTTCCTGACTTGCTTTACAATTAATTCTTGAATCTCCTTTGACAATAATGTTCTTAATTCCATGCTTCCATGCAACTCTTAAGCCAAGGAGCAATGCTTCATATTCAACAATGTTGTTAGTATATTCAAACTTCAATTTGAAAGAGAAGTTAAAAGAAACCTGATTTGGAGAAGTTAGAACCACTCCAGCTCCATTTCCAACATTGGAGCATGCTCCATCAAAATTCATGGTCCAGGGGACATTGACATCTTCAAGGTGTGCATTAGCATCTATGCAATGATCTTCAAAATCTACACTTCCTAGGAAGTTACCCAAATCTGTATCAACAAACAATACCTCATAAGAGGCATTCATGGGATCCTCAATAAGATGGAGCATTTTCTTTTCTCCATGCAATTTGACTAGCTTCCCTTCCAATGGTATAGAGGCATAAGACATATCCATCTGAACACTACCTCCTACACTGGCAGCCCACTTTCTTGATAGCAACATACCCCATTTAGCAGGACAATCAACTATAATTGTATTCATAGTTAAATATTTTCCAGGATAGGCAGCAAGTTGTACTACTAGACCTCTAACATATCCAATAGGTACCTCTCTTGAATCCATGGCATAACATCTCCCAAAAGTTGTTATCTTGATGTCTAATTCATTCATGACCTCTAAAGGCATGATATTACATGAAGCTCTTGAATCAAACATACAATTGTGAAGAAGCCGCCATTGACAATCAAAGTAGTAAAGAAGGGATCCACATCCAATTGGGATTCTACCAAGGATGTGCCTAAATATACTTCTGGGGGTTCTTCCATGTTCTCCTTATCCTCTGTTACTTCAAGTTCAGCTATGGCAGGCGAGAGTCACCACATTATTTGTACCCTTCTCTTTGACAACCATATCATCCTTCAACCCCAAATATTCAAATGCTCTTTTTCTATGTTCAGGAATTCTTAAGTAGTTCCACAATAGGGACAATAATCTTTATCTGACTTAGAATTTGAGCCATATCACATATAGCATACTTTGGTAGGGTTGTATTAGAGGCCAGGGTGACAGTATTTTCTGATGGGATGTTATCCCTTATTGCTTGGGCGGAAGCAGAAGTACTTGGATTTGAAGAGATAAAGGGACCTTTGTTAGGCATACTTATTTTGGAGGCATCTTTGGGGATGTTGGTCAAGAGAGGCATTTTTGGTTTAGAAGCAGGGCCAGGTCCTTTGAATTGTTCTGTTCCTAAGGTTATACTCCTTTTCTTGAGCAACCACAGCATTCATTAATAGTTGCCTATCCTCTTCAGAAGGGATTCCACCATCATACTTTTTTGATCATTAAATCTCTTAAATACTCAAAGTCGTGATTTGGAAGCTCAAATGATTGAGTCATATCTATATCAACATTAACAATAGAAGGGAGGGAGAATACCTAATTTGTGCAAGCCCAAAATTCCTCCACAGTTTTAGCATATAATAGATCGGTTGAAGTGGCTCCTGACATTGAATATTTCGGACATTCCATCATGCATATGTCATCAAAACCAGCTTCATCAGTCACCATCATCATCTCCAACAAGTTTCTCACAAGGGGAGTGTGGCAATAAACACTTATCACACCATTCAATGATGTGGTCTTCTTCCACTAATGATACCCTTGTTGTCAATGGATCTGGGACTGCTTTATTCTCTCTGAAAACTTTTTGCTTGTTTCCTGAACCCATAGGTCCCTTTCCTCTGTCATCAGCCCAGGTGATCTCCTTTGGGATGATTCCCAAATCTATTTTTTCTTGGGCCTGGTGTTGAGTTTGAGGATTTAAAACTAATCCTTTCTCTGCTCTAGCAAGCTTATATGAAATCTCTTTGACTGCTCAACCAAAGTTTTAACCACCTCCTCTAAGTCCACTGCCTTACTTGCCTGTGGCTTCTTCTGGATTAATCAACTTGACACCTTCCCTCTTTGGAGGTTTCTCGGATGCTTTAATATTGTTCTCAATTTGGACAGCCATAGAGAAATCCTGCCTTAGAGTTCTAGGATTTTTATCCCTTAGATAATAAGTTGTTTTCTTATCAAAGGCATCTGAGTACTTAATCAAGCAAGAATCATCACTAAACCTTAGATTAATAGGCAATCTAGTCAAAGTTTTATTGAACCTAGTATTAAAGTCTTGCACATACTCATTAGGATTCTTTTTTGATATTTTCAAACTCTGATAAAAGAAACTAGGGTCAGTCTCATCACCATATTGGAGTCTGAAGGCATTCTTCATTTCTAACCAAGAATCAATTGAATTTGTAGGCAACAAATTGTACCATTCCCTGACATCTTCTTCTAATGTATGTATGAATAACTTGACATAAACATCCTCATGCTCTACTTCATAGTCATCCATTACATTTTGAAAAAATATAAGATGTTGATCTCCACTTATAGCATTATTCCCTTGAAATCTAGGCAATCTGCTTCTAATTTCATTTGGTACTTCATTGGGATAGCCCACCATTCCATGGAACCTTATTGGTTCTATAAGTGGTAACTACAAAAGGAGCCCTTGGTGGAGGTTGTTCCATATTATTTGGTGGAGGATTTTCCAAAGGAGGGTTGAAACAGGTGGGGAACTTGAGGTCTCTGAGGTAGAGGATTATGATCTTCAAAATGGAAATCCTTCAGGGACTCAGTTTCACAGAAATACTTTGATTCTTATGAGTCAACAAAGAAGGGAGATGAAGAATACCTTTGTTACTTACAGATATTGAACCTTCTTGAAACAAAGAATGTAAATATGCTTGAGGACTACCTGAATCAGAGTTTTCAGATGTGCTAGAGTAATCCTCCACCAAAGGTGGATCAAATTCAGCAGGTTGAACAATCTTTTCTTCTGACTTATTGACCACCCACTGGTTTCTAGATCTGCTTCCTTCTTGACTGTGTATTCTCCAGCTCTGGGAGTAATCTTCTGGTAGGATCAGATTTGAAAAAGGATCTTCTTCCTTCCAGCTTTGAAAAGGGGAGAGTTAATCAACAAGGTGTAGAATATTTTGCACTGGTATAACTAATATTTTCTTTGAAAGATGGAGCTGACACTAAGGCCTTGTACCTTAGATGTATAGATTAACTAAAAATGCTTTTGAAAGGATAGCTTCACAAACTGACAGATAAATCTTTGCAGACTTTTATGAATTTTCCAATTTTTTGGTTACCAATCCCTCAAGTATACTCACAGAAGGCTCAAGCTTTATGGAAAGTCTATTTGTATCTAAAAATTTATGGATTATACTTAGCAGAATGGTCTATATTTTCCTAATTTTGGAAAATCTCTATAAAGGTGAATATTTTGAACCTTTCTCAGAGTAAAGATGTCCCTGACAACGGCACTAGAATTATTTTGACAGGCATTCGCACTTTGAAAGACAAAATACCTATCAACTTATACTAAGAAATATTATCAATTCATACATCCTGAGAAAATTTAACTCAAAATCTGATCCAATGAGATAACTTTTATCGTCCCCTACAATGGCGCCAGAAGCATGTTGGTCCTCAATTACACACCCCCTAGTGGCATGACAAAAATTCTTTTAGGAAGGGGGGTGTTTGAAATGGTGGTCGATTGGGTGGTGTGTCGTTTTGTAGCCGGGGAGGGGTCTAACACTTTCCTTGGGATCAATCCATGAGGTGATTGAGGGACACGTACAAAAGAGATGGCCTTTTCTTGCTACTTTTGGTCCTGCCTCGAACTAGGGTGAGAGGACCCACTGTGTAACCTGAATGCAAAAGAGGGAGATGAATTTTTTGTTCCTCTTAATTTTTCAAATGATGGATCAATATGGGATAAGAATGGCCATGAATACAACACTCACTCTCACGAGTTGTCACAAAATATGTTGCATATGCTTACTATACTAGACACAAGTTACTATAGACAGTAAATTCAGGTTGCTCTTGCATTCTCTAGATAATAGAATTAAGGCTAGAAGGCACCTTCAGTGATATTCAAAGCAATAAGGTAGTAAATGGAACGAATGGAAGTTAATATGAGAGGGTGGGATCAATTATGGTATTTGTAACTTCACAAAGGGGGGAATTATAGGTTGAGAGATTCCTTGTAATAGAGCATTTAACACTTAGAGTGGCCTACAATTATGGAAAGTACAGAAAAATGGATCAAGTAGTGAGAGTTTTTACAAAGAAATATTTTCATTCATTGATACTCAAAAAATACAAATTTTCAGCACAATATTGAGCTAATGACCAAAGCATAACCATTAAGGACAAATCTAGTGTACAAAAAAGAGAAACAATAAACATAAGACTGTAGCAAAAAATATAACATACAAATATAATTTAAAATGCCATGATTATGGGTTCTCCTATGACAATTGTCACATTTAAAAAAAAATCCTTTCTTTCAAAATATTTCTTTTATTTCATTGGTGGAAACCATTGCATTTATTGTCTTAATTATTTTACACATTATTTCATACTAAAATAATGTAAAATGATATCCTAATTCATTTATCTTCAAATATTTAAATATGAGATATTTGGGGGTAGCTAATTTCTTATGAAGCTTACTCATACCACACAAGCATGTCTACAGTTGTGCAACATTGGGGAATGTTTTGCAAGATTGTCCAATTTCGTGGAAGCTTGTCATGAAGTATCGAGAAATCCATGCAATACTTTCGTAGACCACTAATGCTTTTTTGAATACACTAATGTTGTCTTAAACTATGAACTCATTTTCATATCATTAGACAAAATTTCACAAAATATAAATGATTGGATCTACAAATCTGAAACGTGTATCAACATCATTACAGTTTTGAGCATACACGCATGGACCTTAGTATGTTCTACATGGCTAGGGACCACTTTTTAAATTTGATCGAATGAAGGGGAATTTTTTTTAAAATCAAAGGACGATCATGGACACTTGAGACTATATTATATAGGGTATCTTTAACATCATTTGCTATATTTACCCATATTTAGTATCTTTACCTCTCACCCTTACACACATGAATTTTATATATAGAATGGATTTTGTTAAGACCCTTCATCTTACCTTTCTCCTTGCATTAGTATTATCCCACATGCATGAGTGGTAGTAATTTATAGAATAGAATTAATATATTAAGGAGTGCTTATGCTAATAAATGTATCCACAAATATTAGTGTATCGATCTTGGACAAAGGAGGTTACCCCCTCAAATTGGCCTACGATATAGAAGTTATTGAAGTTATTTTCCAAAGTTTATTTCATTGCTATTTTATTTTTTGTAGTTTGTAAATCTATGCAGAAGCATCCTCACATATGGTATCGGAGAACTTTCTTGGCCTTGCGGTTAGATTTTAGAGAATTATTTTTTTCAACAGGGCTTCCTAAGACATGCACCATTTCCAAAAATATTTTCTTTGAAATTGTTTCTATATATTTATTGCAAGTTCGGATAATGGTAAATAGATGTCTGCATAATTGTGGGAAGTACTTGGGCATCATCCCTAAAACTCATTATGAGGATTCCCATAGGAACCCCTAAGTAGTTAGCCCATTAAGAGTACCTACCAACAAAAAGGGCATTGGCCCATCCCAATCAACTAGTTTGCACCCGTGAGGAAAACCAAGAGTTGTCTATGGTAATGGCCCAATCCCGATTGATTAAGGGGTAAAGTCTGTGACCAAAAATTTTTTAGTGATTGGTACTCATTCAGATAGTAGTGGAGATAATCTGTAAAACCCTTAGGAATCCTAACCGATTGGGGTCATATCTAACATAGCAGTTCCGTGGGAAAGAATCAGAGTGGTCACAATTGAGAATCATTGCTAACTGTGCACTTCTAGGTAGATTGTTGGTAGAAACAACAAAAAGGCCGTCATAATTCCCAAACTTTAAAAAAAAAAAATAGAGAAAAAATATCAGCTTTTTTGCCATATATTTCATGTTTTAGTTTCATTGACTCACAAAATTTCATGTAACACCAGAAATTCCATTCTGTATGTTTCTTTCATTGAGGGTCCATATCCAAATTCCACTTTTATTAGCATGAATTCTCAATTTTTTATTTTTTTAGGTTTTGACACAACTTTAGTTTTTCTCCAATTGTTTCAAAAAAAATCCACAATGTTACTCTTCATTTTCTGCTCCTTTGTCCCCTTAGGAAAAATTTCCTTGTTTTCTCATTTCAGTTTTGAAATTTCCCTTATATTTATCAATCCTAATAATGAGGTGCCAAAAAACTAGTAAAACTCCATCTACCCCTTTCAATTGAGCTCACATTAAAATTTTCCATTACTGGTTGTGTCTTAAAACACATTTTTATATCCAATGAAAAAAAATGGTTATGGTTGTCACCCGTGTAGGCGTAAAAAACATGTAGGAATAAATCACTAGCTTTAACGCACAAATGTCTAAGCCCACAACATGATACAAGGATTGAATCAACAAAATGCCATCCTCACTAAGAAACTCCATATTGAGTCCACTTCATACCAAAATTTCTCTGTGCCAAATATGCCACATGGACCCAAGATGGATTTTCCTCACTGTAATGGGACAGACCCAACTAGTTGCATATACATGGCAGAATAATTCTTAAGTCCTCATAATAGCTACTATGTGAAAAAGGTCCTCACTACTTCTTTTCACTTGGAACAAGAGGCCTTACAATCGTGTCACGGTATTTAAAATATCGTTATGAACTAGACAAGCCATTGTTCACATCTATCATTCTAGAGAGGTTAGGCCCGAGTTCTTATGATGACTTCACAAGCGTGCTCACTAAACTCGGAGACAAACAGGATCAGTCCATGATTACCAGATGGAATTTGAGAGATTTACCAGTCACACATAATTATTTTCAAATGATTTTTTCAATAGTTTCATCATTGGCCTTAAGGATTCAATATGCTTAGAATTCAAAATGTTTAAACCCAATTTCGTGATGGAAGCATTGGGCTTGGCCAAATTGGTGGAGGAAAAAATCACAGCACAATTTCGACCTTTTGGTTTCCCTTCATTCAAAAATATAGTCACTCAACATGCTCCCACGGTGTCTCCTCCGATGTCAACCCCAATCAAGTGTCTTATTGAAGCAGAAATGCAAGAGCACAAAGAGAAAGTCTTATGTGACAATTTTGATGATAAGTCATTAGAGGGCATCGATGCGTGGAACAAAAAATTATACCTACTAGTTGTTGAATCACCTCCCAAATCAAAAAACTATGAAGATACCTAAGAATTCCAAGAAGAAGATTCACCACTGGATGAAAGCCCTCATTAGGATTAGCAACCAGAGATCTCACTTCACAACCTGGAAGGAGTCACCATCCCTTATATCATGAGGGTAAAACGGTATTTCAAAAATATTCTTCTAACCATCTTAATTGAATTAGGTAGTACGCATAACTTTATTGATCCAAGGATAACCAAACAAGTAAATTATTTTGTTTACTCTTGTTCTAGATTTGAAGTTATGATTTCCACTAATGTTACATCCCTTGTAAGGGAAAGTGTTGTAATGTTTGTATTGCGATGGGAAATTATCATCTTCACTCTGACATGTTTTTCCTCCCCCTATGTGGATGTGATGTCATTTTGGGAGCTCAATGGTTGTGTACACTTGGACCCATCCTATGGGATTCCTCTGAACTATGGATGAAGTTATCTGATAATGGGATAAAACATGCCTTAAAAGGTCTTTCTCAAGGATCCACTAGTATTATTAGTTCTCATTTTATGGAAAATCTCTTGAATAAAGGATCACATGGGATCATTACTCATTTTGTTTCTATCCACCTAATTCTTCCAACACCCCTACAGATTTACAAGCCATTTTGGACAAACATGATGATGTCTTTTTTTAGCCCAATGAATTGCCACCTTCACACCCAGAAGATCATCGTATTCATCTACTCCTAGGAATCACTCCTCCCAACATTCGGCCCTACAGGTATCATTTTTACAAAAGACAAAAATTGAAAAGCTCATTCATGAAATTGTTAAAGTGGGAGTCATTCAACCTAGCACCATCCCATATTCATCTATGGTTTTATTTGTCTACAAAAAGGATGGCTTGTGGATTATTTGCATTGATTTCATATAACTCAACAATATCACTATTAAGGACTAGTTCCCTATTCCAGTGATCGATGAGCTTCTATATGAACTTCATGGTGCTTATTTTTTATACAAATTAGATCTTCACTTGGAGTACCACTAGATTCACCTTCATGAGGAATATATTCCAAATACAGTCTTCTACACTCATTATGGTTAGTATGAGTTTTTAGTCAATCCATTTGGGCTTACCAATGCTCCATCGACATTCCAAGGATTGATGAATAATATTTTTTGGCCCTTTGTCATTTCATCTTGGAATTCTTTGATAAGATCTTAATCTATATTCAAACTTGGGCAAAGCATCTACAACACATTGATAGGGTATTACAGTTTATCGCAGATAATCAGTTGTACCAAACACTCTAACTTCTCATTTGCCCAAACTGAAGTCAAATATTTGGGACATATTGTCTCTACGGAGGGTTTCTGCATGGACCCAGATAATTTTAGTGCCATAAAAAAATTGGCCACTACCCAAAAGACTCAAAATCCTTTGTGGATTCTTGGGTCTCACAGGCTACTACAAAAAAATATATTATGGATTATGGTAAAATCGTAGCCCTGTTGACAACCATATTGAAAAAGGATGTTTTTACATGGAATGAGGCCACTAAAGAGATGTTCGAGGTCTTAAAACAATCTATGTGTAGTAAACCTATCTTATCCATGATGCTTTTGTCAATGGCCTTGGTGTTGTTCTCCTCCAAGAAGGTCATTTGTTTTCCTTCACTAGCAAAGCTCTCTCTTGAAGGAATTTAGTCTTGTTTATCTATGAGAAGGAGATGATGGCAATTTTGCATGCAGTATAGAAGTGACGGCCATACTTGTTAGGAAGGCATTTTTGTATCAAGACAACTCATCATAGTTTGAAGTACTTCCTTAAACAATGGATCTCATCTCCTGTTCAAAAAAAGTGGGTCTCCAAGCTTATGGGGTGTGACTATGAGATCACTTATAAGAAATGCAAAGACAATGTGATTTTTTATGCTCTCTCTCGCACTTGCAAGGATCAAATATCCCTATGTGCAGTATATGTTCTCATACTTGAATGGCTTCCATAACTCCAACAAGAGTGGAACAAATATCCAACCCTGCAACACCTCATCCAACAATTGAAATTTGATCCTAGCTCATCTAGGGTTATTTTTGGTGGCGAATATTCATAATATGGCGAATATTCCATTTTTGAAAAATTTGAAAAGGTGAATTTTCTGGCGCGGGTCAGTGACCTGTTTGTCTAAAAATTACAATTTAATTTTTTTTAGGGGTCGGCTTCGCCTACCCTTGAAAATATCCCCTATATAATCCTAGATTATTCGCCAAGTAGAACACTACTAGCTCACTCATACCAACTGGGGGCATATCTATTATCAAGTACAGTAAAATTGTGAAGCAACAGAGGCCAGTACACAAAGTGTAGTTTTATAGATATTCATCAGATTTGTAGTTGGGCAATGAGTATTGTTCTCAGACGCATGACAAGAAATTTCCATTGACGCGTGACAAGGAGAGTTTGTTGACGCACAACAAGGAGAGTTTGTTGACATGTGACAAGGAGAGTTTGTTGACACGCGATAGGAGGGCGGAGGCTATAGACATGTGACAAAGATTTTGTTGACACGTGACAAGGAGATTTTGTTGACGCGCGACAAGAGGCTAGAGGCTGCAGACGTGCAATAGATTTTTTTTTTATGTGCGACAAGGAGAGTTTGTTGACATGCCATAAGGATATTTTGTTGACATGCAACAAGGAGAGTTTTTTGACATGTGACAGGACGGCGGAGGCTACAGACGTGTGATACTAGATTTGTTTTCCTGCGACATCAAACTTGTTATCGTGTGAAAATAAGTTTTTTATCGCACAATAGCAAATCTCTTGTTACGCGTATGCAGCCTTTCTATCACACGAATTGAAAATGAAAGCTTCTTTCAGGAAAACAGTTTGCACACAAACCCCAAAAAAAATTCCTTTCCAATGAAACCGGTTCTGGGGATATTCGCCAAGGATTTTCCACCTCCGATTTCCAAGAGGTCTCTTAAAGTGAACCCTGATATAATCCATGCACTACTATTAGAATGCCACTTATTTGTGATATAAAGGGTGTTTGTTGTTTCCATCTAAAGATGAGCTTCGTCATACAATTCTTCTCGAACTCCATGCATATACATCTACCAGTCACTCATGTTTTTTAAAAACCGTTGAACAGTTTGGTAGGAATTTTTTTGGCAGGGAATGAAGGCATACATCAAATGGTTTGTGGCAGGATTTGATACATTTCATTGCAACAAGAGTGAGATAGTGGCAACCCCATGTTTGTTACAGCCATTACCCATTCCAACCTAGATCTGGATTGATATTTCCATGGACTTCATTAAAGGGCTTCCTAAATATGAGGGGAATTCAGTAATCTTGGTTATAGTGGACCACCTCTCCAATTATTCTCATTTTTGTTCCTTATCCCACACATATACGGCCTCAACCATTTCCCAATTATTCATTGACCAAATCTTTTGCCTCCACGGTAACCTAGCTTCCATTGTCTCAAACCATGATGTCATTTTCACCAATAATTTTTGGGCAGAATTATTCCATATGATAGGTACCCAATTGAAGATAAGTCCAGGATATCACCCATAAATAGATGGTCAAACTAAAATTGTTAACAAATGTTTGGAAACATTCCTTCGATGTTTTACCTCTAAGTACCTTTAGCATTGGGTTAAGTGGCTACCACATGTTGAATGGTGGTATAACACCTCATATCACACCTCAACCAAAATGACTTCGTATGAAGTAGTTTATGGCCAACCACCACCTCTCCTCCCTTACACTCCTAGAATTTATCTAGTCCAATCTGACAATACCGCCCTACCTAATGGGACAAAATTCTCCACACTCTTCATGAAAATCTCCATATGGTGTGAAACCGTATGAAACAACAAGTTGATCAACACTACTCAGAGCGTAACTTTCATCCTGGGGATATGGTTTTTCTACGCTCAGAACCGTACAAACAGACTTACTTGAAACTCAAAGGGTGTCAAGATATTTCCCATAAGTTTTATGGACCCTACATAGTTCTCCAAAAGATCAGTATCTTTGCATACAAGCTTGAGCTTCCACCCAGCTCACTAGTTCATCTTGTCTTTCATGTCTCTTGTTTGAAGAAAGTTCTAGGCCAACACATTATGGCACACACACTACTACCGAGCTTGGCAGTGCAAGATCGATCATTCTTGAGCACATTGTGATTCTTGATAGGCTCTCCCACGAAGTTTGCAACCACTCTATTACTAAGGTCCTGATCCAGTGGCATGTCATGCAACTAGAAGATACAATTTGGGGGGGGGGGGGCTTCTCGAGATTTAGCAACAATTCCCACAATTACATCTTTGAGGAAAATTTTCGTTAAAGGGGAATTGCCTTACCTCTCTCCTTGTATTAGTAATGTAATAGATGAGATGGACACGTATTCTTTGTAAGTCACCCAGTAAGCTATTAAGTATTATCCCACATGCATGGGTAGTAGTAAATTATATAATGAAACTAGTATACTAAGGAGTGCTTAGGCTAAGAATGTATCCACAAATATTAATTTATTGAGCTTTCTCAAAGGAGGTTTCCCCCTCGAAGTGGCCTGCAATATAAAATTTATTGAAGTTATTTTCCAAAGTTTAATTCATTTTTCTTTTTTTTTTTGTAGTATGTAAATCTATGTAGTTCATCCTCATAGAGTTTCATCCTTGTAAGACATCTTGATTTGGAGATTGATATTTTCTTTAAAGATAAGCTTGATCTGATGTGATACTTCTTTTAGTTTTTGAGCTATATTTTGCTCATGTAGAATATTAGTAGAGAATACAAGTCTAGGATAGGTCGAGATTGATGAATCCTTGGCATTCCATCCTTGTGGAGTCTTGTGGAAGACTATAGTTAAATTGTATTAGCAATGTGCATGAACATGTAATTCACTTTCCTTACATTTTAATAGAAATGTTGCCTTTTATTTTTGGTTTACAAGTTTTTCTTGAGATCTCACCCATTTGTGAGGTCTACTCTGACAAGGGTTGTGTGGTGGAAGGATTCCCTTCATTGAAAATATTGACTACAATTACATCATTTATTTCTTTTGATTTTCCTTTTGCTAGTCAATATTATTGATAACACTATTATTATATATGATATTAATTACCATAACACAATCTAGACTCCAAGTCTCTGCTAGAATCTAATTCCTTTCTCAAACATAGGGATATGTTTATACATCATACAATTATCCACTTACCATATTTTCTCAAAGCTACAAGCTACCACTATGACATTAAATATGTCCTAAACCTCTATGTGAATCAAGACCCAAATTAGTATACAACTTGACTCATTTGATTCATCTCACTAGTTACAACTGTGGGTAGCTTGGGTGAACTCATGTTAGCTCATTATGTGAAGATCACACACTACATTGTCATGCAAAAGACTCTCCATTAAATGAGTTAGACGGGTGTTCACAAGATAATTCATTGATGCCTATTTAAAAACAAAGGCAGGGAAAAAATGCCTCGCATAATCAATCATTCCTTCTACCTAAGCACTAACCAAAAGACCAACAAACTACTATTACAGGAAGCTTCACAATTTACAACTAAAAGACCCAAAAATGTATGCATAAACAGGTTTTTTTTATAGCATTAAAAACATAAGTACATCTCAAAGGATACACATAAAACTAAATGCCAAAACACTTTCACTCACAAGCTACATAAAAGAGAAAAAGACATTGGTGCAAAGTAAAAATTGCATTAAAAATTTTGTATACAAGGACCAAGCGAATCAAGAAACTTTTGCACAAAGAAACTTAAATCATTTTCCTAATCTTAACATATTTTTCTTTGATGAAAATTTGTACATGAATCTGGATGTTCCTATATCATACATCCAAGTAAAAAAAATACATGATTTATGTTCTCATATATTCGGTATAAGTGGTAGAACCACCGTTTCGACCTTCTAATAAGGTCTTGGTGTGCCAACACACCAATGAGTACTCCTTGTAATCCAACTATATGTGGAAATTGGGTAAGGAACCAAACTTGTCCACCAAAAGTGTCTCTAATATTCCATGTCAATGTCCCAAATCTCCTCGGGATGACCTGCTATGTCTACATGGGTTATCTCCCTCCCCCATATATTTTTATTCTTGTACAAACTCTTTGTGTATTGTCTTAAGACTGTAGTCTACATTGCTCATCCTCTTGTACACTTATTTTTGCATTATATCTTCTCAAATTATTATGCATATTTTCCTTCTTACTCCATCTTCTCCCATCATTAATTTTCTTATCACTTTTGTGCATACTCCATTTTCTCTCCTATGTGCATTACCTTTTCATATTGCACATGTTTCCCCTTCATTCTGCAATCTACTTGAAATTTTGGTCAGAGATTACTCATAAAAATTTATTTATTATATTTGTAGGATTGTGACATATAAATAGGTTATCATCCTCGTACAAATTAGGATTCATGTCTTATCACTACAAACTAGGAACCGCTACCTACAAAAAAATCCGTTCACTGAATTCATAAAAGCTTGTTTAGAGTCATGTCTTAGGGGTGAATAGCATTATATCCACCCCTGAAAAATTACTCAAACTTCCATTAGATGAAGGATCATATATGGCTTGATGCTAAATGAAATTTTTCAAATATTACTCATAAAGTCTTGTTTATTATATTCATGTAATCATGACATATAAATATGTTATTATTCTCTTATAACTTATGAGTGTGTCTTATCACTACAGACAAGGAATCTCACTTGATTCCTATTCTCAAGGTGATTTATAACAACCCACCTAGAATTACACTCACTCCACTAAACAAATCTATAATTATGAGTTTCCTTTAACAACTCATTGATACACATAAGATATTCTAAAGACACGCCAATCTATATGATATCCAACATTGTTATTTATTGAACATAGCCAAATGGATTTGGTGTTCCCCTTTGTCTTCTTCCTTTGTCTTCAAAATGTGAATTTCTCCATCCTTCAGCACTTTTATTATATTAATTTTCCAATCATACATCTCTATGTCAAATTTTCAAGGCTTTCCCAAAAAAATATGGTGTGTATCTATTGTCAAGATATCACATAGAACCTTTATCCATGAACTATTCAATCTTCATTTCCCCTTCGCATTAATCTTGTACAATGTCATCTTTGTCCTTCTACTAACCAAATCACTATATAAAGATATGGATGTGGCTTATGTTCTAATCCTAACTTTCGTACCATCCCTACATACACCAAATTTCTTGTACTTCCACTAGCAACCACAATTATGCAATATTTACCTTGTCTCTTGTGTATCGTGCAAAGAATATGTCTCTTCTCTTACGCAACCATATCTTGTTCCCTCAACCTTCAAGATTGCCTTTACTGTGAGTAACGGTTCTCCTTCCTCAAATTCACCTATGTGGATAATCGACACATCACTTTCTCTCAATAGATGTTATGCACACTCCCATCCTTCCATTTTCCATCATTTGAATGTGCATGCTAACATTCACAACACCAAAAACATGTACATTTGTATCTTGCACCTCGACCTATCCCTCTTATGAAATTTGTTCTTTCTTTATTCCCACACACTATTTGAGCTTGTTTTAATATCTTGCTCGTGTGTCGTTAGTTCTCTAGCACCGTCATATTTTTCTTTATTCATTACCACATTATTTGTGCACACTACATCTCAAGGCATATCACACCTTTTCCAATGTCTGCATCCTTACCATTTTGATCTCATCTTAGACCACCCACCACAGTCCATTGATAAACAACTCGTCTTTTATTGATTCATTTCACTATGACCAACTCGAATTGTGATTTATAAGAACTCCTCTCTATACTCTTTTACACTTAACTCATTTTGTCTCAAATTTTGTAATCTCTTCAGCGAATCTAATTGGTAAACACTAGGTGATTTTTGTTCATTCAACTTTGTTGAAAATGTGTTATATATTTTCCATGAGTTACACTCTTGTAGATTATGCACTGCCTCCCTCCCACCCCAACCAATTGTGGGTCGTCCCCCGAGAAAAAAAAATAAGGGTCCTCTTTAAAGGCTTTTAGGCCTGTATAGATATTTTTAGGCTTTTAGCCTATGGTATTATGTGTGGTTAGATAACTAGTGTTTTGGGGGAACTGTTATAAATTGTACTCTTGGTCAATAATTTTGGTACCCGTTATTTTGTAATAGCATTATGGTGGTTACCTACTAATGAGCTTACATACAGTTACACATGTAGTAGGATAGAGTAGAACTACAAAGTACATTATTGTATGGTATAATGATTGAGTTAATATAATAAGAAGATAAGTTACTGCACTCGAGTTTTTTAGAAAGAGTTTCCCAAGATATATTTATTTTACTATGATGTTTTGTGTATTTCATTGTGTTAGCAATGGCCCCTAGCATATGAAATTCTAAGAGAAAATTAAATACATCTAGTAAATATGCAAAACGAGAGATAGGAACAACAGAAAAATTTAAGCAATATGCAACAAAATTAGAATAAGTATTTATATTGAAGGCAACACAATTCGAAATCTTTAATTCAATAAGATCGAGATGACAATATTCAACCAAGAGGTTATGACCATCAAGAGATATATCCATACAAAGAAACTCATTCTGCCTTATCTCTTTCCCTTCAATCATATTTATTTGTAATGGTGACCATTGAGATTTTGTCTCATTCATTTCTCTTCACCTTCTTTATGCAAGACCAATTAAATAGTTGTTTAATTTTACCCCCACTAAAACTTTCCGGGGGTTTAAATGGGTGTCTCGTCCCGAGACACAAGAAAAAATGTTACTTCTGGTACATGTGTGTATGAAAAGTATAAACTATTTCTACTCCTCCTTGTATCAATGGCTCCTACGCAGCCTTTCCTCTATATTCTATCCTACCATAGTGTCATCTTGCACTTCTACAACATGCTTTACCCTATCTAGTTATTCGATCCTTGGGAGATAAAATTAAGTCTTTCTCTACCAAACTAGAAGACTACAAACACGTCCATTCCCTTCAAACCTCTTGTTCCTCCATTGTTTTATCAATAGTAACTCTCTTTATTGCGAGTTTATTCCATTCCTTCTATAAATTACGCAATAGAAGGATTAATTTTGTTTTCCAAATGTTATTTTCTATTGGCTTTCATTATAAGGCATTTGTTGACTGATACATCTTCTAGATGTCAATGCGTTATATATTCACCCTTTTTTAATCTGCAGGTTCCCATCCAACCTTTGGCTTTCCTCTAGTTGTGAAAGTAATACAATAATTGATGGACTGAGAGGAGGTTTTGACCTGTTTGCTTTCCATTCTTCTGCATTTATATTGCGAGAAAAAACTAGCAATTCCCTCCTGTATGCGTTGATCTTTTGTTTCTTAGTCCGTTGGATTACACACTTCATCTTTACGCTCCATCAAAATGCCATCTTCCATGCTGCACCATTGTTAGCAGTGACCCCTCGCATAGGGCATTATAGAGAAAATTAAATACATTCAATTAAATATGCAGAACGGGAGATGAGAACAACAAAAGAATTCAAGCAATATGCCAAAAAAAAAAACTAGAAAAAAAGAGTGGGATTACAATATTCAGCTAAGAAGTTCTGAGTAGCAAGAGATATATCCATTTAAAGAAACTCTCTTTACCTTATCTCTTTCCCTTCAGTCGTATTTATTTGCAATGGTAAACTTTTCACATTTTGTGTCCTTCGTGTCTCTTCACCTTCTTTCTCCTCCTCTCTCCAAGGAATGTTCATTTAATTTTACCCCACTAACACATTTCTCTATTTTTGGTTTATCTCAAATATTTTGTGAAGTATTGATATTCTCATATATTTTTATGAAATCAAACTCTTTTCATTTGGTATTATAGTTAAGTTTTAGCTTTGTATGAAGAGTTAAGGTTTTAAAACCTTGTTAATAAGTTTTTCTTATAGTGGAATTTTTACATGTGAGTTTATTAAAGTAGAGGAAAATGATTAGAAGTGCAAGGATTAAGATTGGAAATTTTAATGGCCTATATTTTGTGTTATGGAAGCTCAAAATGAAATATCTTCTTATGGGTAGAGATAAGTGGATTGTTGTGTTTGAAGTCATGTCTATGGGTATGAAGGTAAAGGATTGGAAAAAGATCAATAGGAAGGAAAAGAATTCAATTAGATTGTATCTGTCAAATTTAGTAAGTAAGATAAATGATGCAGGTGTGTAGATATCATTGAATAAAGATAGTTGTAAGATGGTTCGAGAAGCAATGGTACTAGAAAGGGGAGTATGTAAAGGAACATTGTTCAAGCTTGAGGCAAGCAATGTGAGTGATGGGTGCAATAGCTATGTGGTTCTAGAGGATAAGAAGTTGCATATTTGACTCCTATGTCTCGTGCAAAAAAGACAATGTTGTGGCATCAAATGATGGTACATATCGAAGAGAAAGGTCTTCGTGCGTTAAAAATCAAAGGTATGGTTAAAGTAATTTTTTATTGTCCTTTAGATTTTGATTTTTGTGAACATTGTGTGTTTGGAAAGTAAAGTAGGGTAAAGTTTCTTAGCAGTGCTATCAGATCAAAAGAGATTCTACATTTAATACATAGTGATGTGTTTAAACTTATAAAATCTCCATCTCAATAAGTTTATAAATGATTTCTCAAAGAAGACTGGTATATTTTATGTGGAACAAGTCCAAGGTTTTCAATAAGTTCAAACAGTTTAAGGCTCTTCTAGAAAATTAAACAAAACATAAGATAAGTGTTTTGAGAAGTGATATGGTGGGGTATATTGCTCCAATGCCTTTGAGTAATTCTATAAATAGTGTGGAATAAAAAGGTAAAAGAAAACTCCATGTACGCCACAACAAAATGGAGTTGCAAAAATAATGAATAAAACCATGTTGGATAAGGGTAAGAGTATGCTCGGTGGTGCAAGTTCATGTAGGAAATTCTATGCAGAAGCACATAAGCAATGACAACAGCGTGCTACTTGATCAATAGGTCACCCATATTCACCCTTGAAGATAAAACTCCACATGAAACACGAAGTGGTAAAAAACCCTCTATTTGGCATTTAAGGGTAATGGATGCATCGTTTACATGCATTATCCCAAAAGAGAAAGTGATAAATTTAGATAATAAATTTCCTAAGTGCATATTTATTGGATATGCTATGGTGTAAACGGATACAAGCTATATGGTTGTTTATAGTCGTGATGTAATCTTTAGATAAGCTAAGGAGATTCCTCAGTAGGAAGCAAAAATAAAGGATGATAATGAACAATTTCATGTTGAACTAGAAGAGGGTGAATTCGTGTCTGACTTTGATGCAACTATAGAAGATGAACCAAAGAGAATTGTAAGAGGGAGATTTAGATGAAGCAAAGGAGGAACCAGAAGATGCAAAACCATAAACTCCAGTCTTGAGAAGATCATATCAGGTGAGGAAGGAACTTGATAGGCATAGCCCTCATGATTTTCGTTCTACATTTTTTTATTAGTTTTATTTTTTATTGATGATGATCCAAAGAATGTAAAGGAGGTTTTTTGGCTCCAAAGAAAATAAGTCTTGAAAGAAGGATATGTGGGAGTAAATAGTCCTTAAATAAGAACCATACATGGGACTTGGTAAAATTACATCCTGGAAGAAAACTTGTTGGTTGTAAATGGGTATTTAAGAAGTACTATGCACAAGGGAAAATGGAGAAGCATAAAACTCACTTGGTAGCAAAAGAGTTCTCACAAGTAGATGGACTTGATTTTTGGGAGATTTTTTCTCGTGTTGATAAGTTACATTCTATTAGATTTCCTCTTGCTATTATTGTTGCTTTCGATCTAGAAATAAAACAAATGGAAGTTAAAACAGTTTTTTCGCATGGTGAGCTTGAGGAGGAAATCTACATGAAGCAGCTAGAAAGCTTTAAGATTAAAGGAAAGGAAGATTTGGTGTGTATCTTGAACAAGTCTCTCTATGGCTTGAAACAATCACCAAGAATGTGGAACAATAAATCTGATAGGTATGTGTTGTGACTTGGACTTGGAAGAAGCATAGTTGATCCATGTGTTTTTTTAAACAAGAAGATGAAATTTTTGTTATCATTGTATTGTATGTAGATGACATGATAATTGGTAACATTAAGCAAATGATCAGTTAGGTTAAGCCTCAACCATCATCTCAATTTGATATGAAGGATCTAGGTGTCGCAAAATTTATTTTGGGCAAAGAAATTAAAAGAGATCTTATACACATGGAATTGTGGTTAAATCAGCAAAAGTAAATTGAGATGATATTACCGAGGTTTAAAATGCATGGTAGACTTAAAGGCTACTACATATTCCTTAACGATGCTACTTCCATCATTTTTGAACTTCGAAAAATACTTTTTAGCATTGACGAGCAAGGGATGCACATCATCTTTGGACAATTACAATGGTACCAATGAGCCAAGTTGAGGCTTGATTGTTTCTCAAATTTTGCCTCTGCAAGAGTTGGAATTTTCTCTTTATAAGCAAGAGTAAATGGTCTTCCCTCTTGTGTGCAAGCTTTATAGTTACCTTTATCCCTACAAGTTAGCCCGCGTTGGTCTAGAGGACCAACTTCACTTCCTCCTAACCCAAACCTTTGAGAAGGGCTCTCCTCATACGATTAGCTTTGTTGTCTATTATTTTTAACAAAAATATAAATCAAACCTAAACGAAATGTTTAAAATGTCTATATTAGTAACAACAATTCAAATGTATAGGCAATAATCAAAACCTTACATTAATCGTGTTGAAGTGAAACATACATCATAATATTCAAAAAACAAATGCTCAAATCAATAGTACTCCATAATCTAACATCAACACAAAATTTTGTAGATAATTATGCCCCATATATTATAAACATATGCTCTTTTTGTTCTCTTTACATGAGTTTTTATAGGCATGTATCTCTCTTTTAGAAGAATTTTTATATGATTTATTAGAGGGGTTTGTGATATCCCTCTTCACTAAATATGAAATGGGTTGTTTGGGTGACCATTTGTATCCCTTGAACAGATAAAATGAATTTTTTATGAAGTTTGAGTGTCAAGGGAAACATGTAACCACCAAAAGGTTGTATCACTACTTCTTCACATCACTAGCATTAAAACCATTAGGATTCGTCACTCTATTCACATCACTAGCATTGCAACCATTAGGATTTGTCACTCTATTCACAGCACAAGGGTTTAAACTAGTTTGATAGACCGCCCCTCTCAAGTCATCAAATTGAGGCCAATCTAACGTGCTTTTCTTCACGGCCCCAAAGTTGGAGTGTCATTTTCCTAGATCAATAGAAACATAGAGAAGCCTTGGGAACGTTAATAAATGGAGCATTCTTACTCTCACACCACATATTTGGAAAGCCTTTGGCGAACAAACTAGTGAAGCATCCTTCCCACACCATCCTCTACCAAGCACTTAAGAGGCCTTTAAGGCCTAAATTGTTCAAGGTTTCTTCCCTTTATCATTCATTCCTAGTGACTACGCAACCAAAGGTTGTGATCATAGACCTTTCATTAAACCAAGGAATCGGGTAGATGTAAGCAATCCTTTTTAGGGTTTCACTCTCATCTCAAGCATGATTATTTGTTATTTCCTTCTACATAGAGGTGTGAATAAATAGAAAGCAAGGGTTGATATTTACCTTACATGTGTCACATCAAAAGGCCATACATGAGCCTTATATGAAAAAAAAATTATATATGGGCATCGCTTGAAAACATGTAAGCCACTATTATAAAGCAATATTTTACAAATGAAAGATGTGTTGAATCCCAAGATTTGATTAAAAAAAATTATACCCTACTTAGCGAAATTGAGGGGATTTACAAACACTTACTACATCCCATAATTGGATTGCATTAATGAATCAAAGACCTTGGGTTACATTTAGAATAACATTCTACATCAATTGAAAACACAACGCAATGCTCAAGATTCAAGAACTTCGAATGCCAACAACATAATTGTATTATGGAGGTAAAACTCATATGCACACAAGGATTAAACAGTATAATATAAACATGACCCCAAACTCGAGTATCAATATTAAGGAAAGAGTAAAAAATAGAATATTTGTTGCAATCTTTTAACTCAAAGCGAAGCAAACCGAAAGGATGAAACAATAACAATAACCCACACAAAGCTTGGGTGCACAATAAATGAGACTTGTTATTCATATATTACATTTGAGGGAGATGGAAGATCAAAAAGATTTTTTGTAGAATAAGAGGTGATGATATGGCACCATGCAACACAATTGGGATAAAATACTTTAAAGCTTTTAGAAAAAGAATGAAGCAGAGGTTGGGACAAGTGTCACAGACACCCAAACTTAATGTTTGAAACAAAAAGCGAGGGCATATGATTTGGACGATGGCTACTGTAATTTTCAACAATCCATCCATATCGTGTCCATCCGATGCCATGTGGAAAGCGAGCCCGCAGTTAGTTTTTTTTTTTTGCAATTATTTTAATATCGAAAACAAAGTGTATCTTTCGACATTGTGTAAAAACACAGTTGCAAATTTTTTGATATTGAAAAACCCTGTGTTTTTCACCATTGTGTAAAAACACAGTGCAGCAAGTGACGAAACTCAAACTAGAGACATGTTTAGCAGTACACATTCCCACCAATCCAACCACAACTTCACAGATACAACCATATGTTCTCAAACAAATTTATTATTAAACAAATCGGCTTATGATATGACAGGTGACCATGGGACCCACCCATGCATGCACATGTTTGCCTTTTATGGGGTCTTTTATGGGGGCATGATGTAATGGCAGTGCATTCTATCGAAAGAATAGCCACTGCCTACAATTTGGCACATCTTCATTCACTCTAAGAAAGAAATATCGAGTAGAATATAAAAAACAAATTAACACCAAGCAATAAAGCACGAACAAATGACTAATGGTAAAATATGATGAGTGCTTTAAATAAATGAAGCATAAACATTTAAGTGCAATAATATAATCTAATTACAAATAAGACCCGACAAATTTGAAAAGAACAAAATAACTCGGAACATTTAAAGGTAAAAAATGAAGCCGAGAGAAAGTTTAGAGCACAACCTCATCAAACTAACAAACCAAGACCTGTTTAAAGAGAATTATAAACCCAAAAAAAGTCTTTGAAGATCATTATTCATGTTGAAAATCTATTTGGTATCATAAAAAAATTAAAGTGGGTCATTGAATTTGCAGAATCTGCAAAATTTAGTAGTTAATATCTACCCAAAGATTGATCTCTTCTTCCATATGGCCTCTCTCACATGGACAAAAGCCTCAAACAAGTCATAGAAGCCTAATAAATACATAAGAGGATGATATGAGACCAACACGCAGACCCATCATGGTGCCGCCCAAAAACAGTAAATCTTTTGGTGCCTGTTATAACTTGAGTAGCATCTATTAACATTATAAGGAAGTAAAGTGTTATTCATTTTATCATCTTTAACTTCTCAGTACAGCATGCGTTAATGGTCATCCTTACTGCTGGTTAAATAAATTGAAAAGCAAATCCTCCATTAAATATCACCAAAAACTCATTTTCATATTTAAATGCCTACTTGCCTCAAACAACAGTTCAGATATTTACTTAAAATGATGTAATGTTTAAACAGTGATGAAATTTAAAATAATAATTTGATTGAAAGACATACGCTTATGAACATTGGCATAGCATATGCCCAGAAATATATTTTTACTATAGGAAGGAAAGGAAAGGTTCTTTAATGTCCACGATGTTAAGCGTCCTATAGAGTAACTTATTTGCATATGAGACCACCTCACACTCCAAATATACGAGAGGCATTTAATTGTGCTTCAAATACAAGGTGTACATACCCTACCTCCTGCAGGATTAGTACTCATGACATCTTTCTTCACCATTGGGCCAACTCAAATAGGAAAGACTAGCTGGAAAAGAATACGCTGTGTTTAAATATTACTCAACATATTATTGTCAACAACAATCATGCCTCCAATTGTTTTTAAAAAAACCATGAAACAATGGATAGACTAATAACATCAGAACGAAAAATGCCAGTGAAGAAATTTTCCATGTTCCTTAACTTGAAATTAAGTGGAAAGGATTCAATCTAAAAACAATTAACCCACCCAAGTGCAATATTCAAACTAGGCTCGCGCTAGGGTTGGATAAATGAGTATACAATCATTGCTACTGATTATTGGTGGTTGACACTTTTATTACTTACTAAAATGACTACATTTCAAGAACAATGATGTTAAACATGACTGGAATCTAGTCATGAATACAATAATTCTCTAAAAGGAAGGCCAAGAACAATGAGCGTTGCAATTTACTTGACTTGGAAATGAAAATAAGGAGGAGAAAAAAACAGGCAGCTTATAAAGCTCAAATTATAAGACTTGCCATCTCTTACAAAATATTTGCAAATTCTTTGGTTCGTTATTCAAAAATAATTGCAGACAGCTTGTGGTTAACATACAAGATGCAGACAACTGTCCTTGTTTCAGGAAATTAAAAATTATCTAGTAACGAAGCCAGTATGTGCGACGTCGGAACCAGTTATAGTCAGGAAGGGTCTGAATAGGTCCCATCGCTGCAATGGCGACATCCTGCAGGTAACAAGAATTATGCTCAAAATCATCCAGAAAAATCGAGAAGCATCCAATACTCACGCCACCACACCAAAATACATGCTGTCTGAAAACTTACCCTGTCAAAGATGAATCGATTTGCTACTCGATTCACTGTAGCGACATTAACTGCATCTATTCTAGCAAACAGTTCTGCAGCTGGGATCCTCCTGCCATATGTCAGCAACTGCAACAGGAAACAAAAATAATTATAATTATCAAAAGTAATCATTCATTTATACAAATATCAAATTTTGTAGCCAATCAAGGATTATGGAGTTGAAAACAAATAGTTTAAAAGTTACCACGCTAAATAACAAACGGTAAGAATATAATTGAGGTCCAAAAGGTTTACTTGCTGTTGCTACTACAATGAAAGGTTTACCTGCCGGCCGATATCTTCTGCCACAGGACTTGTGCCATCAATGTGAAGCTGTAAAGACGATTTCAACTGCACATAAAATAAGAATATGACAATCAACAAAACTTTGGGATTGACATGTAAAAAGATAAAAAGTAGCAGTGTGTTCACCAGCTGGCAAGGGTCAATCTACTATCATAAGACGCAACATTATTATACCATCCATATTATACTTAAACGCGAGGAGTACAAAAGAACAAAGATGCATTGCAAATTGCCAAATACAGACGCAACAATTGATTTGAACTGACCTCTTAAAAATGTTTGTAAAAGGATTAAATACTGAATTCCATTAAGAGAAAAATGTCTTTACCATGTCTTTTTCACCAGTAAACCTCATCTCTAGATCCATACTACTACTGTCAAAACTTAGACTATGCCTACAGATATAGTCTAGGCCTAGACAGATGTAAAATGCATTAAGGCTAAAAAATCAATTAATAAATAGAACATCTTGCTTGGATATCGAGCATGGTAATATGCAAACAGATCAAAACATAAAGCCTCTAAAGCTTCTGCTAATGTGTATGGTGCTAGAGATACCTGATTGCATGCTCGAGTAACATCAGCTTCTGTAACTCGATATATCAGCTTGCTGATCTCATACATTATAACATGAGCTAAATCATCCAAACTATCTGGCTGCAAACATGAAAATCAGAAGATAAGACCAATAATAGCATAAAATTTTCATGTTTGTTCCCATATATAGTAGCTAACAGACGAAATATCACAGTTTAAAGATATCGGAGTGTCATAGTGAATGTCTTCAAGATGCATTAAATAGTCACGAGAATAAGATCAAATTTTTCTATATTTCAACATGTGCAGAAAAGTATGCTATCCATATACCAGAACTGTATCTAGAAGATGAAAGAAACACCTCTTGATGAGTTAAATAAAGATAAAATATCAGATCCCACAGTGATTGAGTTTCAAAGCTTGCAATACAATCTGAAATCCAGATTTTCCATGTTGAATATATGCAATAGTAGAGAATAACACATGCATTTCAGACTACTTGCTGTTTATAATCTTGCTGTTTACAATGTCACTCTTAACTTAGATATGAGGCTTTTATGGTACAAGAAAAGTAACTGTGAGGATAATAATAGGGAGAAAACTTGCTCAATGAGGCCAACTTTCCATTCACCTCCAACCAAAATCCCCACACTAACCCATGAAAAATCTGATCGCTCCTAACCGTTGTTGGATTGAATCAGATCCAAGCCTTCTTCATGAGAAGACCATGGCCTCCTCGGATCCCTTCCACCTCCCCTCACAGACCGTGCCTAATTTTAAACCAGCAGTTTCACAGGACAACCCTAACATCAGCTAGAAACAGCTGCAGAAATTTTTGCAATACGATGCTCATCAAGCTATTACAAGGCCAAACTTCCCAAAAAACAAAAAGAAAAACAAAACTAATAGATGTTTCCTCAAAATGAAGAATAGACAGTGGCACTTCAAGGAAAAAGCTGTCATCTGCAGGTTTATGGGTACGAGATAACTGGAACCCCTTGGGCTGTGTGAATATTCTCATGGCGCGAAAAATATACTTTGTGGCTATATTCAACTCCACACAAGAGACAAAAGCCTTTCAGGAAGGGCCCTGGTTTATGAGCAAAACAGGCATGTTTATGAAACACTCCTCCCCAGATTTCAACCCCACTCAAGTCCTCCCAAAAATAGGATCTAGTCTAAATCTAGTCTGAAAAATATAGGATCTACCATTGGAGAGTATATTACAGCAGCAGAATTCACAAGAAATCCAACAGTCCTTGGCTATGACAGAATTGGCATCAATCTCTATTTAGACAAACCTCTGCCAGACAGCCTCTTGATTATGAGAACATTCCGTTCAGAGGTGGTATATGTCATGAACATGGCCAACTCACAAGGTTATGCCCCAAACAGGTAGATCCAAGCCCACCACAGCATCCTGCTCAGTAAAAATCTACACAATTGCAGAAGTATAGATTAATCTGTCTGAAACCAAGGCAACAAGTCAGCCAGCTAAGCAAATCCCATCATCCTCAAAAATAGCTCAATACTAATAGCCAATTTCAAATAGCATATACTTGGAAACTATGTTACCAGGAAACAGATACGGGTATGGGTACGGGTCCGAGACGAGGAAACGCAGATTTTCAAAAAAAAACTTGGGTACGAAACGTTGCGGAAATGTCCGTGCAATATATATATATATATATATATATTAGTGCATGCACCATAAGAAATAAAGCACTCAAAATATTTTGTATTCATTGAAGTTCTAAAGATTCGTCATTCAACATGGTTACAATTTCAATGTTTCATATATACATGATAATATTCTAGATTCTAGAATATCTCGTCTAGATTTTCTTCATAATCATCTGTCATGCATCCATGTTTCAAAAATTGTAGTTGTAACCTGCTTCATTGTATTCATTTGATTGAGGATTCCAATGAAAAGTTCTATTCTAAGGAGCTGTAATATACTGAGTCAAAACCTGCTTTCTAGCCTAGCATTTCTTGGTTTCTGCTAGATTATTCCTACTTTCTTCGGATTGCTATTCTGACCCAAACTATCTTTAGGCTTGTTTAATGTGCCTCCTTGTTAGTATATTTATAATGTTATAAGACTTTAACAGCTTAGCACACTGTAACTTATTCCTGGGTTTGGAAAATTCTCTGAGCAGAAATAAAGGCCATATTTGAAAAGATTAAGTGGAGTAACACAACAGCAAACTGGAATCAACTCTTCCTTATATAAGACACGAAACGTCCCAGAAACACCAGGGACGTTTCCTGAAGTGCTGGCGTTTCCGGGATTTTTCCAGGACGTTTCGTACCTGTTTCTGTACTAAAAACATTTCTCACTGGATACAGGGGGGTGGGGGACGTTTCCTGGCAGCATAGCTCGGAAAGGAAGAGGACAATCTAGCCCAGCAATTTCTCCCTCCGTAACCCCTCTGAGGACCTGGCAAGTTCTGAATCACCAGAAATCTGAACAGCACATCAACCTTTATATAATCAAACCTCTACAAGACAAATAGTTCTGGATGTGGAAGGGATTGAATGGCGCCAGCCCCTTGATCATGAGAACATTCCATTCAAATGTCGTGTAAGTCATGAACATGGCCATCTCGCAAGGGTGTGACCCAAACAGGAAGATCCAAGCCTGCCCAAAGCATCCTACTCAATAAAAATCTACATAATAGCAAAAAATAGTCTAATCTGTCTGAAAACAAGGCAACAAGTAAGGCAGGTAAACAAACCAATGATTCTTGAAACTAGCCCAATTGCAAATTTCAAAGAGTATACTCTCAGAAAGAAAAAGGAAAATCTAGTCAACCTACTTCTCTAACCCTCCGCAACCCCTCTGCTGCCCTGGCGAGTTCTGAATCACCAGGAATCTGAACAGCACATCCTTGTGTGGCAACAGCAGAGAAGAAAGGAACAGACAAAGTTACCTCCCATTTCGAAGTATCTCAGATAAAATTCTCTTCAATACCCTCCACTATTATCACAAGGAATCAAGGAAAAAAAGTCGAATGGACACCCAAGATTATCTCATCCTGAAAAAAACCCAAATCTGGGAACCAAAAAAACATTGAAGGAAAAAAAAAAATGAAAAACATGAAGGGAAAACATCAATACAGCAGAGGACAAATGCATCACAAAAACAGCTGAAAAACGATAAATATAGACTCTTGGAGCTGCGGACAATGCAGAAGCCTCAAGAGGAAAGGCCCATCCCCATGCCTATCAAAGGGCGAGGGGTGCAGACAACACAGAAGCCTCAGAGGAAAGACCCACCCCCATGCTCAATTGCTGATGTGGGTTCTCTCATGGAATATCAAAGGCCTAGGGTGTCCAATAAATGCAAGTTCCTCAAAGGTCTGCTAATAAATGAAGATATTGATATGATTCTTCTACGAAAGTATAATGTGTTGGTTCTACAAAACGGCATTGACTCAATGGGATTTTGGGGACTAAAACAATCTGTTTTCAATGCTATAACGAAAACCTTCTTTCACTAGAACCCTGACAGGCATGATTTTAACTCTGAGCAAATTTCTCCTAATGGCCACTACACTGTTTTTTGCTCCTATTGAGTGGCAAGGTCAGATACATGTAGTAAATGTGTACAACCTCCAAGTGACAACAATCAGATTCAATTGCTGGAAATGGTGACAAATTGGGTCACCACTCTCAATGTGAGAATATTGACAGGTGCTTTCAACACCATCAGATATTCTCATGGAAAGTAATGTGGTGTAGGTTTCAATCACCAAACAACCATGGCACTTGATCAAATAGAGAGTGACACCAAACTTGTGGAACCAGGCTAGTCTTGAGGTTCTTTCACTTGGATGCGCTGAATGAAAGGTAAAAGCTCCATAGCTGAAAACTGGACAAGATCTTTATTTCTGAAAATTGGAATGTGCCAAATAAGAGGATTGAACCAGGAGTTGTTGGCACAACATTGCCCAATCACTGGCCTATTGTATTACACATTTTCCATCAGCGTCCTCTGAAAAAATAGCCTCAATCCAAGTTTGAACCCACCTGGCTTACTAACCAGAACTTTCAGCCTAAAATAGATGAATGGCAGACAATGCCCCAGATCCCACAGAATTTCAGATGCACAATTTTGTTAGTCACATCAAGGGAAATATAACAGAGGCAAAGAGAGGAGATTGGGAAGCCTTCAAAAGTAAAGTATCCACCTTACAACCAGACTGGCTAGAATACAGATCCAAGTCCGTGATCAAGGGTATAGCATGAATTTAGAGCATGAAGAAGAGCAGGCAATTCATGCTCTGTCTGAATTTCAGAAGATAGAAGAGATAAACTGGTATCAAAAATCCACAGAAAATGGATTAAATCGGGAGACGAAAACACCAAATTCTTCCATGCAACGGCAGAAAACAAAAAACAAATGAATAGAAGAGATAAACAGGCATCAAAAAACCACAGAAAATAGTTAAATCAGGAGACGAAAACACCAAATTCTTCCATGCAACGGCAGAAAACAAGAAACAAATGTATAGAATTCAAAGGCTACAAACAGACAATGGGCATTATCTCACGGAACAGGATGGTATGCTCTCCTATGCTTCTAAATTATGCCTGAAAATTCTAAATGAGCCTATCAACGCTGCTAGAAGTACATCTGCCCAACACCAAAGGCTTCAACATGTACCCAAGCTGGTGAGGAAGAATGATAATAAGCCTATCAACGGCAGCTAGAAGTACATCTGCCCAACACCAGGGGCTTCAACATGTACCCAAGCTGTAAGGAGATAATGATACACTGCTAAAACCCATTTTGTATAAGAGCTCAAAGCAGTTGTTTTCATTTAATCCTGGAAAAGCAGCTGGGCCAGATGGTTCCACCGGTGTGTGTTACCAAACTTTTTGTGATTTAATCAAAATTGATCTGCTGACAGTGGTAGAGAAATCTAGACACAATAAGCAAATTCTCAGACAATTAAATTACATAAAATTGATTCTTATTACCAAAACCAGTAACACAGATTAGATGAATATAAGATGCATTTCCCTTTTTGTAATATAGTCTATAAAATCATTTAAAAGTATAGCCAATTGACTCAAACCCCTTCCCAGTCAGCATTGGGACAAGGAAGACAGATAATAGATAACATAATAGCTTTTCAAAAAATATAGTCGTCATAATGATTACACTAGTACAGATATATTAAATACAACTATTTGAAAAATGCCAAGAGATCAATTTCAAAACACCTATCTTGGATTTGTCACATTTCAAAACTCCAGTATTTTCTCCTATTTTCCAGGTAACAGATGACCTCAATATTGATGTACCATTGCGGCTGGCTAAAAAGAACATTTCTATGGGAAAAAACGGGTTCTGAACTCCACCGTATGGCCAAGATATTACGTTTTTTTCAATTGAATTCTCCACGCAGAAAGGAAAACTTCCAAATGACGATCAAAATGATGTCAAAATTAAGGTTCAAAATGCCCTGTCAGTCAAATGAATGTCAAATTTAAGGTCAGCCATTATTTTTAAACAGTTAACGGCCCACGTGTATTACCACCCCCTGCTGCCATTGTAGGATGCATCTCAGCATAATTAGACATCTCCAAGGCCTTTGACAGATGCAAGTAACATTCATAAAGATGACCCTATTTACATTTGGATTTGGAGAACAATTTACTGAGAGAAAAATTTACTGAGAGTTGGTAGTTGCACATTTAATCCTATCTAGACAGTGTCTCTAAATGGTGACAGAGGTAAGCCTTTTCATTCCACTTAGGGATTAAGGCAAGATGGTCCTCTCAGTCCAACCCTATTTAATTACATAATTAATTAACAAAGTAAGTATTTATGTAACTAAATATTTGCCTCTCCTCTTTATGGCTTAGATTGGTATCCTTGTCATTTTTAAGCTCCCCCTCATTGTGTTGGCCAACATTTATATAATAGCAAATTTTGGATTATTTATATAATTACATTGAAGGGTCTTAGTTAAATTTTCTCAAGCTAAAGCTTCTTTTCCCTGGTGATGGGTCCAGAATAGGACTCGAAATGTTGGAATTTTTAAAATACTTCACGCAATAAATTGAAAAATCATCCATAAAGGTACAGCAACTTTCATATTGCTGACAATACCCTTTTATTTTCTTCAATCATAACACAGGAAACTGTACAACTCAAGTATATTCAATCAACCTTCCAAGAAGCATCGGGCAACAAGTCAACAGTGCATAATCTAATATTTTCTTCCTCAAATATCTACGAGGAAAAGGGGGTGAATCCTTTGAGCACTTTGAAGGACACTTTTCTGCCCTCTATCTGGGCTTCACTTTACATCTCAAGAAGACCACAAGCTCATGGCACCGTATGGTTTGAAAAATCAGAACAAAACTTTCTAATTGGACCAACAGATGGCTCAGGTTTCCAGGGAGAATTCAGATACTAAATGCAGTTTTACAGGCTGTCCAAATATACATACTCTCAACAGATGGCTCAGCTTCATAGTGAGAATTCAGATGATCAATGCATTATTACAAGCTGTCCTGATACACATGCTCTCTCAAATTCCTCTTCCCCACAAGGTGGAGACCCAAATAGTATCATGGTTACCTAAGACTCCAGGATGGCAAGACAGGGTTTTTGGGACACCAAAAATAATCCAACTTTTGAGGGAGGCAAGGAAACGGCTAATTAAAATTATATTATAGAATATACAAATAAACAAAAATAATAACTTAAAGAAAAATAACCTGAAATTTTGAGTCAGAATAATAAATATAAACGGAAACCATTGCAATTTAAAATCCCAATCAAGATTTGAGATACTTTAACAATATTACAAAGAGGTGTACAATATTAGTATTACAAACTACGGAGAGAAGAGTACATGATAGTCAGAATTAGAACTAGATACATTTAAAATTTCAAGAGTTTGATTAATAATAAATACATCAGCTTTTCAACATGGCTATAGCCCATAGGCTAATAGTAGTTGCCTAATGCCCAAATCACAAAAGTGAAAATAGTCCGCAAAGGCACAACTCAAAAATCATATGAAACATATGAAACATCATCTATGAACTAATCACCACTGGAACTGTCATTCTCATCCTCATTGATGGGAATCCCAATCAATCCTTGTTACACATTGTGGGCCTTTTTAACCTGCATTGGCTCCTCGAAATCTACATCTCACCGTAATGTTGAAGTCTGTTTGTACAGTCTTACAATCCATGAGAAGCAAGGCACTGTGTACAGCAACAAGCTTCTCCACTCTCTTATAGGTAAGTCTTCCTCTTAAGAGGGTGGACCTAACCATATATAGATAATAGACCAATTCCTCTCTGCAGCATAGGAATTAGAAACCTAGAAAATACAGTGAATCAAAAGTGTTCGCAGCAGTCCTGGATACCCATATAGTTGCCACCAACACACTGGATTATCCTATATCAAAGTTAGCTTGTCTGTCCTTGGTTAAGTTTTGCAGCCATCAAGTTCAGTAAAGTCAAACCACTCAAATCTTACCTATGCAACTTCCTTTATGCTATAGATTTCTGTCAAGGCCTTCATTAAGACCTTCTTCACCTCATCCTCAGCCAAGGGGCTAACTCTACCAGGCCTCTCCACATATCATTTTGGATTAATGTAATGAAATTACTTGTATAATTCAAATCATGAGCAGCAATATAACACCAAATAACACAATATTCCAGAATAATGATCTCAATATGCAATTAGAATAGCTTCGCCACTTCGAGGGGGCAACCTCCAAACCATACAATAAGGCTCAAATGCTCCAATGAATGATGAACTACTACCTACAATCCCCTATATATACTATTCATATGTTATGGCCATCACCAAGGCCGACCTACTAAGCATGAGAAAGTATAAATGATATAATAAAATGATATGGTAAGCCACAAGTCAGCTACTCATATCCTAATACAAGCAATAGGTTAAGGGCGTAGCATGCCCTTCCCCTTCAAAGCAACATTGTCCCCAATGTTGAGAAGCTCTGGGTGTTGCTGCAGGAATGTCATATCTTCCCATGTTGCATCTTCATTGTCCATATTCTTCCACTTGATCAGGTACTCAGTAATAACTCGTGTCCTTAATCTTTTAGTGCATGTTTGAAGGATGCATTCAGGTTCCAAGATGACTCTCCCCTCCTCATCGAGCTCAGGTAACATTGTTTGGGCTGATACTCTTTGTCCAATTACTTTCTCCAGGAAAGAAACATGAAAGACTGGATGTACTCTGGTTGATTGTGGAAGTTCTAATTTGTATGCTACAGTACCAATCTTCTGCAATACTTGATAGGGGCCATAATACTTCGGTGAAAGTTTGTTATCCTTTTGTTGTTGTTTCAAAGACATTTGCTTATATGGTTGTAACCGCACAAAAACCTAATCACCGACTTCAAAATGCCTTTCCATGCGATGTTGACTAGCATGTTGCTTCATGTGGTTTTGTGCCATGACCAAGTTCTCCTTGAGACTAGAGAGGACCTCTTGTTGATGCTGAATGTGTTCTTCTACTGCTCTAACCCGCGGTTGTCCTCTCAATGATGATGTGATGGATGGTGGATGGTACCCATAGAGTGCCAAAAAAGGAGACATTTTAGATTAAGTATTGAAGGAAGTGTTATACCACCATTCTGCAAGTGGCAACCATTGGACCCATCTTACTTGTTTATCTGACGTAAAGCAACGGAGATATCCCTCCAAACACTTATTTACAACTTCTGTTTGCCCATCAGACTGGGGATGATAACAAGAGCTACGAGCTAACTGAGTACCCAAACATGAGAATAAATCAGTCCAAAAATTAGTAGTAAATATAGGGTCTCGATCACTTGCTATAATCTTCGATGTCCCATGAAGCTTTTGAACTGTGTCCATGAAGGTTGTTGCTACCGTGCTTGTAGCAAATGGGTGTGCCAAGGCACAAAAATGAGCATATTTGGTGAGTCTATCCACCACAACCATGATGACATTTTTTCCTTTAGATTTAGGCAATCCTGTGATAAAGTCCATGGAAACCTCTTCCCACCGCTGGCTAGGAATAGATAGAGGTTGTAGAAGACCTGGGGATCGAACTATTTCACCCTTATTTTGCTGACAAACCATGCATTCTGCCACAAATTTTTGGACATCCCCTTTAAGCCCTTCTTAGAAGAAATCTTGTTTGACTTGATGATAAGTCTTCAAGAATCCAGAGTGCCCCCCTACTGGAGAAGAGTGAAGCTCGAATAGATTCCTATTTTTAAGAGTGGAGTTCTTACATAGGTATAATCTATCTTTATACCATAAAGCATCCCCTTTCAATACAAATTTTTCACACATGTTTGGATCATTCTGGAGATGATGAATGAGGTTTTGTGTGGTTGGGTCATTTCTCCATTCGGACCTTGCCTCATCCATCCAATCTTCCTGTAATACGGATATGGCACATAACAAGGCTGCAGTTGAGTCATCTTTCCGCAATAGAGCATCCGCAACTACATTCTCCTTCCCTTTCTTGTAGATAATCTCAAAATCATATCCCAACATCTTGGAGACCCATTTTTGTTGTTCTTCAGATGATAAACGCTGCTCCAAGAAGTATTTCAGACTATCATGATCAGTCTTCACTTTAAAGTGTCTTCCTATGAGATATGGTCTCCATTGCTTTACTGCATGAAGTATGGCTAGCATTTCCTTCTCATAAGTCGGCTTGGAAAGATTCTTGCCTTTGAATTGACGGCTCAAAAAGGTAATAGGACGGCCTTCTTGCATGAGAACTGCCCCCATACCCACCCCTGATGCATCACATTCAAAAAATGAATGTTTTGGAAAAATCTGGAGTAGCCAAGACTAGAGTGGTGCACATGGCCTCCTTTAGTTGCTCAAATGCTTTGGTTGCATCCTCACTCCAATTGAAGGAGTCCTTTAATAAAGTTGTGAGAGGTGCACCTATGCTTCCATAATGCCTTACGAATCTTTGGTAATAACCTGTAAGCCCCAAAAATCCTCGTAGATTCTTTCGGGTTTTTGGAACCTTCCACTCCATCATGGCTTTGATCTTATTAGGATCCACTTTAACCCCTTCATGAGAGACAATGTGATCCAAATATTCAACTTCCTTGAGTCCAAAAGAACACTTAGAGGGCTTTGCATAAAGCTGATGTTGCTCAAGGGTTTCCAAAACCTTATTTACATGATGCAAATGTTCCTCCCATGTTTTGCTATAAATTAATATATCATCAAAAAACACTAGGACGAACTTCTGCAGGAATGACTTAAAAATAGAATTCATCAAACTTTGAAATGTAGAAGGTGCATTTGTGAGTCCAAAATGCATTACCAGGAATTCATAATGGCCTTCATGTGTCCGAAAAGCGGTTTTATGAACATCCTCATCCTTGATTCTGATTTGGTGGTATCTCGAACGAAGATCAAGCTTTGTAAAATAAACAGCACCATGCAAATCATCAAGCAAATCATCAATTACAGGAATAGGAAACTTATCTTTGATTGTGTACTTATTAAGTTCCCTATAATCAGGACACATGCACCACATGTCACCTTTCTTTTGTACCATCACTACTGGAGAAGAATAAGCACTCTGACTGTGACGGATGATTCCTGCTTCCAACATCTCTTGTACAATCTTTTTGATTTCACTCTTTTGCACATATGGGTACCTATAAGGTCTTATGTTAGGTGGTTGACTTCCTGGTAATAACTGAATAGCATGATCATGATCTCTCTTTGGAGGTAAGCCCTTTGGTATATTTTCAAATATAACAGTGTGCATCCAACATTGCTTGCATATCTGATGGTATAATGTCCTTAGAATGATGAGCCTCCAATGAAAAGAGTTGTGCCACAAATCCCTCTGCACACTTTTTTAGCATTTTGTGCATCTGATGAGAACTTACTATTTGTGGAGACTATGCTCTTAAGCCTCTTAGCTCAAAAGTCCTTCCTTTCGAGTGAAATCGCATAAACAAGTCTTGGAAGTTCATCTCAATGGTTCCCAAAGTGGTAAGCCATTAAACCCCTAACACAATGTCTGCTCCTCCCATATAAATGGCATACATGGGACTATTTAGTATGTAATCTCCCATGGCAAGCTTAATGTTATGGCATTTTCCAGAACAAGTAACAGTACCTCCATCAGCAATCATTACTTGAAATTCAGGAGCTGGATAAATGAAATAGTTTAGGCACACTGCTAACTTATGATTGATAAAGTTGTGAGTATTTCCTGAATCAATCAACATTGTGACCCTCTATTTTTTTAGGAATCCAACCACCTTTAGGGTTTGGGGGGTGCTAATACCTGAAATTGCATGGCATGAGATCATTGGCTAAGGATCTCCTGACTCCTCCTCTGGCTCAACCAAGACCTCTGACTCTACATCTTCATCCTTCTCTTAATCTTCACTAGGCCCATCAATGTAAAACAACTTCTTTTTAGGACATTTATGTTCGGGTCCAAATTTACTGTCACAATTAAAACATAACCCTTTTTCTCTTTTTCCTCTTTTTTCTCTATCGAGGGAGTGCGGGGACCAAGGTGTTGCGATCTCTGGTATAAGTGAAATGTTGTCTCCTACTTGAAACAAATTTCTCCTCTGCCCTTTCTTGCCATAATCATCAAATCATAAACCTTATGAGGATTAAACATACGCACCTCATAATCAATGTGATCCTTAAGACCCCCAAAAAATAGGTCATTCAGATTCTCTTCAATAATATTTTCCACCCGCAGAGAAAGGTTTTGGAAGTGATGAATGTAATCCTTAACAAATCTTGTCTATCTCAACTTTGCTAATTGGCTGAAGTAATTATCTGACACACTAGAACTGTAGTGTAATTGCAACTCTTCAGTGACGACTATCCATGTAACATTGAGACCAATCTTCTGCCTTTGAGCACATAACCATCGATACCAGACGAATTGGTCAAGTTCGAGATACAAAGCTGCCAAGGTAACCTTTTGTCCTGATGGAATCTGATGTAGTTCAAAGAAATTGTCCATTTGGTTGATCCAATTGAGTGGATCCTTTCGATCAAACTTGTGCATCTCCACTTTTGGAAACATAGTACGGGCTTGTAGAGTGCTCGTATTTGGATTGTGCACACTCGAAGATCCACTCTGGCTCATGTGTCTATTATGTTGACCTGAGGATCCACCTTAATTGACATAAGTAAGATTACCCATCATATGCGTACTAAATTTTTGCATGAAATCCTCCAAAATTTGTCCAATCCTATCCACATCTTCTTTGTTGGCCACCCGAGATTCGAGGTCTCTCAGGTTAACTCAAGTTGGCTTACTTTATGGTCTGTCGAAGTAAACCCTAAACCTGAGGAATCTGTAGTTATATCTTCCGTCTCTAACTCCTCAACTACTATCTCATCCTTTTCTGGTGTTTTACCCGGAGTGATGGGATTCTTTTTTCCTCTTGTGGAAGGCCCCGCCATGATGCCCCAAAATAGTAGGATGTAGGGATCACGGTCAAATTTTAGGGTTTAGGATTTCGATAAGAATTCGGCCAAATATAAAAAAACTTAAAGAACAAACACCAAATAATATTTTTTTTGCTTTCCGAAAATGTAACGAATTTGAAAAAATTCCACAATTTGCACCCTAGGGAGCGATTTTATGAAAAACCCTAAATTTGTAATAACTTTTGCAAAATAAATCAAAAAAGTCTGAAAGTTTCAAGGAACCTTACTTGAAATGTTTCGCAACTCTAGTAAAAATATCTCCCACCAATTCGCTTTGGTTCGCAATATATGGCGGAAACAAAAAATTAGGGTTTTTGCCCTAATTTTGGCCCAGATCGCAGCTCTGATACCACTTGTAATGAAATTACTTGTATAATTCAGATCATGAGCAGCAATATAACACCAAATAACACAATATTCCAAAAAAATGATCTCAATATGCAATTAGAATAGCTTCGCCACTTCGAGGGGGCAACCTCCAAACCATACAATAAGACTCAAATGCTCCAATGAATGATGAACTACTACCTACAATCCCCTATATATACTATTCATATGTTATGGCCATCACCAAGACCGACCTACTAAGCATGAGAAAGTATAAATGATATAATAAAATGATATGGTAAGCCACAAGTCGGCTACTCATATCCTAATACAAGCAATAGGTTAAGGGCGTAGCAATTAATGGCATATGTGGCCATATGTAGTAGTGTGTTCAGCTTGTCCCACCTTTGTTGAACATTGGACTGAATATACTCGTTGTAGAACTGTAGAGTGAGGTCTTGTTTGCAAAATATTTTGTACGTGACAAAACAGTGTTTTTGGTAATAATGAAAGGACAAAGTGCCTCCTTTATTATGAAGCAAGGTTCCTTGCAAACTTCCACCAAGCACTAAAAACTAGGTAGCCGGTACGTACCCTACAGGGCATAGGTATGGGTACGTGTACGGTACACCCTGGGTACGTCCAACAGTACCCGGGTACATCTAGGTACTTCTCAAAGTACCTAGATGTATCCAGGTCTTGCTGGACGTACCCTAGCCGTACCCAGGGCATACCCAGCCATACCCATAGTGTACCCACCAGTAAAAACAACAATTTTTTAATTTTTTAAATTTTTTTAAATTTTTTTTTTACTTTTTTGTAGAGAAAAAAAAAACTATTTTTTGAGGGTCAATAGATGGGATTACGTAAATGATTCAACTCTGGTAAAACTTCACAAAAGTAGCTAAGCCTAAAACAATGGTTGAAATTGCAACAGTTGAGATGCGTTTGGGTAATGTAGGATCAAAAAACACAGTGGCAGCATCTCCACTAGCAAGTAAGACTAATGCAGGAATAATAAGAGAAACCCCAAAGGAATCTGAACTGCTAGATTTGAAGGCAGCTGATAATAGCCAGAATTCCAGTCCAGTTATGTGATTTGTTATTATTTATGTTAATAATTGGACATTGTAACATTTGGAGTTTGAACAATGTACTTGTTCGAAGTTCAATCAATGAATATCATGACAAAATGCATTGAATTATTAATACGTTATTTGGTTGTTTCACTTAATAAGTTGTTTACTCTATTCATGTATAAGGCTGAATTTTTGCTTATTTGGCTATATTTTTAATATTTTATATGTATATTGTACTGCCGTACCCAAGTGTCGTACCCGGGCCGGGCCCCCAAAAAAATCGTCGTATCAACGTACCGGATCCCCGTACTCGTACCCGTACCGTACCCCCGTACAGGCTACCTAGCTAAAAAAGCATTCACAAGCTTTTGAGGGCCAACAATGTACTTCCATTTTTTGAACCCTTAGACAAAAATGTAGTTTTCTGCACTCAACGTGTTGGACTCAATTTCGGGAAAATATGACTCGAAACTTTTGAGTACAACAATTGGCTCTTACTTGGGACCTAGACTAGACTCAGGTTAAGACGGAATTTGGAAAGGATGTGGGATGAACCCCAGAATCTCATGGTGTCAATTAGTGCCTAATCCATTGAGCTGTAGATTCTTGATAGATTATTTCGGGACAACTCTAATGCGACCTAATACGGAAGGAAAAACACAAAGACACACGCAACAATGAAAGGAAACACATACACGCATTGTTTGTAAAGCTTCAGATATTGCTTGCTTAGGACAATTGAAGGTGAGTACTATCCATGTACACCAAATAAAACACATTCTCATTGCAAAAATGGTGGATCTTGAAAGACAGAATTTATAAGGAGTCAAACTTGTTGTGGCTGCCTTTTGGTTCTCTTTTCTTAACCCAAAGGAGGACAAGATTGCCAACGTGGAAATCTGTTTGTCTTCTTGTCAAATAGTTTTTTTCTTTCTATTGATGTTTAGTAATTTTGTACGCAATCATCACACACTCTTCCTGTTTGGGTACATGATTCTCTTGTCTAGAGAATCCCTAAAATTTCATCATCAATAGCTTTTTCTAACTTTGGTAGCTCTAATGATATAGGAATCTCGACATTTATCATGTACAACAACAGAAACAGATAGCCACTAATGGCCTTCTAAGGAGTAATGTGTGCAGCCCACAACATATCGTACAGCTTTTCGTGCCAAGCCTTTTGGTTATTGTCAAATAGCTTGCAAATTACGGTAACAAGATTCTTGTTGTTGGACTCTACTTGCCCGCTCCCTTGAGGGTGGTAATCCGAAGAATTGGACAAAGATATTCCATGGTTGTAGCAATATCTCATGAGCTCCAAATACAGAGCAATTGGAGGGTATTGTCTGTCACTATCTTCTGCAGTACTCCGAACCTGACAACAATATTCTCCTTTATGAAGTTGCATGCCACTTCAAAAGTTGTCTACTTTGTCAGAATGGCCTCCACCCACTTTGTGAAATGGTCAGTGGTAATCAAAACATGAGTATGACCTACGCTAGAATGCAAGTTCAAGGTCCCAATACTAGAATGGTTCTTCAATTACTGCCACCCTGAGGAGCAAAGCTCGTTTGGATCTTCCAACAAATTGATGAGATGCTTCATACTTTGTACCCATTCTTGACTCCTTGAAGAGAGGAGGCCAGTAGTAACGGGCCCTGAGAATCTTGAAGGTTGTCACAAGTGAGGAGTTGAATCCTTCAAGGTTGTCACAAGGGCTTGAATCAACTATCTGAATGTACCCCAGGGAGTAGTGAAGGTTGTTTTGTTGGTCGTCGACTACGACCTCAATCTAATTGTAACCAGAAAACACATTAGTCATAGACAACATTTCCAAACCAGTGACTACCAACAACACTTGATTGGAAAAGGGTAATTATCCTTTAGAGAAGCTTGATTAAAATTACATAAATCCATACATTTTCATTTCTCTGTTCTTCCTTACAAGCACAATATTGGGTACCCAAGGGGAATGGTGGATACAGAAGATAATTCAAGCATCTCGCATTTTTTTAAGTTCTACCAATATGGTACCATTGATCTTGGGAATATAGTGCCACTGCTTTGGTTTGTAGGGAGAAACCCTCATTTGAGTGGAATGCTATGCTACATGTTCAAAGGCCGAAAAGACTTAAGATCTGCATATGACCAGGCCGAAATGTGCATATATTTTTTGAGTAAGGCTACGAACTTTCTGCTTTCCTCCAATGAGCAAAACTGGTCAAAATTGACGAGTCAAGGCTGCTCTTTCTATCCCAATATTTACCTTCTCAAAATCAGCGGACCCTTGTGGTTCCCTCTAAAGTTTTTGTTAACGAACTGAGCGTGTTTGTCAAACAACTCTTGCAAGGAGACAAGTCCCTTTAGAATTGTATTCCCTTTTGATTGTATCACTATATCTTCTTGATGTTCACTTTCATTTCCTTGTGCAGTGAATTCCATCTAAGAGGACTCACTTCCCTCGACGTAAATGATTCAAAAATTATCAGCCTTCTCCAAGAAGGCAATAATTTGTTTATCATCATTGAATACCTACACATTATTTGCATTATCTAATACACTGGCGCAAAACACCATCTCAATTATATACTTGTCTTTGTCAAACCCAAGGGTGATGGACAAGCAATGAAGCAAATAGTAACTAAGTATCAATTTTCTCATTCTAGCCTCGCAAGACAGCATCAATAGAAAAAGATTTTAAGTTCTCAACACAATTCCAGACTCAGATCTGATAATGCCTCCATTGGTTGTTCTTCACTTGAGACTTGTTGCTTGCTTGAACACCCTTCATATCACCTTGGGCTCTTAGACTCTGAAACCCATCTCTTCAATGATTTTAATTTCTAGATGCAACACTTCCTACTATACGGTGTTGTTGGTGTTTGGGGATTAGAGCTTATAAGAGAACAGAAACATTTCTTTTTCCAGGGATATGAAGACCACCCCTAAACTACACCTGTAGAAGAGCAACTGCCATCAAATTCCAAGGTCCAAACATCATTGGAATGTTCCAAAACAAGTTTGCGGCATTTAGATCCTTCTCAATCATCATCAAATAAGTCTCATATCTTGTTTCTTCACAGAGAATATTGGCTCTGAGGTCATCGAGTTTCTAAACTGTATATTCAGCTTTAAACTCAAGCTCCAATTTTTGTTTTACCCCTTTTACCAAAATCATTGCGTGAAAGCAGTCCAGATGTATTTCCCCACCCAACTCTTTGCAAAAGCTTCTTCCCAATATTAAGTCATAAAAGGTGGGTATGTTTGCAGCCAAGATAGTCATCCAAAATCTCTTTTGTGTGTAGGCAACCAAGGCAACCTCAACATATTTGATCTACCTAACTAAGGGAACCTGTTTGGTTTCCATAGAATAACATCTTCCAATAGTCTTTGTGAGAGTTAACCCAAGCGCATGGGTAACCTCAGCAAAAATTACATTGTCTGAGGCTTCAAAATCTACTATGAAATTATTTCATTTGATACCTGCAATGAACAAAGAGACATACAAAGGAACCAATTTTCTGCTACTAGTGGGAGGATACACCATATTGTTTTGGGGAGTTGAAACTGGAGGGGAAGTTAGAATCGCTTTAGACGCACATCCAGAGCTGTCGTGTTCGTCTCCTCCAATGAATCTCACTAATCGGCCGAGCTAATCCAAATTTGCTTTCAAATAGTCAACTCAGATATTGGAATCTTAATTTTATTCACATGACTATTATATTGAAAGTAAGGAGATTAGCAAATGTGGAAGGTTCCAAGCTTGTGATGGTCTATGGCAGAACTTGCTTGCTTCTATTCAAGAGTTGATACTCTCGGCAATGAGGCGCATGCTCCAACGTAGTACTTACCTTCTCTTTCAACATGTCTATAGAAAGGATAGAGAGGGCCCTTTGTTGACAGCAAACTTCGCAATCAAGATCTTGGGTGCCTCTTCTCCTTTCGATTTATCCTTATCCTTTGACTTTCCACTCTTCTTTGTCTTCTTAGCCTCCTTTTAATGTTGCAATCTAGTAAACATGGCATACAAGTGACTATTCACCTTCCACATATTCAAATACCCATTGGTAGAATCGCCATTGGGCTCCTGAACCTGTCGTTCAAAACACTTGAATTTTCTAAGTCAATCTCAATGATGATGCACCTTTGCATTACTCTTATTAATTTTGCACCTGTAGAGCCATCATGGTCATAGGTGTTGTGAAAGTCACAATGCACATTGACAGTAGCTTGGATTGGGGATGCTTCAATGGCCAACCTTTGTTGAGAAGAAGGAAGGCGAGGCCGATTGCCACTATAAACAATATAGGTCTTGCATGGCAAGTACTCAAAAAGCGGAGCAGTTTTTTATAGCTAGTACATCATTTGTCCAGTTTGGCAACATTGCTTCTATAGACCCTTGCACCATATGTTGACCTTTCCCTCGAGTAATATCTTTTATCTTTGCAGCATTTATCGTGTCACCTTCTACTTCAATGGCCAATGTTTAAGTGACATTATGATCTTCGGAGTTGATAGCTTACTTCCAGTATTTAAGAGTTAATAAAGAAACGTTTTTGGCCTTCGGTTGTAAGCTAAGTTGCCGAAACAGCAGGCAGGGGCCTCCGGAGCGGGTACAGGAGCGGCAACGGGAGTGGCGTGGGAGCGGCCAAAGGCCTGCAGAAACGGCCGGGTACAGCCTGTGCCGTACTCGGACGTTTCCGCAGGCCTTTGGCCGCTCCCTACCCGCAAAAATGGCATTTTCTCCTTTTTTTTCTGCCCGAAATAGTTTTTTTCCTTTTTTGGCGTTTCTTTCCTTTTTTGGATTTTTGGTGATGAAAACACAAGTACAGAAAACAAAATTGCCATTTTTGGAAAGGGTCCGGGAAGATGTAGCAGCAAAAACTTGCATGAGCCATAACTTTCATTCTATGGCTCCGTTTAAGGTGTCGTTTTCTCCAAAAGTGTATATTTTCTCAAGCTCTGCGCGGTTGTGGCAATATTTTTCTTATTTTCATAAAATCCATTTTTGCACCTTTTTGGACCAAGCAACTTCTTGCAATCTTCTGAAAGAATCATGAGCTTTGATCGCCTGTAGACAGATTAGTAATTAAAAATACAACTATGCGAGTATTCCAACTATGGTATATACAACTTATACAGTATACTGTACATTGTATACATTTATATAAAATACATTATTTAATTTTATACAATCTATAACATACACTATAAATTTAATTTTATTCGTTTTGTATATACTATACATTACTATAAATTTATAGTTAATGGTATAACTTGTCTTTTATCTTGTTTTTCATATCCATAATATGTGGTTTATAATTAAATTCCTATTTAGAAGGCTGAGATTTATATATCTTTTAATTTTTATATAGTTTTTGTACTGTCGTATCCTACGCCGTATCCGGGGTCAAAGAAAAATTTGTCATTTCCGCGTATCGGATACCCTGCTCCTGCTCCCGTATCCAAAACGTTTCGGCTACTTAGGTTCTAAGCATAGTCATGGCGGGTATCTTATTTATTTGGTTATTAAACCTAGCCACAAACTCTCGCATGGGGTTCTTTGGATTTTTTTTTTCTAAGATAGTTGCACAAGAAGGTTGCGATCATCTTCAACTGGGCTAAACCTCTCTTCTAACTCGGCCTTCATAGACTACTAACCGTTGATAGACCCCATTGTAAGGTAATAGAACCACTTTGCAGCCCTTGCATATAATCTCTACAAATAACCAAATTGCCACATATTCATGTTGTACACCCAGGATTCTGCATGCAACTGCGAAAACTGATATATGTTCATCTAAATGTTTCCCATCACCAATAAAACGGGAAAAAACTTCCAGGAACCTTTAAAGCAGCTCATGTGGTTGTCTGGTAAAATTGGGCAATTTGATGACTGCTCCCCATGATAGTGTAGCCATGTTCTGAAAATCGATAACCCTTACAAAGATATTCTGTAAAGTACTAATGTCATTAATACAGCTAATCTGCCTTTAGGCTATTTTATCTTTGTACTAGGAGGAATACTGGCAGATTTTTGAATCTTTCTTTTACCTTTTTCAAGAGTAAGGTTAAATCCACACTCTCACTAAAGATCAAAGAAAGGGTCAGAAGTTCCTTTTATTTTGCTTGTTCAAGTAAACCTTCTACTTCCAGAATTAAAGAACTTTTAGCTCCTAAAGAACAGCAGTTGTGACTTCATATTCCTCTTGGGTATGAGCAGCACTTTGTGGGTTTTTCTTTTTCAACCGAAGTGTCAGTTATGTGTTTTTGGCAACAATGAGGGGACAAAACCCCTCCCCTATTATCAAGGGCAAAGGCTCTTACAACTCAACCATCATATCCACCAAAACAAAGTAGGATGCAAAGCAGGTGTTGACTAGCTTAAGGAATTTTTTCCTCGCAAAGCTTCCAAAGAGTGTCAGTGATGTTTGGATTCTAGATGAACATCTACACCTCTCTAGCCTCGACCACTATATTTTTGACCCATTTTTTTATTCATGGAACACACGCAACATGGGGTCCAATAAATATGCATGAGGGCTAAGTCAAAGAATTCGTCAAATTCCAAAGAAAAAAAATTGAAATTTGACGGTTTTAAAGAAAACACAAAAATTAATCAAAAATTGCCCTAAAATTCGTACAGTCAAGGTTTTGTGATTTTAATTGAAACCCTGAAAATTGTGATAAGTTCAACTATAATAACAAACAGATGTTGAAAAGTATGTTCAATGTCGGCTAAGGTCAGGACTTTTTTTCTATATAAAAGTGCTCGATCTTTGCTATTATTCACCACTGCAAACAGCTTGCAAAGGAGATGTCATCAATGATTTTGGAAGGCTATTCCTCAACGATTTTCAAACAAAATCTTAACATAGGCATTCTGATTTGTTTCAATGTGTAGCGTGGGTTTGAAGCCTGAACATAGGCATGCAACATGTGTATGAAAGTGACGAGTCTAAATGTGAGGGGTTTGCTGAAGCCTAAAGTTTAAACATGAAAGGTCAATCCCAAATCCCATGCCAGCTCTGTCAATCGATCCCCATTACAGCACCGTCACGGATTATTCTCTTTTTCAAATCTACATACTTAGCTTTACGTTTAAATTTTTAGAACCTTATGGATTATGCTATATTTTAAAAACAAAAAATTTAAATGTTTATTTAAAATTTAATAATACTAGTTAAAAGTTATTAATAGCTAGGTTGTAATTGGTACGTTAGTTTATATTTTAGTTAGTATTTAGTATTTAGCTTTAGGTTATTTTTTATATTTGTTTTCTTGGTTAAGATATATGCTCACACACCTTTTATGAGCTATGTAACTAAATTGCAACGCCAACATATTATTTAATTCTATGTTTTTTTACTTATTAAAAATTATGTTAAGTTGAGGGCTGAGAAATTTAGATAAATTATTAATTTTCATGGGATATTTAGTTTTTATTAGATTTAAATAGAATTTAAATATCTAATTAAATTTATTAGTTGTGATTTCACAAGCTTGTAATGTTTTATTTTGATCAACTTTTCATGATGTATATGTTTTGACATCTTCTTATATGTTTTTTGAAGTTATTTGATAATTTTATATTTTGAATGTTCATTTCTATTTTAAATCAAAAATAATAAAAATGCATATTAAAATAATTTGAACTTATTGATCAAAAAAATCCATGTATTTTAGGGGCTGGCAAAATTGATTCGATTATATGCCACCAACATGAGCACGAACATTGTGACTTAGCCTGTAGGTACCCTCCACTAGCTTACTGTAATATCCCTCTTATGGAATATATGGGAAAATGGCAATCAACAAACAATATGTCACTCAAAATTGATTGGAACACTGCTGTAGTTAATTAAACCTAGTTTGTGCATTCAATTAGATGACTCAATAAACCCAAGGAAGGGGTTTAATGGCCTCCAACGAAATAGCACAAATTGGCAATTCTCGGCTAAGGTAAATAAACTCAGAGATCTTCACAAACCAGATTCAAACTTGTATAAAATCAACCCCCACTACTATTGATCTACTCAAACAAGCATGACTCGGCTGTAATGAAACATGTAGAACCTCCAAAACACATGCCAAGCCCTAATCGATTCACTTCAACAGTACTCAGATTTGTATAATGGTTGTATTGTCATGAAGAAGAGATAGATATTACTTTTTAAAACTCAAATCCAGACCTCCTACAAGTCGTTGGTATATATATATATATATATATATATATATATATATATATAAAATCTGATCTTACCCTTCAGATATACACCACTGTAGCTTACTTTATCAAGCATGGTAAGCACTTACTGGTTATACCAAACATCCTCAGCCCAGATCACTGTCTTGGGAGCTAAATACTGTAGATCACACACCAATTTGTGTTGTCATGGGTTAGATCATAAACAGCCATGTGAAAGAGAGTTCAATCCAGTATAATTATGTGAAATCATTGCACCGCCATTATGAGATGAGGTCGCTATTCATAATACTTGGAAAATGCATTACAAGTCTGCCCAGAACTACCCAGATCAGATCACTGTCATACATGACTCTAAAACCCTTCTCAAACCATGCCAAATACTAACCGATCCATACCAAAAACACTTTAACCAAACACCAATCAATATGCAGACTTATGGAAGGTTACTCAAAGGAATATGGGCTTGAAACGAGTTGCTAAAGGTAATGAATAAATACTATGCAGTTCGCTGTCAAAGGAGACTGTCAAACAACATGCAAACATGCAACTCCTAGTTCGAACCACTCAATCTAATCCACCTAGAATAATGGGGAAGTCGCTGCAAAATAAAGACCGTGAATCATACCAGATCAAGCATATATGTCAAGTCGTACCAGTCTCATAAATGCACAGCAAATCGATTTGCAAAAGCACACACAAAGACACTCCAAATTGATATAAAAATCCAGTGCTACAGTGAATCGCTACAGTGATTCGCTACAGTGAAAACATGCATATTTCAATGGCAAACTTCATCTACAAATTATCTAAAGCCAAAGACATGGATCTCACTTGAGATTGCACAAATACTTCTTCAAATAGATTCTCAATAACCAGCTCAATACAACCTCCCACACAAGAGAGAGAGAGAGAGAGCTTCAATGGGCATGCATCCCAACTCCAAGCATGGAGCATAAAACAAATATCATCATAACATAATAATAATAATGATCCTAGCACTCCTTTTATAAGCAAGGAGGCACAAAGTACGAAATCCCTAGGAGAGGGAAAGTATTAAATGAAAGTAGTTTGTTTTCCCTAGGTGTGGTGTCCCCTTTTCAAAGGGTGATTTTATCAATAAAAGCCACCTAACTACTTATTTAATTAATTCCCCATTTAATTTTTTTTATATTTTGGGAATTAAATTAATTAACTTTTATAATTAAATAATTAAATAATTATTGCCATAGGCAATAATATTTAATTATTTAATAAAAATGTTCCCCTTGCAACATCCCGAAGCCCACGTGGAAAATATAGGCTAAGGGTCTTCAGAAATGGGGACATTACATCATCTTATAGGTTTGAAAATCTATTATGCAAAAGGTTAGAGAACTGTAATTACATGCACAATATTCGATTATTAGTGCCAACCTCGATTCATATGGCTTCCTTCAATAATCTAGTACTTGTACTCTGGATCTTTAATGCTTCTCGAAACAGTCAATTACCCTAAACAATTGTAGTCAACGTCTAAATGGGTAGTAATGTAGTGAAAAGCAAGGATGTGGCACAAAGTATCGATCCATCCCATCCAGGAGAGGGAAATGTATGCATAAATGAGAAGCTAGTTTGACCTTCATTCCCTAGGTCAGTAAATGTAACCCTGGAATAGTTCATATCTAGGATTGCAGTCCTTAGTATGGCAATCCCCAAAAGCCACCTAACCTAGACCTGCTTAATCTACCTTCCCCATTTAGCCTCATTTTTATATTTTGAGGAATTAACATTGAATTAGGGATCCCAACAACATTAAATAATTATTGCCCCATGGCATCATAAGCCTCCTCCCTAGCCTTCATTTAAAAAATGTCTACAACTAGATTGGGGCAACATCCCGATGGCCAGCGTGGAAAATATAGGCCTCCACTTTAGGGTCTTCAGAAATGGGGACACCTACATGCATCTTATAGGTTTGAAAGATTACTCCTACGAAAAGGTCCTACAAGAACTGGATTATGAAGGGGTGTTGATGCTATTAGTGAACTGCTAGTTCCCCCATATGGATGTAATAAATGTTACTTGTACTGGATCTTTAATGCGAAGTGTGAGCTTACTAACAATTGTGCCAAGGAAAATGGGTAGTAATGTATGCAACAAGCGAATATCTTTGATAATTCTCTTGTCATGAAAATGTATTGATGTTATCACATTTCCATGGATTACTTCGAAGTAAAGATGGTTGCGGTTCTCAACTTCATTATGTATTTGTCTTAGGAAAGAGTTGTATTGTTGTTATTGACAAAGTATCTGCATAGTCGAATTAATATCCTATAATACATACCTTTTTTGATATTTCATCATGGATCTAATGCCTATATAAAAAAACAAAAAATAAGAAAGAGTACTTAAAAGAATCAAGTATATATGATGTCCATTGTTAATTATAGGTACCCAAAAGTTTTATGAAAATTGTCAGTTTCCGTATGTATGAAAGACCATGAGAAAAGATACCAGTTGCCTTTTTAATATCAGCATCGGTACACTTTTAAGATATGAGTCGTATCATCGTAAGATCATAACTGTGACCCTCATTGTCCACTTTAATGTACAAAAGTAGCTATGTCGATATAGAACAAGTGAACTATGTAGGTATGTTACGAAGCACATGCCCAAGTAGTACAAATGTTTACGCATTATGACATAGATAAAATAAAATATACGAGTTGTACTAATTAATAATCACGTATTGACAGATACAATTAATATTATACGAGATGGTTATTTATGTACTTACAATAGAATTAATCAATGATTGTAGATCTGATATAGTTGACTTACATGCTCCAGTAATGCAGGTAAATATAATTTTCAGCTGAAATTTTCCAGCTGAGATCAAATTTCATACCTCTATTGTGAACATTGGTTATCATGCCCATGCCCAAAAAATATGTTAACCTATCTAATAAAATGTTAAAGTTTAAAATCTTTTACAGTTGAAGATTAGGTACATCATGAGATACAATTATACAGTGTCATTTGAGTACAATTTTTGCCTGTACTCAACTCTTAGATAGACTACATGCTCCAGGAAAAAACATGCAATGTAATTAGGTCATTATGCTGAACGTATCTTTTCGGCTGATACAAGGAAGATCCACCTAAGGTGGTCAATGACATGTACCACCCATGAACCGAATACCCAGAATTATGATATTTGTGACACCCTATCAAAACTTGATCTCTATTACTATATTGGGAGTGACATGGATACTTTAAGATGAATAACTATAACTTAAATAACGGCTAAACAACAATTCAAGCTGAATATGCACATTTGAGATGGTTGTGCAGTGAAGTTGAAGAAAATTTTTGTAGGATCTGTGTCCAACATGATACCAGAGCCAGATCTTATAACTACCAAAGCTAAATGTGTGTGCATGGCCATTAATAGTATAGATAACTGACATGCAATTGTTCTTATTCTACCATTGTCTTCTATGTTTAAGATGTCCAAATTTGGATGGATGTTACAACAAGTCAACTTTCTGATTGACATCTAATGAAGCGCTTTCACATATTCTCTTAGCCTATAATAAGGCTTGAGTACCAGAATGGTATATAAAGTATACTCAAGCTCATAAAGAGTGTTTGAGGGGGACAAGAAATGAGATCACAACACCTCGCCTTAAGAATGGAGTTGCACATGAAGTTATGTTCTGAATGTGTACTAGGTGGGTTCCAGACAAACTCAGTTCACATCATGGAATGGCTTACATAAGCTAAGTGTCTGAGATATGGTAATATTCATTACAACATTAAAACTGAACTTACAGGGATCAATGTAAACTCTAGTATGTTGTATTCTTAATTGTTTGTTAAAATCAGTGAAGGCATTTGAATTTTAGTTACCTGAGTTGCTCTAAATAAATTCCCTTAGTTTGTTGAATTGTAATTAGGGTGAATTTTCATTATCATAAGCTAAAGGTTATAACTCTTGGACATAATGGGTCATTATGCATAACACATAGGTATCATACCTTTGCTATGTCTATAAAGAACAAATAAAATCCCGTGTCTAGAATGAGTTGGAATGTTGTGAACAACCATTATACTCTCGGCCAAGTCATTGAAGTAGTAACAACTCTGAGCAAGGGACTGATCTGCACAATCCACATATAGATAATTTTGGAACCATCTTTGCCTTAAATTATTGAGGATTAGTGATAAGCGAGGTTGAGGTACAAGCAACTTGAGTTGACTAAGTTTTGAATGCTTCTAATCACTTAAAACTGCATTAATTGTCAGAATAGATGTCATCTTGCATGATGCATTCAAATCACTACAAAACCAAACACAAACCAGTGAATGTAAGATCCACACCTGACAGCTCTTGCTATCAAAGGACCCCATAAAGTGTATTAGTCATAACCATCAATTTTGCAATGAGAAAACACTAGGTGATCAGTCCATGAGAATTGGCTCCAACGAAAGCTATGGCAAATACTTTAAAATAAGGTATTTCATCATGAAGAAATACGAAGGATGTTTGGGGTGCTTTTCAGCTCTCAAAACAATAATTTAGCTCATGAATGTGACACTCCAAAAGGTGAAACTAAGCAAGTTGTTGTAGCTGATATAACTTGGGATTAGTATCAATTTTTATTTCAAACAACAATGTAAGTGTACTAACAACTGATCCAGTTAAAACTGGAAAATGGCTCTAAATTCTCTACCAACTGCTTTGTTCAAGTTGTTCCAATTGAAGGTAGATTAGTAATACTGGGAATTTCTTTACTAGATCAACCACTTATCCTCATGTACCACAGCTATCAGATGCAGATGATAACCTGTATTGTCAGATACACAAATTTATTATGGCCACTTAACTCGGTCATAAGGGGGTGAAGGTTGATGGCCCTAGTTTATCCAATGCAACTACCATGGAAGAATTTTAAAACAATCATTCAGACAAGAGACAGCATAGCTCCAAGACATAGTTGTCTCATTAGGGATGAGAAGTATAAGATGAAGCTACAACTCACCTTCAAGCTATTAAAACATATGGTCTAGTACCTCTGAAAAATGAATCATAGTTAACTATGTTGAGACAATTGTGAATGGCATGAGATAATAAGGATAGGTTTCAAGTGGTCCCTATGAGCAATCATGAGTCTAGGACTTGCTAGCGTAAAGCAAAAAAACTATGGCCATAGTATTGCAAATGACTGATTTCATGTTCCTGTCACCATATTCTTTGCAGGTTTTAACATTAGTTCGTGATCCCAAGGGACTGAATTAGTTGAAATACGGTTTCATATCTGACACTAAGTCAAGATGCAACATGCTTCCCCTATGGCCCTCTAAATTTACAAAAGGTCTGAACATAACTGTCATTCATCCACACAGGTATATCTAAGCAATCATTACAGAGTAGCAAACGAGGGGGATCAATCAAGGATAATCTCGTAAACCCTTATTGTTGCACATGGTTATCATAGTTTGTCAAGGTGGGAATACCGGAATATTTATAAATTGGATTCTTTAGCAAGTGGCTAAGTAATAATGTGCAAATGCCATTGTCAACATGTGGGAGACATTAAGGAAATTGTAAACTCAATATGCATTGACTAGGTTGGACATTGAATAGAGGAACTTCCTCAATTGCCTCATGCAATTTCTTAAATATTTTGTTATGGGCCAATGAAATTATTTCTCCAGAAGGAATGGAAACAAAACCTTTCAAAGTTACAATAGCATAAACACTTTGAAAGCTACAATAGCATAAAGTTCGAGTGAAAAATAATGCTTCCACAAATACTATTTGATCTGTAATTGACATGGACATTCCATCATCAATTCATGGACACCGATTAAATTTTCCGATGTGTTGTTCATAAGTTTGAAACAATACTAAACTGCTCTTGCTTAATGACTTGTACAGCTCTGTGACTGTCATTTACAGCATACATTTCATTAGGCAAATCCTCACATGCTACATTCATTATATCATGATTCACATTCTAGTCATGCTACTACCAAAACCATGTGATTCCCACAAAACAGTTGTGCACAAAGAATATTTTGTTCTTTAAATTTATAAGAGGATCAATACAAATTCCATTTGCCAACACGAACAAGTGTTATGCTTGTGCTCAAGGATTCAATTGATTCTCAATTTTTTTGTAAGTGTCTGGGATAAAGAATTAGTTGCAGGAATTACAAGCATGCAAATAATAAATCAAACACAGCAAAAAAAAGAAGACATGCACAAGAGGCTACCCTGGAGAAACCCAACGTGGGAAAACTCGAGAAGAATGAAGCCAAGCTTCCTCTTTTCCACTATCTTCATGCAATTTTACAAGCTTACTTCCTTCTTGAGGCCTTCAAGGACACCAACATCAAGCAACCACATCTTATGCTTGCAAATGCTCTCTGCAATCTATTGTGAATCGCGTGCTTCCTCAGAAAATTTGGCCACTGCACTCAACCATCTCAGTTGTTTAGTCTTCATGACTCTCACGATCCAGTCTATACAATGATTCAAATATTTGGATGAATTGCCATCACTTCTCTTCAATGCCTTATTTGAACCTTTACATGTTCACTTATACAATTACAGATCCCTTAGGTTCAAACATTAAGTCCAGAAGTTAGGATTTTGAAGAGAACCATTTCTTTGCTGTTAATCTTCTTGTGTGTTGAATTCATGTGAACCGCCACTTAAAGACAGGATAAAACCACCACTCGAAGAACTAGCAGGTTGCAAAACCAGCGGTTTAAGCAAAAACGTGGCTCCGTAACCTCCACATGCTTTAGCCAGTGGTTTCGTAGCACTAAAAAGGTCCTTGGCTTCCAGAGGGTTTATCTTTTGCATATAGACTCAAAATCAAGTGTTTCCTTAATGTATGACTTTTCGAAAGGAATCCAGAAATGTAACCTATAAACCACCTTGGATGTGTTATTTATGTTGGTTTTTTATCTGTATCAAAACCTATCTTTATTACATCATAACATGTCACAGATGTTTCTTTAGTTCCCTTAACTGACAATTAACTCAACCAACTAATTTTGATGATGTACATCATCCAATTTTAGGATCACGCATCCCAAATTGGAAGGCTTTGTAATGAAAGATAAGACTTTGCCTTGCATCTTCTCAAATGGGATACTTGTTCATCATCTCTCTTGAAATGCAATGTCTCTATAGGAGAACACTTTATCTCTCCTAGAGTGGATTGTTCCAACTTCCAACTTGCACCTTACAAAATCCAATTGGTTTAGAGTCCTTGACTCCTTCAAATCTCGACCAACTGACCCTCTTGCACCCTTGGGTGTCCTAGTCCTCCTCTTGACATGCTCTTTACACTCGTGGTGCCTTGCGTTTTGCGCTTGGATATTTCTATTAGCCCTTGTGCTACAATACACATGCTTGCCAGCTAGGGTGAAGCTCTCTCTTGGGGGATTCTTGCTACAACATCTCTCTTCTTGTTCGCATTCTTACAACAAGTAAAGAAGACATTTTCATCAACACATAAGTGGCTTACAACAAATTGCCACTTTTACAAAAATGCCCCATTATCTTGGGGTTTACAATTCAATATTTGCATTAATAAAAGATGCAACATACATGGATTGAAAACACAATTCCATCTACAAAGTTGCTCGTCTTGCAACTCAAAGTTTGCATCAGAAACAATGAAGGATTATGGATGTCAAATCACACATCCATCAACCCAGAAGTTGTATTGTGGCATGCTACTCACCATAGGTTGTACTTCTCACCTTGTATCAATGACATAATGTCATGTCACTTCCTCTCCCATCACGGATGAACACACATGCTTATAGATGCCCATCAATGTGCTCTTACCAACTGTGTCATACCAAAAGCAAGTTTGGGAAACCTGTTGCAATCTCATTCCATGTGGATAAAACAACAAAAAATGTATGCTACACCTACAAGTAGCTACAACTTCACATGTGCATATGACAACCATCATAGGCATGCTAAAATCATTCTGACTATGAAGACAGGCCTATACCTCTATGCTATAATCATTGTACTTCCCATGTGCATGCAACAACATTGACAATTGAATAGACATGTCACCATTCATGTAATTAGAATTTGCATCGAGAAACATGAAAACCAACTCATTGTAACATTTGTGATGCATTGGCCTTCAACCTTTGCTTAGAGTTCTCTCTAAACTTGGAGGGACTCTTTCTACTTATCTTATCATGTGCTGCAACAAGTGTTAAGGAAATTGGGAATAACTTGCATGTGAATAAACACATGTGAGACTGTTGAAAATGATACGACCTATTTGCTGCAATGGGCTACTCACACATGAGTTTCTCAAACTGATTGACTAGCTGCTCCATATTCACCCTTGGTGGATGAATTTGCTCCCCACTTGCACATAAAAATGAGGTTAGTTTCCTTCTTGCTTATTTCAACAAAGGAACCCAAAGAAAAGAAAAGAAACACAATTCGGAGGTGCTTTCATATGCAAGCTTGAACATCTTAGCTCTACAAAAACTCTATCCTTAAAACCAATAATGAATGCCATTATCCACTTACAATAGTGATGAGGAAACTTCTATGGGCTCCTCCCTCTTGATGGTTTCCATTTTGAATAGCTCTTCAAATGAATGCAAATAAAATTCTTAGCCTTTGCAACCACCCTTCTAGGGATCGATGGTTTTGCTTCTTCATTTGCTTCCTCTTGGTTTGAAGGAGCTTGATCTTCCCTCTTACTTGTAGAAGCCTCTTCTTTCTTGGAATGCCCCTTGCAATTCTTTGGGTGAAGTTGTCAATGAGCTTTTAAACATTTTGCATGGCAATGCCCATTCATGTTGGAATGACTATTAATTGTTGCCCATAAACTTGGAAAGAATTTCCCTCTTCTTACCCTTTTCCTCACACAGATTTGGAGAGTTCTCTTTCATCTTGATCTCTACTTTGGCTTAAAGAATGGTATAGACAATATGCCTTCTCTTTGAAGTAGATTGTATTCTTAGCAACAGATTCTTTTTCCAACATGTGGCTGTGCAATGGTTACCCATACCACAAAAAGAACATGGATATGTATACCAACAATCTTGTGCAACATGGCCTCTCTTTGTAGAATTGAAGTAAACAATGGAAGCCTTATTCTTTCCATACCTTCTTGGGCTTCCCTTAGGCTTTACGTCGTCCTTTGGAATATTATCGTTTCTTGGAAGATGCTTTGCATTCTTCTTGATGCTTTTTCCATTATTTGACAGTTGTCCCCTTGATTGAACTTGCATTCACCCATGCCGTCATGAAGTGATGATGAGACATCTCATTCATACAGTTGTGTGCTTCTCTTGGAGACTGTCGTTAGCCCTTTGACATGGTACAATGATACCTTCCTCTTCACGAGAGACCTGCCCATACTTTAAAAGAATTTAATTCCTTGTTAGATTTGACAAAACAAATGATGTCATTACCTTGTATGGACTATTTTTGATGAGTGAGCTAATGGCTTGGACTGTTTGTCTTTACAAGATTGTCTTGCTTGAGCTGTTTTGGAGCATGCTACAACTTTTTTGCCATCAACATACCTCACACCCAAATATTGAGGCATTTTCTCAGCCTTCGTGGGTTTTTACCTTTTTTCAATCCTTGGCCATTCTTTACAACCCCTTTTCCATCATAACCCATCTTGAATAACAACTTAGAGCTTAATCCCTTGGTATGCTGCTCAAATTTACCAAAGTACTCATCTATGATTCTCAAATTTACCAGACTCATCTAGACCTTGATGGGAAGAAAGAGCATCTGGTGGAGTGCTTACTTCGCATACTTCAATCATGCTTTGTGCATATTTGGAAGATGGTCTCCTTTGTATGGTAGACTCTTCTCTCCTCTTCACTCCTACATCGTAATCTTGAAACTTTGTCAACATCGCTTCCTTTATTATTAAAAAAAATAATCGAATGGCAGATTGAGTATTGGGACCCTAACCAGGAAAAAGAAGAAGAAGAATCAGTTCAAACATTTACAACTCTTGTTGCAACTCCTCAATGATGCCCATCAGAAAATCTCCATGGCTCATCCATCTAGCTTGCAACTCTTGATTCTCATCTTCCGGGTGTTGCTACACATTTCTCAATTCTTCTTTTTACAGTTGGATTTGTTGGTTGATCCTTGTGTCTCGGCTCTTGAGGGGGCGCAAGGCAGCTAAGCAAATGGTTAATGACTACGTAGACTGAAGAAACTTGCACTAGCCTTGATAAACTGACTAAAATATGTAAGCAAATCCAAAGTAAAGGGGAGCTCAGAAGAAGGCTAGGTCTGGTCCAAATAACCTATGGGAGGTAATAAGTGGGTCATAAAAATATGACTCAGATACCAGGTCTAGAGGTCCATGAAAGGTGATTAGACTCAGAAATGACCACTCTAGCCAGCCTATTCATGAAAATGGATTGAAATATAGAATTGATAAGGAGGTAAGGTGTGAAAAAGGAACGACGGAAACAATGCCCACAACTTGGATGCCTAATAGGTGATTTTTTTGAAGATTTTCATCTAAAATAGGTGTAAATTTTCATTAATGCAATTTTGTGACATGCTCATGGGCTAAATGCTATGCTTCATTCCATATCATGTCTCTAGGCATCCCTACAGTTGCAAAGACGGGTAGCTAAAAGAAAACATCTGAATCCCAAAAAATAGTAGAGCGGAAAGAATTAGTAAATCAAAAGATGTGTTAGACTTTATGAGTACGGTCAATCCAATGACATAATAAAATCCAAGTTGAGATTACAAAAATTAAAATAAATGCTCGTAAAATAAATGGCAAAGATTAAAATATCTTAAGTTTTACGCCATTCTAGATAAAATCTAATTAGATATCAAAGAAGATAAAAGTATGTGTTAGGCAAAGATAGTGTTCATAAGCTGATAAAAGAACATCCAATGGTTTAAATACTAGTATTGTGGAATACTCATAATGCAAAAAATGTGACCAAAGAAAATAATATCGTAATGCACAACTCATGTAGCTATTTGGGAGTGTAAAGAAAACCATAGACATTGCTAGAAAAAGTGATAAAGAGGATGAGCACCGAGATATTAGGAGATAGGACCCAAAATCAATGCTTGCATTGGACCTTTCTCGGGAGGTCAAAGCATTATACCATCTAATGTCCATCAACTATAATTGAAATCCCGAGATGGTATAAAATGCAGAAGTATATTTATTTGTGAGGATATTTGGCCCTATTTTATTCATATTGTTATCAGCATCTAGAATCTGTACGCCAATAGATCAGTATGTAAACAATGGAAGTGCATGCTACAATAGAAAGAGAAATAAATCAAAACAGGTTGCCCTCATAGTTGGCGCCAAAGTGAGAAGACTTTGTTACCATATTTTCCACGCCAATTGGCTAAAAATAGAAATTGCAGCTAAAAATACCAAGGTTGTGCTAAAAATAGCAAGTTGGCTAAAAATAGAGGCTCATGCGCCAAAGGGAGACAAGGAAAAGGTGCATGGAAGAGGTAAAAATAGACGTTCCAGTCCTATTTTTAGGAGTTTGCATGAGGTGCTATGAATGGTCCGGATTAAAAAAGCAAACTCCTGTTCTAATTTTAGCAACTTGCCATGCGCCAAGGATGGATAAAGATAGGTTTGGATAAATTAATCAAAGTGTTGCAGCTCCAAAATAGACTATGGCACCATGAAGGAGAAGAGGCTTTTATAAAATATAAGACTGTTGTTCAAAAAATAGCCATTGCGCTAAGAGCCATGATAAAGATAAGGAGAAATAAATAGTCTAAAAGCAACTAAGAGTCTGTTCAAAAAACAGCCTATGCGCCAAAGATGGAGAAGGGCTTTTATTTAGACAAAAGTTCCAAACTAGTTGTTTGGATTTGGTGGCGCCAAGGGATAAAGAAAGATTAAATTAATTAAAAAGGATACAACATGCAGCAGACTGTTTCAAAGGTTGCCAAGGTAGGGATAAAGATAGACAAATAAAATAAATATGCAGCTTGTTCTAGTCATTGTTTGGCGCCAAAAAGGAGAAGGGTGGATAAATAAATTAAATGAAAAGCATTGCATCCTGATCTGAATGGACTGGTGGCGCCAAAGGGAAAAGAGGAAGATAAATATTTAATAAATCTAACTGCTGTCCCAATGCATGCAGTCCCCATGCGCCATGAAAGAGGAGAAGGAAGAAAATAAAATTAAATAAGGAAGAGCAGTGCAGACAAACAGCTATTTTTGGGAAGGCAGAGTTGAGCAATCTCATATAGGCTGAGTTTTGTATTATTGAAAGATAAGACACACTTTGGGCTGATTTGCTCTCGCAATTCTAACCTTGTACTTGCACCTCCGAATAAAAAAAGCTCCATTTGCCCTCTCATATCATTGTTTTTCTGAGTTTTTCATTGTGTTTAATAGGGTATTGTATTGCCTTAGTGTGGAATTTACTCCCTCTAACGCTTTCCTTTTCTTCAAAACCCTTGAAATTATTATGCAAAATAGCTTAGAGTTGTGCAGGTGTGTAGATCTTTGATTTCTCTGTGTGCAAAGTTACATGCATGTGTTAAATGATTGGTGTATCACCTTTATTTCCCATTTCCTGCATTCCTTTTCCCTTTTCCTTGTCAAAGTTTTCATTTTTTAGGTGATTCACAAGGGAACCAGCCCTCTCTGGAGGTTCACCTCAAACATAAGTTACCCACAGCCTTGAGGTGTTCCAAATTTTGTCAACAGAGAGAGACAGAGTACACACTATTCTCTATCAGAGTGCAACTTCTGGGTGACAACAGTTTCTGGCACGCCCAGTGGGACAAAGTATTCAAAGAATTGATGTTGGTTCAACAGTTTGCAAAGCAAAAGGTATTTAAAAAAAATCAGCATTTGGCGACTCCTCAGGTTTTCACAGACATACTGGTTGCAAACTAGTCACAGCTAATGCCAAAAGTGACCACCAAGTCAAAAGCTAAAGGTACTCCATTTGAATTTATTCAGCTACCTTTACATTCTTATAAAAGAAGCAGATTTTAGAAATCTTCCCCATATATTTCCCGAGCTAACAAGCTAAAGCAATTGCCCAAAATCCCACAACTTCTTGTTCTAAATTTCTAAAAGTCTTCCTAGAAATCAAGTTTTTGTGACCTTTAATGATGGCATCCCCTTGAATATTACTGTATACAATGATATCTCTGCTTCCGCATTAAAGAGTTTACCATTCTTTACCGGTTTAACTCAAACCACTCCTGTAGAGCATATTAGAGATGTTGCAAATCTTTGCTTTGTTTATAATATCACTCGGGAGAATGTAGTCATGAGACTTCTTGCAGCTTCCTTTAAAGATACAGCCTTGCAATGGTATTGAAATCTACCTATTAATTTTATCAGTTCTTGGGATCAATTAGGAATAGCCCTTTGTAGTCAATTTGAGGACAAATCCGACCACATATCATGATTGAGCAATTGAGCACAATCAAAAGAGCCCCTCAAGAGTTCATGGGTGATTTTAACTTGAGATTCTAGAGAACTTGGGAAAGAATTCCCCGTGCCATCAAGCCTACAGCAGAGCATGCATTCTTGTATTATTTGAGATCCTTAAAACAGTGACATTGTTGTCCTATTCAGTCCATGGGGGGTATCACAATCCCTGTTGCCTTTGATCTAGCCATTAGAGCTGAAAATAACCTCATACAAGCTGGCAAAATTGCACCTAGACCTCCCATGCCTATCTTTCCAACTATTCAGCCACCAGCTTCAGCTATAAACCCAATTCCAGCAGTAGCTAGCCAAGCAGTTACTAATCCAAATCAGCCCTCTGAGTTGAGTGAAATAAAAGGTATTTTGCAAGCTTTTGGAAATAAATTTGTATCTATTGAGAGACAACTTGCTCAACCTTACAAACTGTATCAGGCTCCTTTCCAATCTGCTAGACCTTCATATCCAGCATATCCTACAGGTAGGCCTCCATATCAAGGCCCACCAGCCATTAAAGTTGATCCTAATGCTCCTTCTACATCTATGGCTCTTGTTCCAATGTAGACTAATCTAATTCAGGAACCTTTTTGGTGTGCTCCATGCAATCATTCGCATGATCCTTTTTCTTGTGTTAATGGAATGTTAAATCAAGTTTTGATTGCACAAGGGATGATTCCACACCTTTCAACCATTGAGGCTCCTCCTCAAGGGGATTCTAGTGAAGCACCAAAGCCAAGAGGCAAATTTGGTGAATTGGCAACAAGAGGATCAACATGCAGCTAATACAAGGGTATACAAAAGAAGAGCAGTGAGAGAACCCACAAGGTAACTAATTTGTATGGTTCATCTTCTTTATTTCCTGATAATACTAATAAGGTTGTTGTTGTTGCTAATGAGAAAGGGAGACAAAAAAATCAAATTTAGAAGGGTAGCTTGGAAGCACAAAAGAATAAGGAAAAAGAGGTTGAAAGTGTTCCAAAAGGTCAAGCAAAAGGGGGCAGCTCTTCCCTTAATATCATAAGATCAGATGAAGAAAGCTCATGTGAGCTTATCCATGTGGGATACGTTGATTATTCCGAGTCAAAAGAGCTTGTTACAAGATGAGTTGGCCAAACTATCAGTTACAGAGGATCATTCAGATAAAGCTAGTGCAGTGCTTGCCAATACAGATCAGCCCTCTAAAGCTGATTTTCAGGCAAAAAGGATTGGTAAGCCTCCTCCTTTCTACCTTTCTTTGATTATTGGTGATAATTTGGTCCATAATTGCATGGTTGACAGTGGTGCTAGCAGTACAATTATGCCTAAGTAGATAGCAGATAACCTAGGACTCAAATATGAGCCACATGACACAGTTGGATGGCACAACTACTAAAATAGTTGGTATAATCAGAGATCTGAAGTTATGCTTGCATACATGTCCAAGCCTTCCAATCTTACAGGATATTATGGTGGTAGATCTACCTCCATACTTCGCTTTGTGTTTATTTAGAGATGTTACAGCAAAGATTGGAAGTTATCTATCATCAGATTAGTCTTATCTATTTTTCAGAACAAGGTATGGCACGAAGGTAACAATTAATTCTGAGCCTTTTGTTAAGTTTCATATTGAGCCTTATGTGCCTAATGCATGCAGTGTAAATTGTATTGTTTTTGACCAAGAAGATCATCCAGTTATTCATGATATAGATCCCCGCTCTGAGAGCATACCAAATTTATTATTAGATGAGTGGAGAACTGACCATCATGGTTTTGATCCTTATAAATATGTTGAAGAAACATATATTAAAAAATGTTAGTTTGGAAAATTATTGCATGCATCAGGAGGATGTTTTTTACCATTATTGGTTAAAACAGATGATATTGATACTGAATTGTGGAGTTTATACTTTGATGGCTCTAGAAGCAAGAATGGATCAGGTGCAAGTAATGTTCTGATTTCAATTTAAGTACATGCAATGGCTGAATATGAGGCACTTATCTATGGTTTATAGTGGGCTAGAATGAAAGGAATGAAGTACCTACAAGTATTTGGTGATAGTGAATTGGTCATAAATCAGGTGAGAAATTTGAACAGAACAAAGAATCCCTTGATGGAAGGTATACAGATTAGAGTTTGAGCCTCTTGCTAGAAGATTTTGATACATTGAATGTTCAATCAATACCTAGATCTGAATAAGCAAGTGATAAATTGGCAGTTGTTGGGGCAAGGATTTTGATCATTCCTAATTAAGTGAAATGAAAGGATAATCAACCACATGATTAAGCATAGGCCATCAATTCCTAGAATAATACTAATTGGATGTAGTCGGGGAATGACCAGATTGTACGTTTTATTCAGGAAGAAGCTGAATATTTTCTGAAAAAATCAGTCCAAATTGCAGCAGCATGTATGGTGAACAAAATGCAATGAAGACTATTAATGCATCAAGAGGTTTGGTTTACCCTTGATTGAGTTTTTTTGATAATGATGATCAGTTGATAAAGGGACAAAATCAGGAGTTGTCTACTAAGTAAGGCTATGAGGACATAGAATGGATCAGCAATGGAAAGTTTTTGAAACATGGTAAATTAGGGTAATTTGGAAGAAAAGCAAACTTTCATTCAATTATGCAATGAGTTCATTGATGTTTTTTCCTAGAAGTATGGGGATTTAAAAGGCTTTGATCCAAGATTAGCTCATTCGATACCATTGAGCTTGAGCCTATGTAATGCAACTCTTTTGAGGGCTTTAATCAAATGGTTCTAAATGCAGATCTGAAAATAAAATTGCAGCAAACTAAAGAATAAAACCTACAACGACTTGGTACTTACACCAAAAAATGCCATAAATCACCATGAAAACACCACCAATCAATTTGCCACCATTTTATATATATTTTATGGAATGAGAAGGCAAAATAGACAAAGAAACACTGAAGAATACTCTACTGAAAATTAAATGATGCATTAGAAATGTGCAGCCATCAAGATAAATATGAAATATGAGTCTAGAACACCCTTTAAATTCATACAACTTCGGATTCCGACCTTTAAAAATATTACAAATCAGATTGTGAAACCAGATTTGTCAAATTCTTCACCAATGTCTCTAAACCCTACACTAGGTAAGGTCGTTGTAAGGCCTAAATAATTCAAATATCAGCTGGAAATTACAAATAGGTCTTCAAATCAACTCTTCTCTTCAAGACTCAACAATGATGAAGGGTTTGTTCGTCCTTCACCTCAAGCCACATGAAGGGTTTTCGAATCCTTCAATGAGGCCTCACAAGAGAAGTTTCGTCCTCAAGTGGATAAACAGTAGGAGCAACTAGCTCTCTATGCCCAAGTAGAATACTAATTGCGCCAAGACTACTCGCAAATGGTGTCTCTAATCTCCCTGAGAGTATCCTTTTTAATGGTACCAATGCTTAATTAGAAAAGGCAAGATCAGGATGTCTATAATGCAAGGAAACACTACATAGCAATCAACAATGGAATTAAATGGTAAGTTGTGTAAGATAGAAAAGAAAGCTATATTGTTCAAGATGCTCAAGGGTCTTCTCCTTCATTTTAGCTTCTTTGCCATGGAAGTAAGAGAATGACAAGAAGACCAATTTGACAGCTCTTAGGTGGGAAAAATGACCATATTAGCTAGAGCCTAATTCCAAACCGGTAAGGCAAAAGCAAAGCCCTGTTAATCCAACGATTGAAATTTTGATGAGAAATGAATTAACAAAGCTTATTGAATATTGTTTTATCTTTCCTATCAAGCATTTTTCATGGGTTGCAAATCTTGTACCTGTGAAGAAGAAAAATGGAGAAATAAGGTTGTGTGTTAATTTCAAGGATCCAAACAAAACTTCACTAATGATCATTATCCATTACCATCAATGGGTCAGATTCTAAGAACTGTATCAGGTGCAGAAAGGTTCTCTCTTCTGGATGGTTAGAGTGGTTACAACCAGATTTTTGTAAAAGAAGAGGATCAATACAAGACAGCTTTCACAGTTAAGTGGGGGCCATATGCTTACAGAAAGATGCCTTTTGAGTTATCTAATGCTGGAACCACTTTTCAGAGAGCCGTGGATAAGGTTTGATCAATGTCAATGTTTTGATTTTATCTTGATGACATTACTATTTTTCTTAGTGTGCTAGTGATCATTTGAGCCATTTGCGGCAAGTTTTTGAAAGGTGCAGACAGTATGGGGTTTCTCTCAACCCAAAGATGTGCATATTTTCAGTGCATGAAGGTAAATTTTTGGGCCACATGGTCTCAAAAGAAGGTTTGGCCATAGATCCAAAAAGAAGGTTTGGCCATAGATCCAAAAAGAGTAAGCTCAATTCTAGCTTTATCTTTACCTCAGCACAAGAAAGCACTTCAAGTCTTTTTGGGTAAAATCAATTTTGTGAGAAGATTCATTATTGATTTTGCTAATTTATCAAAACCTCTAACTGTTATGTTGAAAAAGAATATGAGTTTCAGTTGGACAAATGAAGGGAAAATCAGTTTTAAAGTCATTAAAAAAGCTATTGCTCAAGTTCCAACCCTTGCAAATCCAAATTTTTCAAAGGATTTTATATTGTATGCATTTGCAGGGGTTTAAACAATTTCAGCGATCTTAACCCAATTGAATAATGACAATTTAGAGCAACCCATTGCTTTTTTTAACAATAGATTGCATGACTACGAGGTGAAGTATACTTTTGTGGAAAAACAAGTAATTTTTGTTATTAGAGGCTTAAAGAATTTCAAATATATGCATAATAGAATTCATGTTATGGTTATTCACCCAAGTGTGAAAGAGTTTTTGTTAAGCAAGGATCTGAATGAAAAGGGGGTTGATTGGATCACAAAAGTCATGGAATATGAAATAGACTTCAAGGTAACAAAGTTGATCCGAGGAAAAGCGTTATGTGAGCACCTAATTTCAGATTTGGAGTCAAAAAAAAACTGTTGTTTTTGCATTCATAATCAGCCACAAACAACTGAAATACCATCTTCTGTGCGTTGGACACAAGACATGATTCAGAACTTGCATGTCAGTATTCTTCTCCAAGGTTTGGATAAGACAAAAGGGAGGTATTTCCGGTTACAATTTATTCTTTATGCATTCATTGATGGTATATTATTTAAGAGAGATATTAATGGTGTTCTTCTAAGATGTGTAGAACCTTCACAAGTTGACAAATTATTGCAAGAATTTCATTAAGGTTTATCAAGTGGCCATTATGCTCCAAGGACTACTGCTCTCAAAATCATGAAAGCAGGTTATTATCGGCCAAGAATTTTCGAAGATTGTTATGCATGGGTCAAAAGATGTCAAAAGTGTGCCTTCTTCGTGGGAAAGGAAAAGCTTGCAACCCTTCCTCTTCATCCAATTTCCGCAGATCAGCCCTTTATGCAGTGGGGATTGGATTTCATTGGAATGACTTAATCCACCATTAGTTTGGGTCATAAGTGGATTCTTATTGCCACTGATTATTTTACCAAATGGATAGAAGCAGTTGTATTGAAAGAAGCGAATGAAACTAGTGTGCTTGACTTCTAGGGAAAAGGTATTTCCTTACAAGATTTGGAGATTCATGTTGCTAATTTCATAAATGGTCATTTGTTTTTGTCGGTGCTAAAATTACAGAGTGGGCTTATTCGGAATGGTATTTACTTGAGTACTTCATCAAGTTTTATTACCCACAAGGTAATGGTCTTGTAGAATGCTACTTACGAGAATTTGTTGAAGATTGGATTAAAAGGGTTATATTGTCACCCAGAAGTTGCACCCTGATAGAGATTGTTGTGTGTACTCTCTCTGGAAGGCATTGACAAAATTGGAACATTTCAAGATTGTGAGTAACATAGCTGTCTAAGGTGAACATGACTCTAGAGAGGGCTTGTTCTCTTGTAAATCACCTAAATAACAAAAACTTTGACAAAGAAAAGGGAGAAGGAATGCGGGAAATGGGAAATTAGGGTGATACACTAATAATTTAACACATGCAGTGTAACTCTACACACAAAGAAATCAAATATCCACACACCTGCACAACTCTATTCAGGCTGTTTTGCAAAATATTCAGGAGTTTAGGAGAAGAGGACAGCGGTAGAGGGATTTTGAATTTCACACTAAGGCAATACAATCTCTTATTAAACACAATGAAAAATCAGAAAAACAGCGATATGGGAGGGCAAAAATGAGCTTTTTATTCAGGGGTGCAAGTACAAGTTTTGTGTTTGAATTGCCAGAGCAAATCAGTCCAAATGTGTCTCATTCAATTTTTATGGCCCAAGAAATCAGCCTACATTAGGCTGTTGCATCCCAAAAATAGAATTTGTCTGCATGTTATTTTATTTATTCTTGAACCCCTTTTGGCGCATGTTTACAGCAGCATGTCTTCTTTTAATTATTTTTTTCCCTTCCAACCTTAGGCGCCAACATCCATTATGGACTGATGCATGCTCTTTGGACTGTTTTATTAGGTTTATTTATTCTTCTCCTCTTTGGCGCCACCATCTAAAGCAGTTTGTTGCATGCTAAATTTAAGCAAATCCATTCATGCCTTCATATCCTTTTTTTGGCGCCAATGATTAATTTAGAACAACAGCATGCTAACTTTAATTAAACCTATCTTTATCCATCCTTGGTGCAGTGGCAAGATTGCATAAAAATAGAACAAGAGTTTGGGGCACAAGCTTTTTTAATTATCCATTCATGCACTTCATCCAAACTCCTATAAATAGAACTGGAACATGGGGCTGCTATTTTTAGCCAAGTTCACTCTATTTTTGGCACCAACTAGGACTGAACTGTTGCTTTCTTATTTATAAAAAATCATCCACCTCCTTGCACCTATCTTCTCCTTTGGCGCCAACTATGGGACTGTTTTGATTTATCTCTTTTCTATTTAGCATGCTCTTCCATTTTTACCAATCTTTGGCGCCAATTCTAGGTGCATAATTTGTGGTAATAGGTTCTGGATGAAAATCAGAGGTCTTGGCACACCAAACTCAAAACCGCTTTGTGAGCTGACAGAATCACTCCCAAAAGGTCTATTGGTGATTCTCCATACATGTTGGTTTATGGCAAGGAAGCAAGACTTCCAATTTGTCTTGAGCTGCCCGCTTTAGAGCTTATTCATCAGTTAGAGTTATTGGAAGCAGGTCCCATGGAGGTAAGATATGTGGAACTTAAGCAGTTGGAAAAATTGAGACATGAAGCCATGCTCAACATGGAAACTCGCCAAGCTCAGGTAAAGAAGAATTTTGATAACAAAGCAATTGCAAGAGTCTTTTAGGAAGGTGATCTTGTTCTTAAGTGGGATGCAAATAGAGTAAAACCGGGAAACCACACCAAATTTGATGTTATTTGGAGTGAGCCATATATTATTTCAGTTTACAAGCCTCACAATGCTTTTCAGTTATCTCAGTTGAATGGCGAAGAACTACAAATCCCGGTTAATGGGATTTTCCTCAAAGCTTGTTATTGAGGATTCAGCATCATTAAAGTAGTTTACTTTCAATAAGTGCTTGCATGCACATTGTTTTTCAATTTTCTTAGTTAGTTGTCTTTTCAAAGAAGTGATTGCATGCACATGTTTTCCTTTTGTTGGAGAGGGTATTTCAGTTGTTTTGTTTCTAGAGGATACAAGTTGTTGACAGAAGGTATGTGACTCCATAGCCCAATGGATGCAGAAGGCTACTAATCTCTTTGTTTAGCAGGCAAACAATCCCGTGATGTCGCCAAAATGTTACCAAATAATTCATGCACCAAGGATTTGTGCCAAAGGGGTAAATAGCAATAAAGATGGATGCTATAAAATAGCTAATTGGATAAAAATAGTCCTAAGCTCATGGCGTCAAAGGGAGACAAGTGCATGGTGCATGGAAGAAAATAAAATAGAAAGTTGGAGTTCTAAATTTAAGAGTTGCATGCCAAAGATGGATAAGATTGGTCTGGAAATAAAAAAGCAATAAAAGAGCGTTCCAAAAATATTTTTGGCGCATAGGAAAAGAGATGAATGTGGATTTAATAATCAAATAGTAGTTCCTGTTCTATGGCGCTTAGGAGTTTGGATAAAGGAGAAGGGCCATAGATCAGATTGTTTAGATAGATTGGCGCCCAATGAAAGGTGAAGGAAATAGTCTAAGATCCTATTTTTTAGGAGTCTTGCGCCATGCGTCATGGAGAATTAAAAGTTGTTCCAGGATAAAGTTGTTTCCTATTTGGCTGCCTAGGGAGGAATAAATGCTTTAAAAAGAACTAGTTCTTTTCAAAGCATGACAGAGGAATTAACATATAAATTAAACATGCAGCTGTTAACTCCATATGTTGGCGCCAAGGATGGGAAAAGAAATGAAATTAATTAAAATAAAGCATGTAGCAGTCTATTTTGGATTGTTGGCGCCAAAGGGAGAAGTGCATAGGAGAAAATTAATTTTAAAAAAAGACATGTTGCTGTCCCATGCGCCAAAAGGGGTGAGAGAAATAAATAAATAAATAAAAAATGCATGCAAACAGCAGTTGTTATTTTGGGGACATCAGCAGTCTACATAGGCTGAGTTTTGTATTATTGAATCTATTAGACACACACTTGGGCTGATTTGCTCTAGCAATTGTAGCCTTGTACTTGCACCTCTGAATAAAAAAGCTCCATTTTTGCCCTCTCATATCGTTGTTTTCTGATTGTTCATTGTGTTTGATAGAATGTTGTATTGCCTTAGTGTGGAATTTACTCCCTCTACCGCTATCCTTTTCTCCTAAACCCTTGAATTTATTATGCAAAATAGCTTAGAGTTGTACAGGGGTATGGATATTTGATTTCTCTGTGTACATAGAGTTACATGCATATGTTAAATTATCGGTGTATCACCCCTATTTCCCATTTTTCGCATTCTTTTTCCCTTTTCTTTGTCAAAGTTTTCGTTTCTTTAGGCAATTCACAAGGAAACCAGACCTCTCTAAAAGTTCACCTCAGACATAGGTTATCCACAGCACTTGAGGTGTTCCAATTTTTTCAACAGGAGAGAGAGTACACACACCATTCTCTATGAGGGTGCAACTTTTGGGTGACAACAAACTCTTGATGGGTGAAGACGCACTTCCTCTTATATCCACTATCAACATGCAGTTTTGCAAGCTTATTGCCTTCTTGAAGCAGTCAAGAACATCAACATCAAACAAAAAACATCCTACACTTGCAAATGCTCTTTGCAATCTACAGCGGATAACTTGTTTTCTCAACAAACTTGACAACTGCCCCCAACCACCTGCCATGTGTATTCTTTTTTGCTCTCACAATTCAGTCTACACCATGTATCTGAGCAATTGCATTAAGTGTCTTCAATTCACTATATTCAATACCTTCTTTGAACCTCCATGGGTTCAGTCGTGCAAGTTATACATCCCTTAGGCTCGAGCAAGAAGTCCAAAAGTCGGGAATGTCAAGAGAAACTATCTCTAGGGCATTTACTCTTCCAGTGTGTTGCATTCAGGCCATTTAAGACAACCCCAAGAGGTCACTTAGAGAATCGGCAACAAAGAAACTGCCGCATAAGGTTGCAAAATCACCGCTTCAAGCAAACAGGCAAGTACATAACTGCCACCTGCTTTAACCAGCTGTTTCCTAACACTTTAAAACTTCTCAACTTTTGGAAACCGTAACTTTTGCATAAAGACTCAAAATCAGCTACCACTTGTTCTAAGTGTATAACTTTTCAAGAGAAATTGGATGTTTTCTGCTTACTGGGTTTTTCCTCTACACCAAAACCTATCTTTATTAGTTCATAACATATCACGAACATTCTTCAAATTGCTATTCAAACCACCTACAAACACACTGTCAGGGGGCTACCTATAACCTCTTGAGGGACACTGATGCTGGAATTGGCAACAATAATTATAGATAAAGACAACATAACGTTCCCCGAATTATAACGGGATCCAAGAAATGCCATGAGAATTCCTGATTCCCATCACATTCAAGTTGTTTATTCTTCATTGTCAATAACCGTTTCTCTTATATAACTAACTGTAGTTTATTAAGTCCCATTGACCTGAATTCTTGATTCCCGTCACACTCAAGTTGTTTATTCCTCATTGTCAATAACTGTTTCTCTTATATATCTAACTGTAGTTTCTCATGTCCCATTGACCTGTTTTGGACCTTTGGTTATTCGTGGATATTAATATAAGTTATCTTTCTCTCTAGCGCTAGGGATTAGACTAATTCGATGCTGCACTTTGCATCAAATATAGTGTACTGTGTTTGTGCCACTATAAATACCAGTAGAAGAAATTAGGAGAGGATAGAATTGCTTAACGACAATAGATAGTGGACTTTTCGTAGTCTTGCCTAGCTTATAATGGCAGAGTACCGGTCATTCCCATAGTCAGTAGGCTACCTGCTTCGTGATATCATTTTTTCCATTTTATTTTAGATTGGGTGTTGTCAAATACCTCCAATTTATATCAAGGGAAAGGACAAATAATATTTACATATTTTTGCCTCTGTTCGTATGTGAAACTGTTGTTGCTTAACTAATGGTGCCCTGCATTTGGTTCATTCGTGAAATTGTTGTTGCTTAAATCATGGGAACAGTCTGTCCGACTATTGATGCATTGAAGATTTAATGGAATCAAAAACAAATATGTTTAAGTCCCCTGTTTCCCAATTCTCATTTCTTTTTTTTTTTCCTTTAATAAATCAGTTTTTTTGTGTTGTAAGATACTATAAATCTGTCAACTGATTTGAATTCTATGTTATGAGAAATTCTGAAAGGACTCAGTTCATGCTTTTAATTTCATACGTGGAGAATAATCACAATTAAATGGTGAACAAGATGGTAACATACAATAACAAAGGGCAAGCTGTGATGAGAAAACACTGACCTCTTCCATTTCTCTAAGAATTACATCCCTCTCCCTGGCGATTCTGTCCTCCGCAAAGCACGAATTCTGCAGAATATCCGCCAATATATCAAGTGCATTGGGCACGTCCTTCTTCAAAACTTTGGCATAGTAAGTAGTCTGCTCCCTGGAGGTTTTTTGACAAAAAAAATTACATTTTTAACACTTCACAAACCTTAGAAAAACTTTTAATTACCCCAACATTCACAGTTTTTGTGTTTATTATATCAAAATATAAAAGAACAATAGCCAAAAGAATCAAACAAATATAAATTCAAGCAAATCAAAACTTACAGAAAACCAATCACAATTATTCCCCCCTATGTGGAAGTATACATACTCAAGTTCTCTCCCATGCTTTCGAACTCCTTAAGAATTCATACATTTCATACAACAGATTATTATTTCCCAATCATCTACTGTGTTTTTCAAAATCCCTTAAGAATCTATATGTTCTACACAAGAACTACTTATTTTCCATACAATTTACAAACATTCCAACTACCCCAACATTGCATACATTTGGCAGTAATTTAATCGAATTTATTAAGTGTTTCTATACTTGTAAAAAAATCCATAATTCAGAAATTCATAATTTTCGAGAAAAATACTAAATATAAAACACATTTTCCAAATCCTTCAAAACCCACAAGAAAAATCTCGTTTCCATAATAGACATGAAAAATATGTTTAGCAAATGTTCAGAAGAAAAACATTAAAAAATTACCAAATCAAAAGACAAACAGGAAAATTCCTAATTCCCTAGAAAAATTGAAAATATATTAAAATAGCTTTTTTCAAGTTTGCTCGAGACTTCACACATTTAACCGAGGAGTCTTCATTTCCAAATAGCCACAGAAAAACGTTTTTACATAGTATAATTTAGGCATAGAGTACGGAAATCTTTATCCGCTTTAAAAAAATATGTGCAGTCAACACCTAATACATAAAATCCTTAATCGGTAAAAACAAGAGGATAAAGATTTTGATACTCTGCAAAGCAGTGTCTGATGATTTATAAACTATGACAATATTTATAGATTTATCAAGATTTATTAGTTACGCACATATTTGCCACGGGGAGGAAACTTTATGCATTAAGCTTTGTGCATTAGGTTTTGTCTTTGACGTAATTGTGCATAATAAAGGTTTTGGTGCTCTATACGGAATTGGTAACGCATAATGTGTGTGTTATTCAGACTTCTTTGCCAAACAGGAAGGAAACAGCAAATAAAACTTTTATTGCCCTAAATATATAAAATTAAAAATTGGACAAAAAGATCTCCACGCACCTGGAAGTATACGCATTGAGGTGGCCTCCCATGTTCTCGATCTCCTCTTCCAAAGCCCTAACGGAGCGCCTCTTCGTCCCCTTGAAAATCATGTGCTCCAAGAAGTGCGCCGTTCCGTTCGTCTCGTCCGTCTCAAAGCGACTCCCAGCGTCGATCCAAACCCCGACCGTGGCAGTCTGTGCGGTGAGGTCGGACTCGGTGGCGACCCTCATTCCATTGTCGAGCACCGTAACGCGCGTAGCGGGGGCTGCGAGGATCGATCCGTGGTCGACCAGCGTGGGTACGGGGTCGTTATATTGCAGAAACCTAGGGTCGGGATTTTTCAGCTTTTTTAACTTTTGCTTTACTTCTTCAGCCAGTACGTCGTAATGAGGGAAAGGGGGAGAAGCAGGGAGAGTCTCTGATGATTCCTCTGTTGTAATTGCGGGGGCGTGGATTGAAGCGGTGGAACTGTAGCGCCATGACGATAAATGTTTTCGAGAAGACCTGCGAGCTAGGGTTTGCAGAATCCTGCTCGCCATTTTTTCTGTTTTGGGGTTGCGAGTATGGTCTCCGAGGGATTCGAACCCTTCGAGGAATAAAGACCAGAAGATCAGGGCTTTTTTTTTCAGATGTTTTGGGTTTGTACTTTATTGTAGTTGGACGGGCTCAAAGCGGTGATATGTTTTCGTTTTATGTTCCATTATTTTCCCGAACTCCTTTATTATAGTGCCGAAGGCAAGTATATAGCTCTCACTTAACCAATTATACATTTGGACAATAGCCAATAAAATACTGCCATCTTTATTTAAGTGATATCTGACTATAGTTAGATGGTGCAATTTTTTTTTTGGCTTGAATTTCATTGGTTGATCCTTTTATTGTTACTGTGCAAAAGGATTGATTGCGGGTAGCTTGAATTATGGTTGTTTGTCGAGGTTGGGAGGTTGTACATTCAAGAACGGCTCAACTTTTAGCGCAGAGGTCCATCATGAACAATCCAAACAGTGTCATCATTGGGTACAAAATTGGCAGGATGATCAAATCGCAGGAAGAGTCCGAGCACGGTGTGAAATAGTGAGGCCGTGGTATGCTTCGAACCAGGTCTTACCGGATGATCGAATCATCGTCGTGGGAGGCCGCAGATCGTTTAACTATGAGTTTGTACCAAAACGACCTGGCGAGGGGGCATTTCAGCTCTCATTTCTAGTAAAAACCAATGTGGTCGACGAGGAGAACAATTTATACCCATTTACACATCTCTCTTCGGATGGCATTCTATTGATCTTTGCCAACAGGGATTCCATTCGGCGCTGAGCCCATTCCTCTACAGACCTGCGGAAGCCCTTGGCAATCGGTTCAAAGTTTTGGTGCCCACGAAAATTCCTCAAATGTACCATTCTACTGCGAATGTTCTTCCAGACGGACGGGTTCTGGTGGGTGGAAGCAATTCCAACTTCGGATACCGCTTCTCTGGTGTGGCGTTTCCCACGGAGCTTAGAATGGAAGCATACATTCCATATTATCTGCATTTAAATTAGTATTGGTCCAGTATATATGAGTTTTCGCATCTACATATCTTTATTTTGTCTTCAGTGTGGTGTCCATCTATGGCTCTGACCTGTCACTCTTGTAACTACCAATGTGTAACATGCCAAATGATACAGAAGGCAGACTTGAGAAAATTGGAAACTATAACTTTATGGAGGCACTTTAATCTTGTAAATTCAGACTTGTGCCCTTAAATTCAAACTCCTCCTTTTGGTCTGGTGCTTAAATATTGGAAAGTTGTGTTCTATCTGCTGCTGTCATCATAACTGCAGTTTCTCTGCCTGGTAATTTCCTATCATTTCTTTGGTGGGTTTCAGATTATATTTTGGTTTAGGATTTGAGATGCTCTGTATTTGGTTTTTTCTATATGGTGTTACAGTCACGGGTTTATGTTCTTGTGAAAAAATGAAGCATTCAGTCCTACAGTAACCGCTCCACCCACTTACCATACTATTTGGAATCATGGTAACTGTGTTATATATATGGAGGCTGGTGATGGGAAAATGGGTTATGTTTTTTTAAGATCTTCAAATCAGGGGAATAATGGTTTTTTACAGTTTTAATACAGAACCAGATATTCCATAGGGTTGCCACTAGGATGATCTTGGGTTATGTTTTTTGGATCAAGAAGATCTAGTTGGGCCTTATTCGAATAATTTAGTTGTAAATCCAAAGTAAAAGACCAAACCCCAGGGTCTTGGGGGAGGCACTTACCATTTATGTTATGTATTGCAACCTGTCTCTCAAGTTGGTTAGCGTAGAGCACACTTCTGTGGATATTAAATTTGAATAATTTTACTTGTACATTTAAATCCAAACCATAAAACCAAGAAGGGGTTTTCGATGAGGTACTTTGGAGAGTGAAAGGTCTTGTACATATTCAGTACCAAAATGGATAAACCGACATTGAGGTTGAGAGCTATGTTGTTTTTGTTATGATGGAAAGTTAAATCCTATTATGATTCCACAAAGATTGGACTAGTGAAGCTGGGAGGGCTCCTATGAGTTGTATTCAAACTTTTCACCTTGATCAAAATCCCTGGGGTGATGTATCCCATAATTACGTGTAATCCACATGTTAGCAGGATTGTCTGGCCTCTACCCACCAGCTTCCCCTGCATAGTTGAATGCAGTATCCTAATAAGTGTGGGTTAGTGTTTACCCTCAGCTTCACCAGCCGGAAATCACAAGGATCAAAATCAAGCCATCACTTGTAAATTTTCATGCTCAACTTGTTCAACATTTTAAGATGTATTTATATGTCAAGGGCAAATTCTCATCCACATCCCATCAACCTGAGGGGCATGGGGTTGGCACCAACTAATATTTTGACTCTTGAGTGCAGAAATTTTGTAGTGATATAGATGGTCCTGTCCTCCTGAGCTCAAAAATGGTAAAAAAAAAAGATTGTGGTTGCAGAGTAGTAGACATTGTAAGTTTTAAAATTGTGAATCGTATGAGAAATTTTGACATGTTATTTGCAATAAGTTCTTTGAGATAAAAAATAGTACCCTGCACCAATTCTCGAGTTTGTCTTAAAGTAGGCCATGTCTGTGACTGGGCCCCTCTTCAGCCTGATTTGCACCAAATGATCTGCACTTCAAATTGAGATAAACTTAACCTGTAATCAACACATACCAGAGACTGGCCCAAAATACGTTTGTTTTCATCTCGATCTCCACTAGCATTCTGTTCTATTATAGAGTCGGCCTAGTTGTTCATATGTTGATTTCAAAAATGTCGATATGTGATTCTACAGGTTGTTTTTATTTTCAGTTTAATTTACTTTGTTATTTTTGAAGCCCAAGTACTCTTTTCGGTTTTTAGAAATCTCAAATAACTTTCTTGATAAAATGTTTAGCATCCATCCCATTATCTGTAATGCATATATATGCATTTTGTATTTGTATTGTTTCTTAGCCTTGTGGTATTCTTATTTTGTTGTATGTTTTCTTTCAAAATTCTTCCTCCAACTGCTGTTGCCTTCTGTGGTGCTTAAAGGCCAAATTCCTAAATTTATTACTAAATCACACGGGTTTAGAAATTGCCGTGACTATCCAAATTCTTCCATTTGTTGCATCATCTTTTGATCCACAATGACTAGGGTTATGATCTGGAAGAACTATGATATAATTGACTGTTTTCTTTCTCTTTTGTTGGATGTGAGTGTCCATCTTGCATTTTCTCAGTGTGTATACATGTATGCTCCAAAATGATGGGTTTCCATATCCACTATTTATTTAAAATTTATATGATAATTCAACATTTAATCTCATGCACTTTCTTTCAATTGTGTTTTTCCTTTCTTTGTGTGTTTAGTGTGTTTTTTATTTTGAGTGCCCTCTTGCAACAAATTATACCCAAATTTAGACATCTAAAGAGCCTTTTGTTCCAGTTAGTAGCCCTTTTTTGTATCTTAACATGCATATTCATCTATATGCCACTCTTTTAATTTGTAGTTTCCCGCACGTGGTGGGAATCATTCTAAAAAGAAGTCAAAAAGTTTTGAGAGTAATTTGAATTTTTCTGATTAGGTCATGAATATTATTTTTCATATATGAAGAATTATCAGACTTATTAGCTTTAGTGAACTAAATTTTGTTTTCATGTTAACATTTCTAACTAAGATGCAAAACTAAACTCTATGCTTCTAACATAATCAAAAAAATTGTTTTTTTTTCTGCAAAGCAATTGGATGAGATGCAGGGAATATCTGGATTCATGGAGGATGCAAAGTGACTCAAGACAATTTGTAATTAAACTCTCATCTGATATCTTTCATGCTTTGGTGTATGTAACACATTAATTTCACAAACCTAGGCTCTAAAAAAACCATTTACCTTTCAATTTGTTTAAACATTTCACATATCTATTTCTCCTTCCCATATCTCAAAAATCAATTCCTTCGGCAGTATTTGCCATATCATGGCCTTGTTTATATAATTATTTATATATTTTTTATGTTGAAATAGCACTATAGTGGCAATTATACTTTGAGTAAGACAATGGATACACTCAAAACAGAGGAGTAGAGGAGTAACAATGGTGGCAAAAGAGGGGTGATGAAGAAGGGGATAGAGGGTTAGAAGGGAAGAGAAAGTCGCCGATGGAAAATCTATCAATTGCATTACTCAATTAGTTTCTTGGATGTTAACCTCTTCTTGCAAGAAACATCCCTTCTGTGTCATCAAAATTTATAGTCGTCTATGGTTCCCACCTCTAAAACCACTAAAGTGACAGCTCGATAGAGCCTCTTTGCGAGAAGTGAATAATGGTAGCTCGTAGGGGATGAAATACTAGGAGAGGGCTCATGTAATTTAACAGCTTGTAACGAGCTAAGGGATAGATGGAGAGGATGTTGTGGATGGGAAGCCAATGGAAATGAGGCAAAAAGTTTGGCCACCCACGGGTGAATGGTGGAGAAGCCACAATTCATTGCACCTATTGTCCACATTCCCCCCCTCTCAGAAGTAAGGAACCTCTTTGGTTAATGCTACTCGAGTGAATGTTGAATTTGTAGGTGTTTTGCTTCTTTTGGATCTAATACTTCACTTATTAAAACCAAAACATAAAATGTATTCAACAAATAACATTTAATTTGTGTAACCATAATCTAAAAACATGTTATTTAATGATATAAGTTTCAATTTATAAAGAAGATTTAACAAGACTATATACTCTTAACGCATGACCTGTATAAGAAACTAAATAATACTTTTCAATGAAAAACCAATATCCCACAGGTTTGGACTTGGAGATTATATATATATATATATATATATATATATATATATATATATATATATATATATATATATATATATATATATATATATATATATATATATATATATATACAAGAATAGATTTGGTCTACAATGTAAAGGGTGAGATTCGTTTGGCATTAACTTGACACCAAGTATTGTAAACTTTTTAATTAAAAAACCCAATAATATCATTTATGCAACCTCATGTTTTCTTTTGTGTGTATTTTACCTACATTATAACAAGGTCATCAATGGTAGGAGGCTCATTCATTTCTGTAATGGTGCTTGAGGAAATATTAGTCAGAACCAGAATAAATGACATGGCATCCCATATATGTTTTAATGTGCCAATTACTCTCACGTCGTGTTTAAACTACATCACAAGGAGTAATGGAGACTACAATAGGGGAAGCAAGATGGGGAAACTATTCAAACCAATCAACCATTATGTTAGGCATCACTTGCATGTGTATGAGAGTAATTGGGTAGGCCTGCATGCTTACAAATGAGAGGTTTTGAGTTCAAATTGATTTCAACAACATAGAGTTTTGGGAGAATTATTTAGCCACCTACCGATGTATTAGGCATATTCTTTTGACTTTAAATTCAGTTATTTATTGAATGGGAAATGAGTTTTTGCTCATTCACTGGTGTTTATTATCATAATTTTATCGTAAAGATTAATAAATACGTAGGGATAGGGTATTAAATTTTAGGGGAACCATTTCTTCCTTAAACAATCACACTTTTTTCCCCTCCTCGCACAATTGTTGACAAAATGGTTCAATAGTGAATTAAAAAATGTAACGAGTTATGTATTATCTATGCAAAATCAACCCCTAAAAATATAATTTAACAAAAATAAAAGAGGGGGAATTTCGTACCAAAAACAATGACATTAAAAATTGAAACTTCCTCGTCTCAATGTACTCATGCACGAGGGAAATGAGGTTTTGTATATTCAAGTGAGATTTATTACATTAATGATTATGAATACATTTTTTTCAAAAAGAGGAGAGGAATCAATTTATATGATACTTTTTTATTTAGAGGAAGGATGAGGATAACACGACCTCGTTTGCTTACATTGGCAAAAGCAAATATCTTAGAACCTAGTGCATGTTGATATTATTGTGTTTCTTTGTCATCTCCAAAAATATTGTTGTCGTTAAGGAGGTAAAAGAAGAGTCTCGTGAACTCTCTATTCCACCTCAATTCACGAGATTTCCCCCGCGTTATGTTGTATGCATTCATCACAACTTCATATGGCATCACTTTTAACACTAAATTTAAAGGGAACCATTTCTTCCTTAAATAATCACACTTTTTTCCGCTCTTCACACAATTGTTGACAAAATGGTTCAATAGTGATTTAAAAAATGTAACGAGTTATGTATTACTTGTGCAAAATTAACCCGTAAAAATAGAATTTAACAAAAATAAAAGAGGGGGAATTTCGTACCAAAAACAATGACATTAAAAATTGAAACTTCCTTGTCTCAATGTACTCATGCACGAGGGAAATGAGGTTTTGTATATTCAAGTGAGATTTATTACATTAATGATTATGAATACATTTTTTTCAAAAAGAGGAGAGGAATTAATTTATATAATAAATTTTTATTTAGAGGAAGAATGAGGATGACACGACCTCATTTGCTTACACTGACAAAAGCAAAGTTCTTAAAACCTAGTGCATGTTGATATTATTGTGTTTCTTTGTCGTCTCTAAAAATATTGTTATCGTTAAGGAGGTAAAAGAAGAGTCTCGTGATCTCTATTCCACCTCAATTCATGAGATTTCCCTCACGTTATGTTGTATGCATTCATCACAACCTCATATGGCATCACTTTCAACACTAAATTTTAGGGGAACCATTTCTTCCTTAAACAATCACACTTTTTTCCCCTCCTCACACAATTGTTGACAAAATGGTTCAATAGTGAATTAAAAAATGTAACGAGTTATGTATTACTCGTGAAAAATTAACCCCTAAAAATAGAATTTAACAAAAATAAAAGAGGGGGAATTTCATATCAAAAACAATGACATTAAAAATTGAAACTTCCTCGTCTCGACGTACTCATGCACGAGGGAAATGAGGTTTTGTATATTCAAGTGAGATTTATTACATTAATGATTATGCATACATTTTTTTCAAAAAGAGGAGAGGAATCAATTTATATAATAAATTTTTATTTAGAGGAAGAATGAGGATAACACGACCTCGTTTGCTTACATTAACAAAAGCAAAGATCTTAAAACCTAGTGCATGTTGATATTATTGTGTTTCTTTGTCGTCTCCAAAAAAATTGTTGTTGTCAAGGAGGTGAAATAAGAGTCTCATGTTCTCTATTCCACCTCAATTCACGAGATTTCCCTCATGTTATGTTGTATGCATTCATCATAACCTCATATGGCATCACTTTCAGCACTAAATCCCTTCCAATAAAGCTTGACCTCACAAGAGTGAAACTCAAATCAAAGCCTCAATCAATGTTCTCATCTTAAAATTATTATTAGAGTCGATACAAAGATATAAAGGATCATGATTGAGCTCACTTATGGCATGTTATGAAGGTAATCCAGTTAAAGACATGGTTACATGCTCTCTTCACCACTCCATAATATTGAGGAATTATAAAGAATTGTCCTTCCTCAAGTCTCTCATCAAAAACTTCTCTTCCCTTGTTTTCCACCACCTAACCATGGGAGTCACCTCTTAAGGCATACATTATTGCATGACACATCATCCACGACGGAGCAAACATTGCTCTCTGCAAACATACAAATGTTAAAATAATAGTTTGTGTGTTATATTAAAGGCAATGTTGTAAGCACAATCAATGAGGGGGTGAATCGGTGATCCATTAAAACTTTCATTCTCTAAAACATTCACATCCATTAACCATTTAAAGCATTCATTGACCATTTAACAACATATAGATTAAGCAATGATTAAATAACCACATAAGTATGCACTGTGAGAACACAATAACAAGAGTACACCAAATTTAAGTGGGAAACCCTCAAGGGGAAGAAAACCCATTGAAACAAAACTTTATTATATCCATGTTTCAAAATTAGTTGAGCACCAACTCAACAATGAGCGCAAACCCCTAGGTTTAGTGAGGCACCAACCCCTGATTTAGGAGAGCACCAACCTTGCAAGGAGGCGACAACCCCCTAGATGACTCAACACCAACCAAAGCCATCTAAAATGTTTTCCATCTCTGATTTGTTGCTGCAACAATTGATGATGACATAATAAAGCTCACTCTCTTCTTTATCTTCCTAAAAACACCTCTATAGCCTTCCCTATTCACATGCTTCTTCTTCAAGTTGATTTGATCATTTGCCCTAGCTCGCTCATACCTGATCTCTCTCTAAAACATCTTCACATCTTCATTTACCTCTCTTTTAGGTACAAATACCTCGCGCACATTCAAAAGATCCCTTCTAGGTCACACTTTTCCTCTACATACACAATTAGCTCAAATGAGCTTTCTAACTCGCCTTTATACTTGTTTCTTCATTACAATTCACCAGGGTCGGTCATCATAGAGCAAAACACTTCCCACATCATAAGAACATGATAAAAATATCACTCATAGGACCATATAGGTCGCTAACACCGCCTAGATCCTTCTAGACTACCATTAGGACTCAAAAATCCCTAAAACACCAAAACAAGTCAGCTTGCCAAAAAGGAATATTCTAGAGCAAAACAAACTTCACCAAAGCATGAAACACACTTGGACATATTTTTTAAGCATTTACCAACCTCCAGAAAGCATGAAACAACTCAAAACCATCTTCTCACACCATGAAGCCTCTCAAGAGCATGCACAACCAAGTACCCCAAAAACTAATCCTCAAAAAACAAGCCACAACTTCTTCAAATGTCATCAAAAACACAAGTGCTATATACCATTAGAAATCACATGACATTAGGGTCATCACCAAACTCAAACCATGCCATAAATCTAATTGTAGCACCTCTAAAACAAATCTACAACCATACTACTCTAAATTGTCCAAAACTACCAAAAAATAAGTCTTCCGTGATCTAAAACAATCATGGACATGAAGAACAACTCCCATACTTCCATAAGTGATAAATTAGTCATCAGGTTCAATGGACAACTTTGGCACAAACTGAAAATCTTCATAAACTTACATTTTAAGTGGGGACCACACATATCCAAAACCTCTAAATGTCACCAACTGAAATCTGGAGGATTCCTCTACAACCTCCAATCATCATATTTTCTCAAAAAATCCATTTTGGGCTTGTACAACCAATTTCTCCCAAGTTGTTGCCTAGCTAGGGTTTTAAAAGGGTTTAAAACCAGTTTACCTTCTCAACGATTGTTCATAAAAACCTGACAATCAAACAACCTCATTCCACTTGGAAAATCTTCATAGTATACCTATTCAATTATCCCTAGGATATTAGGTCCCCATGCAAAGTACACTCTCTCCAACAAACATCAAAAAGTCAAAATTCAACATTGATTTCTCACCTTCAAAACTTGGTTTTAGTAAACATGGAATAACTTTCAAATTCTTAAAGATCGGATCCTGAAATTTGAATCATGTCATCATATCAACCTTCCAAACAAAGTGCAATTCTCACCTTTACCCAAATCTTCCCAGAAGTATTGAATCCACCACACCATGACCTACTTTCTTAAGGACTTGGTATAGGAACAAACCTAAAACCATTGTCTAACACCTGAACTAGCACTATAAGACACTTGCAAATGTCCCAACAACTCATCTATATGTTCCCCATGCTCTCACCATTCATATACAGCTACTACATGCTTCGCTTCGTCATGACTTACCTCAATCTACTCTCTAGGCCTCACAAACAAACACCTTAATCATGTTTGCTTCACTAAATATGACATCAACATCACTTTGCCAACCTTGTACACCTGTTAGGACCTTCAACACACTGTATGACATCATCACAACATCCTTCATGCCTTTGTAAGTCACTCTCACACTCCTACAAGCCACTATACCGTTTAAGACACCATGAACCACCATGCAAACTCAACAAGACATTCAACATTACCAATCAACTTTCTTCCATACACCTTTTGACATTGATGACACTCAATGACAACTTTGACAACATCATACTTTGACATCAATGATAACTCTATGCTAATAATCTCCCCCTTTTTCATTGATGTCAAACATATTTATGGAAAAACATACTAAGCTCAAACTCCCCTAAGGAAAACACATGCCATTTGCTCATTATCCCCCTTTTGACATTAATGATAAAGTAAACATACCTAAAACATCATGGTCCTCTTCATTTGACAACATAATATGTTCACCTTTTTGTTGGAAACATCAAACAAACCTTTCAAGGCCAATTCTTCATCTTCAATACTGATTTTGACTCTACTTAGAGCAACAAAAGTCCCCTTAAGAAAATGTGAGACTTCAAAGAACCAACTTACATTTGTCCTTTCTTTAATTCCTAGGTCTGATTAAATCATTATATTTCTATACATATTTATTTCCATCCTGATTTCATGCCTCACATACATTCTTGACACAAAACACCTGCTCAAGTATGTAAACCCAAGAGACAATAGGATTACTCAGTTATATGACTATTCAAGCTTCTTAACATAACATTCTTATTCAAATTAGTTCATGGAGCTCGAGAATTAACTTGTAAAACTTCCCCTCAGTCCAAGACTCCTTTGCAGACTTCACAAACTCTCCTTATGTGATAGTCCATACTTCTGTCAAAGCATCCTTTTTCTTGATCCAAGGGTCTTTAAACTTTAGAGCATCAATATAAACCTTCAAACCCAGATTTCTCTGCCTACTAAGACTATCAATATAGCACTATTTTAGTCTTCAAACAAGATGGAAACAATGTACTTACCTTGAATCCTTCAAAGCAAAGTCATCATACTCTTGAGATCAAATACCCATTTAACCAACTTCTCTAGACCAATACATATCTAAATAAGATCTTCAAACTCCCTGAAATTGATTACCAGTCCTCACATAGTTATATAACCTTTGAACTCCTTTTACTATTCAACATGACAAGAACAAGACATCATACTTTGATTCCAAGACATACATATATATCTCTCTTGAGCCATCAACCTAACTATCTACTTGCTAGGTATATACAGTTCTTCTTACAACTTGACAACACTGAACATGGGTTGATACAACTGAAAAACAGAGTCTCTGATTAACTAAAATATGAAATTAATATCTATATCTATAGTTAATCTAAATAGGTACAGAAATGCAATAAATGATATAAGTTGAAATATTGATGCTAAATATTTTATTTTAATATAAATGAATGGAATATAAGGGGTAAGATACTAACCTGGAAATAAATTACCTCACTGTGTATCAGGACTAAATAGGATGATGTGTGAATGAAGTACAATGTGACAGAACAGGCCAAAAAATGCAGTAGATGGTGATTTTCCCAGACTTGGGCGCCTAGAGAACGATTGGGGTGCCTACGGGCACCCTAGTTTGCAGTATGGGCACTTTGGTCTGCCGAATAGCTCAGGATCTGAATTTAACATTGTCGTTAGGTCTTTGCAATATCTTGACCCTTATCGTGTGAGTGTCACAATATCATCACCGATGATGTCGTAAACGTGTAACAAATATCTACCTGTAAAACCCCATACAAAACATCAAATTCCTTAAAAAAAAGATACATATGAAGGGGTCGGACTTACCTTAGTTGCCATAACGGTGGACTTACAACTAAGTGTTGCACTACATTCTATACCTAATGTAGTTTTATGTGCTTGTGTGTGTAATTGTGTGCTTAAGGTGCCCTAGCGCCAATGATGTGATGAGGGGCAATAACTAGATGTAAAATGCAAAATGGTGGATGGAATAGAATGAATGCAACCCTTCCTTCCTATATAGTGTGTGTGATGCAATGATTCACAAATGCAGTCCTTTGCCTTAGTAGATAGCTAGCCCTTGATAGTAGATAGTCCACCCATAAGATAGTATGTTATGTTTATATAGGGACCTCTTATTCCAATTCCGACACTAATGACCCGACATGTTGACTAGTACCTAAAGGAATGAGAGGGAAAATTACAAAGACCGACCTTGAAACTCTAAATTATATGCGAGTGTTGTCGGGACCAGTGCACCTAAAATAAGGACCTGGGCACCCATGGGCTCCCCATTTCTTCCCTAGGTGCCTTAGTCAAAGACTAGAGACGACAACTGACCAAATAACGACATCTAAGCCTCCCTGGGAGACAACCAGAACTATGCGAACAATTGATGACTATGTAAGACAAATGACGACAATGACCAAATAACTGACAACATGACAAGAGGGATGGGTCATTAGTGAATAATTTTCTTACGCAAGATCCATATATAAAACAACATATTTGGCGGTATAAATGTAACAGTAAGTGTGTGATTTTGTGACTACGTTTACCCCCACTTTATGTTGGTGAGCAGAAATCTTGGTAACATAAAGTAGATAGAGATGCATACCTGAGAGAAATCCAGAGAAGCCCATGATGTAGTATCATGCACAGATATGGTAGTAAAAGTGTGTTGAAAGAACCATATATCGTGTCAAACCATAGATCAACATGTTGATCCATGCAACATAGTGAAAAGTGTAATGTCGTGATGAAGTGTACTAAATGAGAGTGATGACATAGATGTTAGATGATTTCAAACATTGTATGAGGACAATGAGATAAGGTAAGGAGTGATCAATTCTTGACCCAAACTTGTGTATATGAATAATCTACCAGAGGATTTTTGAGTCTTACCACCAAAGGAAGAGTGTAGGGAGAAAAGTGTGTTATTTTAAAATCTCTAACCACATCCTCGAGATCTAGTCATTGTAGACAGACTCAAATCAAAGATTTGTGGTTTTGGATCTAAATAATTTCGATCAAATAGTTGACCCATATAGGAGTGGTTTAGGAAAGTAACTTTTACCGCCACTCCACGAGTGTCGTCATAATGTGATGGCTTCCAAGTTAGGTCATCTAGAAGTAAATGTGAAATGTATGATGGCTCCTAAGTCAGGTCATCTAGAAGTAAACACCAAATGTAGAATAACTTCCCATAATGAATGTAGCTCCCAAGTTAGGTCATGTGGGAGGCCACGTGTGTTGTATCGTTTTGATTGAACGATGATTGTCAGAGGTTTGAATGCGTTGATTGGTTGATTGATTTGATTTATTACTTATAGAGATATTTTACGTTAGTTGTGTTAGAAATGACAAAGGATTGAGAGGGGTGAATCAGTCCTTAATAAAAATTTATCTTTTCTATTTCAAACAACAAACACCCACCCACATGAATCACATACATTGATGCTTGATCACAATTGGAAATAGTTCATCATGAAGTGCATACATAATAAAACATAAGATATACTCAGAGTCTTTCTTCATTGATATTCAAAACAGAGCACACTGACTTGATATCGTCATCAACAATTTACAATATACAATCAAGAGCTCAAAAATATTATACTGACATCAATATGATGAAACAATATCATTCAAATGCAACACACCAAAGCTTATCTCCTTCATCAACTTGATGTTACATAGTCTTCATCATCTTTATTCCATTACAACCAACTACTGACCTAAAAGAGACTTCCAGGGGTTTTGGGCTATGCCCAAGAGGTTTTGCTTTGCAACAAAGTTTTCTTCAAGAGAAGATTAAAGCTTTTTTTTTTCAAAAATCACTTTACAAGACTGAATCATATTCCTTTTGTACACCATCCACTTAAATTTTCATCTTACACAAACTTTTCAACTTCTTTGACAACTCACTTTTTACTACCCATTTCTATTTCTTAGTTCTTATTTTTTATCTACTTCAACATCTTGCTCAAATTCCTTGAGTGGCAAAGCCCGACTTTTCAATTTCCATTAGACTATTTGAATTTTTTGCCTCTTCTTCAGTACTCTGTTTCACAAAAAAACTTTTTATCTTCCTTATTCGAATGAGATAGAGGAAAAATCTTGTTGGTAACTCCCTATGGACTCTTAAGTTCCTTCAACATTCATTTCCTTCAAATAAGAGTACTGGAAATTGTATATTTCCACAAGGGCCTCAAACAATCACACTTGCATTTTTTTTAGTTTTGCATTTGCATTCGAGGAAGAGATTATTGTTGAGGACTTGTCTATTTCATATGAACATCTTGAATCCTTTATTGACCTCACTTTACCTTTCATGAAACTCTTATGAAGAGAAATGCACTTCACTAGATCATTGTGCAGTAAAATTTGTATGCAAAATTTGACTCCTAACATTGTTGTTCCATTTTTTTCAAACCAAACCCCTGATGCATAGTTGAAATCCAACCATTTCATAGCTATTGGGCACTTTGAAAGAGAATATGAATCACCTTCACTAAGGAAGTTCACACGAGGCAATTTATTAGTACCATTTTGTGTTTGCATGTTGAGTAAGAAGCCATTGTCACGACTTCTGGAGCATTCAACATGTTCTTTGAGCATATATAAATGAAATAAGCCAATTTCCATCCAATTAAAGGTTGCTGACAATTATATAAGAGTTTTGTAATGGAATTTGCATAGAAACTAACCAAAAAGGACCTTGCACACTGTTTCAACATGGATCTACAACTACTGTCATTAAAATATCAAACAAACTTTGATGAAATCACTTTGTTCCTTTTGCAACATGCTCATGATATTTCTGCAGAAGATACTTCTAAAAATCATGAGTTTTCTCCTAAGGAATTCAGAGTTTCGAAGACTTTTATTTCTATAAACCCTAGTTTTAAGGTTTAATACACTATAACAACCTGAGCACCTCTAAAAACGCATTTCTTAGTCAGTTCTTTATGTAATTCCGATAAATTTGACTTCTATGGCCTTGTGAAAATGTTTTCCATATTCTCCATGCATCTAACTAGTTAGACTTCCTTTAGTTTAACTCCAAAATCCAAAAACTTAGCCCAAAGTGTATTACAGTTGAAAACAAAACATATTACACTAATATTAGAGACTGCTCAATATTTATAAAAGACATGAATGGAATAAATAAATAAATAAACCTCTTCTATTAAGTGCTTCATATCACATCATCAGCCTAATAAGCACTGTACCCATATCAAATCAACTTTGAAACTAGTCTATACATTCAGTCTTCAGCTCTGGAGGATGTTCTTAGAAGTCCTAGATGGAGACAAGATGAGATATAATCTACTCTAAAATATAAGATTCATTATATACCTTTGCAAGTTCTTGAAGAGAAAGATAAGTTCAACTGAATCTCCAAAAGTTGGTGTACTGAACTCTATCACTATCCCTAGAGAGTGCAACATGTGCTATGAGAGGACTTACAGGAGAGTGACATTATTGAATGTATTTGAATGTCTTAGAAACATTATACCACCATTTAGCTACCATGAAACATGTTCAACATGTTCAAGCACAACATACCACTTTTTCCTCACTTGATTCGGAGATGGATTGGGAAGGGGAAAGAGCACAGTTGGAAAAGTACCCATAACTTCTTTGAAACTTTACCAAATTGACTCAATTTTTTTTAAATACTCCATGCTTGGAATCCTCTCCAAAAAATCCCTTCTATGATTTATCTGAATAAGGCACTATATTTTTTCTTGAATGTTAAAAATCCAAACAAATTCTTATGCATTTTTCAAAAAGCCTATTTTAGAAAAAATAGCATAACTTTCACCTACCTTCTCAGAACTTGATGAAATTTGGCCTGAAGCACCACAACTCGCCCATATACATGATTCATAATCTCATTTTCCATATATATGTTTGTAATCTTATATTATATCTCATTTGCATCAGTCTACCCTATTAGTTCTCAAAGCCAATTTCTATGAACTTTTGACTTTTACCTCCAAATGCCTAAAATAAGCCTTATTTTAGCTCACATATGCCCTAGACAACATTTATAGGCTGCTTACATTTTTATATTACCTTTCCATGACTTGTACCATCCTTTCACACTTCGTTAGGCTTTAAAAATAGGCATCAAAGGACCAATTTCAACTGCAACTTCCACCAAATGACCTGTAACACATTGTAAGAGTACTTCCCTATGTTGAAAATATTATATCTGACCTGATAAACATCTAAGCTAAGCATACCAACCATGTCCAAGCTTCCACTGGACTCCTGAGTCACCAACCAAGCCTACAAAATACTAAAATCATCCTGAACTGTCATTGTGAAGCTTAAATCATCATCAGAAAGCACTAACAATCAACCTTCATGTCCCTTATAGAGCTTCCCTTCACCATTCACTACTTTTCCCTCAATGCCACTTGACATCAATGATAACACCAATGATCAGGGTTCAACAAGTTGCCCCCACATTAGGTCATTATGGGGAATCGATAGATATTGGTAAATGATTGCATAGAAATATTTTTAATCACTTGTTACCCCTAAGTTAGGTCATTGGAAAGAAGTGATGAAATGTCACATCGAAAATTTTTATATATATTTCCCGCTGGTTAGGTCATTAGGGGGGAATTAATGGTGAGATGTCACGCAGTGAATTAGTAAATGTTTGAACATGATGGATTGGTAAGGTTGATTAATCACCTGGTAGTGTAAGAGGAATTATAGGGTGACCCAAATGTAATTCCCCCCTTCCAGTGAAAGGGGAAGTGATGAAAAGAATGAACGTTAAGCCGAAAGTAAGCATGAAATGGATAAAAAGTGATAAAAAAAGTAAAAATGTGTATGAATTAGATGGAAGACAAATTCAAGGAGAGATAATACATGTGTAATGTGTATAGTATGATGGTAGGAAAAATTCTAAAAAGAATGCCACAAACTTGGTGTAAATCAAAGGAGAAATGCTCAAGATATGAAAAAAATGGTGTGGTGTGTATTAGTTGTGAGAATATACACGAAATAACGAATATAGGAAAGTAGGTGAAAAAGTAACTTATAAGTAGTGAAGTGAAAAAGTGTTTAGTCACTTCATTTGTTGTTTGCGCGATTGTGAGATTGAGTATGAAGTGAGTGAAAATACCAAAAGTGAGAGCATCACGTCTTAGTTGGTTTGAGAGTGTGGCGATTGGCATAACATCATGCACGACTATGTAGTTGGTAAGTGTGTTGTTTTTAAAAAAATTATGGTGTAGTAGTAATTTTTATTAAATTTTTACAAATTTACAAATTTTAATTTTCTCGGCATTTTGGACCTGGACAATAGCGATGAGGGTGCTAGTGACCTCTAGGATAGGAGCGCCCAAATTTGGGCGCTAGTGTCCTGCTCTTGGGCGCTCCAGTCTTGCATCTGGGTGCCCTAGTCCAGAATGTGTGTATTGGGTGTATAATAATGAAAAATTAGATTCCTAAATGTAAATGAATGTGATAAGCGAGTGTATTTATACTTGTAATGTGTTCTAACGTTGTTTTTGTTGTTGGTTTGTATTGTGCAGAGGGACATTCACTTAAGGGATTTCCACGAATGGGCGTCATTTGAATATTTTTCTTAGGCCAGACATGTCAGATGATAAGTGGGATGTGATGGATCGTGTCGGCCTGCGACACATATCACAGATGGGGGATGTGCCCCACAATATGCCTATGTTGACTACACTATGCAAAAGATGGTGTGTAGATACATGTACATTTTGGTTTCCTACAGGGGAAATGATTATTACGTTGGAGGATGTGTATCACATATTGTGATTACCAGTTGTTGGGGAGAGAGTATAGATTATGCCACTAGAGGATAAGGAGAGGCAGCTGCGAGTTGTGAGATGATATTTTATGGGGGATCAAGTACCTGCTGAGGCCCATATCATCTTAGATGTTATTATGAGGTTAAGTTTTCCGCGCTTATAGAAGTTCATTACCATGGTGATTACTTCATCTATCGCAGTTGAGGGAGGAGGTGTGGGTATCTTGTACAAGATGCACAATATATGCCGAGTGTATAGAGGAGGAGAATACCAGATACATGTGAACACGATGTAAGTTAGCCCACTTATATAGACATCTATACCGATTTACTCATGATGAGCATGACGGTGGGATAGAATCCACAACACTATTGCATGCATGGTCTTATGAGTATATAGCCATTTTGAGACCAGTTGGAGGTCCACGAGGAGAGTGGGCTTGGCTAGAGATATATGTGAGGAGATGGATTAATATTTGTGGGAACAGGATGGACACATATACCTACAGGGAACTGATAGATAGGATGGGGGCCCGAGGCAGTTGTGTGGAGGCCATACCGCGACTATGGAGGATGGCTTGAGGATGCGGGTAGAGTTGTGGTGTATACATAGGACTATGTGGTTAAAGGATCGATTTCCAGGTGTGGCCGAGCTTTTTCAAGTGGAGAGAGTATCACGATAGTTTAACATGGCTCAAGATGTGCCCTTAAATCCATATAAATGGTTGAGAGTTATTAGAGCACCTAGGAGGGTCGCAGCTAGACCAGAGCCCACAATAGAGTAGTTACCACCTCCTACTCCAGATGAGGTAGACGTCATAATAAAGGTGATAAACTTAGATGATGTGGGTTGCATAGAGGATTACCCGCGCATGGTGAGCAGCACATCAATGGGCATTATTATTCTCATTATTTGTAGGTCTAGCGGGGTTACTACATGGAGGAGGAAGAGAGGGGGAGGGGGGAAGCACATGCCCCCTGACAATGTGGAACAACTGTAGCAAAACATGAGTATCTATATATAACTATGTTGTGTGTTTTGTTGTTTGCCTATGTGATAACGATGGTTATCTAAGTTGTGTTATTTGTTTCATAGGTGACATGCATTGGTCCCTGATAGTAGACACATCTATCCACACATTGACGTGGAGTGTGCCTACTGACATACTTGGTGGAGGGATAATTGAGCAAGTGGATGATATAGCGGGTGAGCATGCTCGTTTATTTGAGTCAGTGGCCATAGCGGCAACAACGTGCACTATATTACTAGCTGAGAGGGATGAGGCACCCAAGAAGACATGATGAGCCTGAGAAGTGTTGGGTGGTGGTCCCTTAGCACATGATGTATTCGCTTGATACATGGATTTGTAGCATTAGTTTTCAAAGAAGCCTATAGAGAACACCTTGTTACGTAGGCAAGTGGAGAGGTATCGAGGTCACGACTAGCGGTGCAGAGTTAGTGGCGAGGCATCTATTTCTAGGGCTCTTGCAGTACCTGAGAGAGGTAGTGATAATGAGGTGTGATTATTATTATTGTATATGATGTAAAGGAGTTTCCTCCTAGTGATGATTATATATGCTATATGTATGGACACATGTGATTTATATACAATAATATTATGTTTGTGGTGTATTGATGTCATAATGTGATCAATTATGTATGATAGGGTGAGTAGTGTTGGAATTTATGTGATGGTTGTGTAAATTGTTAATTTTTATTAAATGGATTTTGTTACGCATAGTTAGTATGATGATGATAGTAAAATGAATGTAAAAAGAGATGATGCATGATTATTGAACTAATGTGTTGTGATGAATGTGTGTCATGATAATGTAATGTAATTGTAATATGTTAGTGTGATAAGTGGGGGGGGGGAATTATCAATGCCCCCCAGTGTATGGATGATTAGGTTCATTTTAATTAAAAAACCCTCAATAGTCGAGAATGAACGACGTAAAGCAAGAGTGTGTCATCAGGAAATGATTGACTGCATCAGATGAACGACGAAGAGCGTAATGAAATGTTCTTAGAAAAAAACCCTCAACAATCATGTAAGAACCGTAAGAACACAAGTGTGTCATCAGGGGGTAAGGTGATATTAATCACCTACCAAAGACCAAGGAGGCGTGAAGCAGTGTAAGTATGTGTGATGGAAGCAGTATGAGTGTATGAGACAAAATGAATGTCTTATGAAGTTGCAGTGGTATACTCAAAGGTGGTGGGTTGTGGAATCCAATGTAAATGAGAAGCGTGATGCGGTTGATAGCATGAATGCAATGGATGTGATGATGCAAGGGTGTATGGTCATGGTGGAGAGCGTGCATGAGTAGCAAACTGTAGTGATGCATTGTACCATGGCTTGAGTACCAGAAGGAGAAGATGACTCAATTGTAATAGAAACTCGCTGATGAGGTAAAGGAGAGATGGATCGCTCACGGTGATTAAGAGCCAAAGGAGATGATGCCCTTATCCTCTAAATGTTGCAATATATCATGAAGGGAAGACAATTATTTTCCCTATGGATATTTATGCAATGATAATTACAATAAGGTTGGTCACATTGACATTGCAAGCCTATGTTGTGGATGATGTTGGTTGGATGCTAAGTGAATGAGGCAATTTTTTAAGTAAGGCAAACAATACATCATGAGGTCAAGCATGATGGGAGAAATGCAATGGCTCACTTGACATCAATGGAGGGGAAAGAGAAGGTGGCCTATTGCAGAGGAGAAGAAGAAGTATGTTGCAGTGGTGGAGTAGGTTAAGATTGTTTGCTTTTCTTTTGAGGCAAAGGTGGAGATTGTGTAGGATGCTCAACCACTTTCAATGGAGGACTAGATGATATAATAGAAGTAGATGTATGTGGAGGGTCAACGACATTTGCTGAAAGAAGATCTTGCTCTAGATATACAACTTTGTAACAGAGAAGAATGCATGACTCACACGTATCATACTATAATATTTGTTTAAGCGTAGGAATCAAACCACGAAAGAAAAGTAATTGCTTTTCAAGGTCCATAGGTTGGAATATTAGTTGATGTATAGAAACATTGAACTGTAAGATATAATCCTTGATAGGTTCAGATGAAACTTGATGTAAATTATGTAAGCAGTCATAAGTAACTTTAGGGTTATTGTTGATGATAAACCAATGGAGGAAAGCATCTTCCATGTCATAGAAAGTAATAATGGACCCAAATAAAAGACGAGTGCACCATTATAATGCCTCATCAATAAGACTATATCGAAAGACCTTAAGTAATAATATATCATTAGAATAAGAGGTCATAAGCATTGTGGTAATGTTAGAAGATGACATCACCAGTACCATCAAACCATGTGAATGTATGCATGATAAAGTCCTTAAGATATGCAAAATTATGAATCTTCTTAGGGACATAGGTTACCATGTAATGAGTTGTTATCAATAGAAGCACAATAAGCCCTACTTTCTAGAGTAAGAGACTTAACCTAATATTGTAATTGACCTATGACATGCATGAGAGAGATGATATCCTGTAAAGGGAATAATGGAAGATGGCAACAATGTATTAAGAGGTTGAAATTTGCCATTACGAGTGATCATAGGAATATCGAGAGATGATATAAGAGATTTCAATGATAAGGGAACACTAGGAATAGGTGTTGAAGTGTTTCCGACCTTTGTTTTTGGTTTTCATTGATGTGTGTGTTGTCCCAGTGTCTCTTTGTCATGCAAATTGTGTGTTCTGGGAGTCATAATATGTTGGTGTACTTGTTAGTCTATGCCAAGCCAAATTGATGCATTTTAAGTGCATGGGAGTCAATATGGCCATATGTGGTGCAAACTTGAGGTAGTGAAATGTTTGTATCATGTGTTTAACAGGTAAATGAACTCATCTTGAGACCTAGATAGTCAAGAAACAAGGTTTGGAGCAAAATTCTACTTTTAGCCAAAACTGCTACTTGGGAACTTAATTGTTCTTGCATGTAAATGAGATGGGGTGGAATATTTTAGAGCTATTTTTGACAAAAAAATCATGGGAGATGATGGAGGAAGGTGTCTTGGTGCTTCATGCAAAATTTTATGTCCTTAGGTTATCATTTGAGAAAGTTGTGAGAGTTTTTGCAAAACAAGTCTATTGAAAAGCTCATTTTGAAGTTGCCTGGCTTCTTACCAGTCATGAAAAAATATAGATACTCCTTTGGATAAATCATAGAAAGGAATTTTGGAGTAAACTTTCTCTAAATCAGGTGAAAAAATTTTCAAGTCAATTGGAGGTGTCAGTAAAAAGATATGAGCAATTTTGTGAAGCAATTGTGTGCTCTTTTGGACTGTGTTTCAAGCTAAGAGGAGTGAAAAGGTCTATTTGGTCTTCCAATGCCTTCATTGAATTTTTTTTCAAGATTTTAGGAGTGAATTAATGGTGTTTCAATGCTCTTGATAAATTTTCATAGTGGTCATTTGAAGTTCTAGCCAAAATTTTTCAAATCCTTCATTTGTCCTGGAAAGCAATAAAGGAGTCATGCTCAAATTCTTTTGGAATCACTATCCTGGATTGATTTTCTCAATTCAAATGCTTAAAAAACATATTTTCCATGGTGTATAGTGATAATAGAATCTCCATCCTTCATTGGTGCAAGTTGATTAGGGAAAAGACAATGTTAAACCATCAACATTAGCTAAGACAGTAAGTCTTGCATTTTAGTTTTCAAGGTGAAAATGGAAAGGTCACTAAAAATCTAATCCTATGAGGTAGATTGGGCTCCAAGGTAACAAAAACTATCATGAAGAACATCCATTTGTTTCAAATTCACTACCAAGACCAAATAAGTGAAGAAGTTTGTTTGAAATATCTCAAAATAATGATCTTTGTTCCTTTTACCAGTCAATGTCCATTGAAGTTCTTCATCAACTGAATGTATATGGAGGAATCTACATCAAATTAGTGTTTTGAGAAGGTTTGTATATATATCATGATGCTACAGGTACTTTTGATTTTTTGTTCATTGCCAAATTTGGAAGAAATCAAAATATCTTCATTCTCGGGCTCCTCTGCAGAACTAGGGTTTGCTCGATAGATTTTTATCTCGTTCTTCAAAATGCACCAACCAAAATCCTCAAGATTTTGATAGAGTATATGCTAGATAAAAATTATTAGGATGTAAAAATAATTATCTGAATTGGTGGAGTGAAAGATGAGAATTCCTTAGTAGAGTTTTATGTTGTTCAAACACAGTCATTGTTTGACTGTTAAATGAGCTTCTTTTAAGATTTTTGATGATTTTTGTAGGTTGTATCATCTTGAAACAAGGGTAAGCCATTAAATTTTTTAGTCAAAGGTTCATGAGCACAAATGAATGCTCGATATGTAGCCACACGAATAACTTCATAGAGTTTATGGTGTTCGAGAACAGTCTACCAGATTGCTGCATTCTTTCTCAAGTTACTCAAACCTTTGTAAATTTGATATCTAATTAAGGCTGAACTCGAGCAACTGGAGTGTAAATTATCTTTGAAAAGTGTCTTCAAGTGGTGATTTATGCTTACATGCTATAAAATTAGGTTCTTATTAATTCAAGCTTGAGATACATACAAATTCCTAAGTGTGAAAAGTTGCAAGTTGTTCAAGTCCATTGAAAAACCACAATGGTAAGTAAGGTTTAAATTGTTAATGGATAAGTGTTCATAGGGACATTGAACCTTTGTAAGAGTTGAGCAATCACCTCATTACTTCAGATGAGAAGATATGTGTTGAAGAAGTCAAAAAGACTTGGTTGACAACATTGAAATTCTTGTAACTACTCCTTCAATAAATAAGCCCAAAGGTCTTTTGACTAATAATTCATTCCTCCTAACTCTTGAATTTGACGATATAGGTAAAAGTTTGATGATCATATGGTGATTATATGATGAAATTCATTGAAGAGTTTGTGAGTGGGTAATTTAAGATTAAGTGAAAAAGGTAAGTCCTTTAAAATTCACTTGAAGCTGAAAAGATAACATAGGTAGATGAGATATGTTTCTTGAAAAATAAGAGAGTGTGATGAAAAATAGAGAAAGGTGATATATGTTTGGTGAAATGAAACAGTGTGTGTTAAGAACAGAGAAATACTTGTATGTTGATAGCTGAATACAATCTTGTGTTAAGAACACAGTCAATAGGTGAATGAACTGAAGAGCATATTGTAACAAAATTGAGGATGCAAGAAAGTTGAAAACAATAAGTGTGTGAAGATTCATAGTTAGAACAACATATATAAAAGTGAATTAGGGTAGGTTGTAGTTGTCTTAAATTTCTTAACAATGCATGAACTAGAAAGCCAAATGTATTGAAAATTGATCAAAGAGTAGATCAATGAAGTGTCCATAATTTTTTGAGCAGGAAAAAAGTCTCTAAATGGCCATTTTAATCATCCAAATTATTTGAGTTGGTGCTTAGAATTTCAGGAGAAGGTGCTTCTCATTTTTTCAGCTGAGTAGGTGCTTGGTGGATCATCTAATGGGTGCTAGGTGAATTAGGAAGTTGGTGCTTCTTAGATCAAGTGGGTGCTTGATCATTGTAAATAATTATTGAATTGGTGTTAAAATAAAAAGGCTGATTTCAAAGTGGGTTTTTCCTTTCTTGGGTTTTACCACTATAAATCTATGTCTTATTCTTTGAGTTGTGTGCTTTGAAGTTTTTCTTGTGCTCATTGTTTTACTGTTACTTCAAATTGAACAAGATATAAATTTTAAAAGAAAAGTCATTTGTGATCAACATTGATTCACCCCCCTTCACAGTGTTTTGTGAGATTTTTAATAATTGGTATCAGAGCAGGGATTTTAGTTAAAGTTTAACAACTTCAAGGTGATCCTCTCTTGACAAGCATGGAAAAAAATCATGCTCAAGGTAGTTTATCAATCTCAAGGGAACCAATTTTTACAAGAAACAAACTATGCACTTTGAAAAATAAGAATGGAGGTATACTTAAATTCTCTTGGTTTTGACATATGGAAAAGTTTAGAAGATGTCTATACCCTCCCAGCCACTCTAATTACAACAACAAAAGATAAGTGAGAATATGATAATAATTCAAGAGCCATGAAGGAATTTTTGTGTGGTCTTAATGAATGTGAATTTGTGAAGGTGATGCATTATACCATAGCCAAGGAAATCTAGACAAAACTATAAAGAATATATGAGGGAGATGCCAAAGTCAAGATTGTAAAATTGCAGACCTATAGAGCATAATATGAAAGTTTGAAGATGAAATAAGATGAAAGAACAACAACATACACGTAGAGAACTGATGAAATAATAAACATGATCAAAGACTTAGGTGAAAATATAGAAGAAAAAATCATTGTTTAGAAAGTTCTAAGATCCTTAACTTCAAAGTATGATGCAAAATTTTCAGCAATTGAGGAAGCAAAAGACATGAAGACCCTGACCCTAGATGAGCTTCAAAGCATTCTATTAGCCTATGAGATGAGAAAATTTGGAACCGAATCATTCAAGAAAGAAGTTGCGTTTAAAGCCAAGAAAGAGAGTCACTCCAAGCAAGAGAAATAGGGTTCTAATTCTAAGAATAAAGAAGATGCTGAGAAGATTGAAGACCTATTTCTTAGAAGATTAGGTAGAGGAAAAGGAAAATACAAAGGTAAGCTTCCCTTCAAATGTTTTAACTATGGTCAAGTGGTACACTTTACTTCTAAACGTCCTAATAAGATTAAGGAGGTTGAATTTGAATGTAAAGAGGAACAAAATAAACTTGGTAAAAATAAGATGGACTATAAGAAGAAGAGTAACAAAAATAAATATTTTAAGAACAAGAAAAATTTCTACTCTAAATAAAATTCAAGTGATTTTGAATCAAAATAGCTCAGAAAGGGAAAGTGATGGAACTAAAAGTGAAACGTTGTTTATGGCTGTGGAAATGTCAAAATAAAGTAGTGATAAAGGGAAGAATGTGGTCAACCATGAGGACTCAGATGAAGAAGAGGACAAATTTGATCTAGAGGCTGAATTGGTAAGTGCTCTTGAAGAGCTTCAAATTTGTAGGAGAAGGAACCAAAAACTAAAATGTACTCTAAAGAATTATGAAGAACAAATCAGTATTTTTGAAAAGAAACAAAGACATAAGGAAGAAGAGGAAATAAGTGAGCTTAAGGAGCTTGAAAATCAGATGGAAAATATCTCTCAAGCCTATAAAACAAAAGAAGAAGAATTTCAAAAACTGAAATCAGACTTAGAACTTCATAAGACTAAATTAGAACAAGGAAAATGGAAAACTTAAGATGTATGAGAAGCTGTAAGGAAGCTTAAAAGTCCTAATAAACATTCTAAGCACTCAAAGGGACATAGGTGACAAAACATGGATTGGATTCAAGGAAGAGAATAAGGAAGATGAACCATCAAAGAAGAAAGAAGAAAAATATACATCTAATGTTTCATGCACCATGATGAGGGAAGCCAGTAAATTTGCAAGGAGAAGGAAAAATCCTCCAAGAATAACATATGCTAAGAGGTATTCTCATTGTTTCTATGGATATTGCTTTTCATGTAATTAATTTGATCACAAAAATTTAAAGTGTAGAAGAAATGCTAGAGGTAGTAGGAGGAATTATAGTTTGTAGTACATGAGAGCTAATCATAATCCATTGTGTTGCAAATGTGAAAAATAAGGTCATATAGCTAGTATGTACAAATCATAAACATAAAAACCAAGCAAATGGATGTATGTAGTGAAAGATAAATCAAACAGGAAAGAAGAGAATGGAATGATAGCTCAAACTATCGCTCATATGCAAGATGAAGGAATGATTTGGTACTTGGATAGTGGCTGCTCCAATCACATGATAGGTGATAGAAGTATTTTTATATCCTTGTCAAATAATGCTTCAGGGGTTGTTAGATTTGGGAACAATAATTATTAAAATATTGTGGGTAAAGGAACTCTCAGTCTTGACAATTGCAAAAATGTTATAGAAAATGTACCATATGTAGAAGGTCTCAAGCATAACTTGCTTAGTGTTAGAAAAATGTGGAAACAAGGATATAATATTATTTTTAATGATAAAGGGTACAAAATCACTGATGGAAAAATAGGGAATAGAGTAGGAAAGGCAAAGAGAACAAGAAATAACTTGTATGTGATGAAAGAGGTAAACAAATAAAAGTGCTTCACAAGAAAACTTGATGATAGCTAGCTATGGCACAAGAGACCAGGACATATCAATTTTGATAATATTATGAAATTGAGTGATAAAGAGGGAGTTAGAAGTATGCCAAAAATTGTTAAACCAGTAGATACCATGTGTAAAGCTTGTTTACAAGACAAACAAACAAGAATGACCTTCAAGTCAAAAGAGTATTCAACTACTCAACCTTTGGAGTTGATTCATACAGACTTATGTGGACCAACAAGAATATCTGACATGCAAGGTGATGAGTATTTTATGCTTCTAATTGATGAATTCAATATGATGACATGGGAATATTTCCTAAATAAAAAATCAAAAGATTTTGATATGTTTAAGGCTTTCAAAGCACTAGTGGAGAATGAGAAGAATAAAAAGATTAAATGCTTGAGGTCAGATAAGGGTGAAGGGTTTTTCTCTAATGAGTTTAATGACTACTGCAAAGAACATGGAATACAAAGGAAATATTCAACTACTAGGTCACCACAACAAAATGGTGTGGTTGAAAGGAAGAACAAGACAATGTTGGAGACGAGCAAAACTATGTTAAATGAATATGGAATTCCTGATAGCTACTAGAGTGATGTAGTAGGTACAAATGTATATATTCTAAACAGAGAAAAGCTAAGAGTGGACAACAACAAAACACCCTATGAACTATGTAAGGGAAGAGAAAAAAATGTAAAGCACATAAGAGTCTTTGGGAGAAATTTCTATATAAAGAGAGATGAAGAATATTTGGGAAAGTTTGACTCCAGGTGTGATGAGGGTATCTTTATTGGTTATTCATCAGTTAGTGTAGCTTACAAATGTTACAATGAGAGGATTAAGAAGGTATTTGAAAGAAAAAATGTAAAAATAGATGAATCTCAGCCTTCCAAAATTAGAAATCAGCCTAAGGAAAGGCATGAAAATGATGCACATACCAATGAAAGTCATGATGAAGATGATGATGAATTAAGAGGCACATATGATGAGGCTGAAGAAGTGGAGGAAGAAGAAGAAGAAATACATGACACTAAGGGACCTTCAAGGAAATTTAGAAGAGACCATCCTGTAGATGAGATTTTAGGTAGTAAATAAGATGGTGTGCTCACAATACGGATGATAAGAAGTCAAAAGAATAATGAAAACACAACCCTATTATCAATGATAAAACCAAAGAATGTGAATGAAGCATGAAATGAACAACATTAGATAAATGTAATGAATGAAGATCTTGATCAAATAGAGAAAAATGAAACATGGGAGCTTGTACCTAGGCCAAGAGATATGAATATTATAGGAACAAAATTGGTCTTCGGTTAATAAGATGAATTGAAAATATGAAGTGACAAAGAATGAAGCCAGACTTGTGTGTAAGGAATATACACATATGGAAGGATTTTATTTTGATGAAACATTTACACCTGTAGTTAGAATGGAATCCATCAGATTATTTTTAACATATGTAGCTCACAGGAAAATCAAAGTTTTTCAAATGGATGTCAAATCATCCTTCTTAAATGATAACTTGAATGAGGAAGTGTACATTGAGTAGCCTGCAAGATTATATTTGATTGAAGATAAGGACTATGTTTGCATGTTGAAAAAGGATTTATATGGGTTGAAACAAGCTCCCAGAGCTTGATATAGATGGCTGAATGCTTATCTTATTGAGCAAGGTTTTAGAAAGGGAGTAGCCGATAACAATATATACATAAAAGAAGAAGAAGAAAAGCTACTTATTGTCATAGTTTATGTTGATCAAGCCATCATATTTGGAGGAGATCATAAAAATATGACTCACAAGTTTGATGATGTAATGAGTAAATTATTTGAAATTTCTATGCTTGGTGATCTTTCATACTTTCTAGGAATTCACATAAACTAATCAAATCAAGGAATTTTTATATCTCAAGTAAAATATCAAGGAGATCTAAAAAAAATTCAAGGAGATGCTAAAAAAATTCAAAATGGAGGATTACAGACCTATTAGTACACAAATAGAGGTAGAATGCAAGTTAAGTGAAGAAGATGACTCACATAAGTTGGATAAAACACTCTACAGATCTATGATAGGAAACCTTCTTTATTCCACTGCATCCATGCCTGATATAATGCAAGTTGTGGGCTTAATAGATAGATTTCAATAAGATCCAAGAGAGACACATATTAAGGAAATTAATAGGATATTCATATATCTTATGAGAACTTTAGAGTATGGGATTTGGTATCCTGTAAGCAAAGATTTCAATATTAGAGCATACATTGATGAAATTTGGGATGGAAGTATTAATGACAGGAAGAGCACAAAGTGGTGGAGTTTTTTTTGTTATAAAATGTCTAGTGTCATGGATAAGAAAAAATCAATCTTCAGTGGCATTATCTACCTGTGAAGCAGAGTACATAACTACTGCCATGTGTTGCACTCAGGTTCTCTAGATGAGGAAAACATTGGAATATTATAAGGTAAAATTTGATGAACCAACTCCATTACTTTGTGATATCACTAGTGCAATTAGTGTATATAAAAATATAGTGTTTTCATTAAAAAACAAATCATATTCCAATTAGGTTTCATTTCTTAAGGGAACAAGTAATTGCTAAGAAGATCAACCTGTGCATGTAAGCAAAAAAAGAGGAGATAACAGACATTATGACAAAACAACTTCCAAAGGAAGCATTTAAGAATCTAAGGGATGAATTAGGAGTCATTCTTGCTCCTATCAGATGTTAAAGAGATCTTGGATAGTTCAAGGGAGCATTATTCAAGAAAAATAATCTCCTTTAATGTCCCAAAAAGAGTTTCAAGAGAGGGGAACTAGTCTACTAGCTCATGGTGTCATTCATGGTATTATTTTCTTCATGTTTGATGAGGTTTTGTCCTTGATCATTATAGGTATGTACTTGTATCAATCTTGTTAAATGCTCCTTGTGTCATGCATGGTGTTTGTCTTGTCAAAAGTTATGCCTAAATCTCATGGGGAACAATCTTGAAAGTCTTAGTTTGTTATGTGTTGTTGCTTGTCATTTCTTTGTGTGTCCCATATTTTTCATGGATGTAAAAGGGGGAGAATATGTACCTAGGGAAGATGTATATGTTGATGGTATGTCATGTGAGTTGTCATGCTTCCATCAATTTGTCTTAGCATGTGAGGGTGTTCATATCAATGAAAAAGGGGGAGTTTGTTGCTGTACGATGGAAAAGTGACATGCGAGCATGGGAATCTACAAGTACCTCTTCCTTGTAACTGACCTCCTCAAGGTCATGCTGAGATAGTTTGTGAATGAGGAATATAAATGGATACAGACAAACTAATTGGGTAATCTTATATCCTCAATACGCAATAATGGAATCTGTGAATCTAAGGAAAAGAAGGCCCTCCTAACCTGAATTGGTGTAATGGTTTGTTTGGATATAATAGCTGTTCGGAGGCTCCAATCAATGTCGAGCTCTGCTGAGATCCTGTTTATTGGTTGTTGGATACATGGGAAGTGACCTATGGGAGCTTCGTATATATCTCTAGACAAGGTCATGAAAATAGTGATAGGAGGTTTAGTGGATTTGTAGTGAACTATGGGTGGTTTTTTGGTCTAGTCCAAAAAATATTAGATTGATTGGCTTCTATATTTAATATGGAGAACTACGTTATGATATCTGGCAGGAGTGGTGAGGATTTAAATACAAGCGTTCATAAACCAGTATCAATACTTAACTGATTTGGAGGCCCGTTGGGTTGTGGGACTTGGGGATCAAAACCTGTGAGTTCATGGTTGTTGTGGACCTGTTATGGTCATGTGAAGAATCAATCCTTTCGTTCTGACTATCTAGTAATCATACGCCTTTTCAGCCTCTATGTTTAGAACTAGAAGTTGTATAATTTTCTCAGAATACCTTACAGGTGTTCTGGCAACTTGAATGCGTAAGCTAGTATCTATGTCAACGAGGAGGTCTCCTGCGTCAGGTTGTGGAACTAAAGGATTGCAACCAAATACTTGTTCTCTTTTGAATCCTTGTACAGTCATTTAGATATTTTATCAAGGCAGTCTATAGTTAGGATGATTTGACCAAAATGTGTACGCCTTGTCGTCTTCGATATTTAACCCTCTCAGTTGTTCACTAATTGCTTGTAGGTTTGTCATTTCTCGAAAGACCTGTATCCTAAGGTCTTGATCTATATCAGCTAATGTTGTGGGTAGATTTGGTTGAGGCACTATTGGTTCAAATATATATTCTCTAGGCTCTCTAGGTCCTGTGATTGTCATGCAAAACGATTCAACTTTTAACTAAAATTAATAAACTAATTATGAAAGATGTATCTATACTATGCATGTATTCTTTATATTTTTGTATTTTTGATGAAGTATTTTAACAAAATTAAAGATTAGCCTATTCTAATATATTTAGAAAATGGACAACTAATCTAGTAACATAATTAAAACAAACAAAATAACCTGGTGTGGCTATTTGCACTTGTGCAGTTGTGAATTTATCCTAAATATCTAAGCAACTAATTGTTTTAAATTGAAATACTCTCGATCCTACCTCAGAAGTGAGGAATGAATCACGGTTTCTCAGAAACTATCAATCCCCATAGCTTCCCTGGCGATATCAAGAGTGAGGTTTTGACTGAAATAAAATAATTCACTACTCTATTTGATACGTTGTAACTAGAACTTTGATAGCTCAAACCTGGCGTTTACAGAACAATGGTAAATCCAATTGTGTGTGAATTTTTCCCCTCAGTGTGATCTCCTCATTTCCTTCGTGTTCTCTTGAATCTAGAAAAGCATGTATATGATAGTATCAACAGAATAAGGAACTTGAACAATGGCAGACTTTTGGACATAGACTGAATACAATGTGAGTAAGAGAGAGATAGTGCAAGTGAACAGAGCTTGACTATGCAATTCCTAGCGGGATTTATCACGGGAATACAACACAAATGCATGCTGAGAGTTTTAGAAGCTATCCTTTGTGACTAAACAAAACCTGCAACTCTAAATGGATTCCAATCTAAGAATGAAACTATTTTATTTTAAACTAACTTACATGGAACAACAATGAAGCAAGAATGAAACAAGAAGATTGAATGACCTCTAAACAACAAAGAAAGATCAATAATGGATGCAAAACATGAAACTAGTGGAATTCTAAGCAAGAAACTCAAAGAATGAATGATTAAACAGAGAAGGAGAGGGGCCATTTGTTTGAAAACAAGCTGGCTATTTATAGCAAATGCAATCACAAGAAGGTAACTTGGAATTGAACTCTTTTACCATTAAACAAAGTGAAAACACTATTCACAAGGGCAGCCAAAACATAAATGCAAAGCAAAGTAGCTGAAGAATGCAGGTAGAAATTTAAGATTTACGTTTACACGTGATCGTCGGAACTTTCTGGAAAACTCGAATAGGACTGCCACCCTGTGCAGGGTGGTGGTTATAGGACCACCACCCTGTCCTGGGCGGCGGTCACGGGACCGCCGCCCAGGCAAGGTGGCGGTCTTGTCACTAAAGACCAAAATGTAAGGAAAAAGGGGGGGCAGAGGGAAAAAAAAAGCATGCGGAGGCTAAGCCAAGGCATGCGGGATACAAACGTATACTTGGCGAGCTTTTCAAGATTCCGAACACCTTGCAAGGAGACCTGTATCATCATTGGGGTATGTGTAACATCTTTCTGGATGGTGTAGTACCCTACAATTTTGGGTACGTACATATTGCCCCCTCGGAGAAGCATCTTAGCCATGAAGAGGCATAAAACGGTGGATCCGAGTATGGCGGTCCCGAAATGGGGAGTTAGGAGTTATACCCAACACGCTTGTGTGTTGGAAAGTTACCATCCAAAATCCCGTTATTTGCAAAATGAAAAAGGGGACTCAAGTGCAGCTAAATAAAACAATTTGAGAAATAAGGCTAAATTGATATGAAATGAGGACTTACCATCTACGCAGGGTTTAGAACTTACCTCTGTCGACACTCCGACCCTGCGAAAGACATTTAAAATCAATTTTAAAAGGCTATATATATATATAAAATGAACTCATTTCACTATTCATTTGCGTGGATTGATTTGATAGTTTTTGAGCTCTAGGACCCACGGTGACGGTTTTTGACGAGAGTATAGTCAAAACGTTCTTGGTGGTAACGTGATCATGCCTCCGAGAGTGGAATATCGACCTGCAAAGTCTCAGGTTAGTTTTCCTTAATTTATTGTTTTTAAACCTAAAATGTAGAAATGATAAAATCTTTGTCTTGGGGGGGGGTATTTTTGAAAATACTAGTTTTAAATGAGTCTCTAGGGGGGGCGCCCATAGGGTAGGTCCTTATTTTAGTTAAAATGGTGTCTTTTGCTTGTTTTTAGGCATTTTTAGGGCTTCCAAGCCGTTTTTGACAAGAATGGTGCCTTGCATAGGGCGGTGGATAGGACCGCCACCTTAAAAGGTGGCGGTGTACGGAACCGCCGCTCTGCACAGGGTGGTAGTTCGCGACAGAAAGCAAAAAACAATGCTTTGCTTACTCATTTTTGCATTTTTAGCACTTTTACATGTTTTGATAGTTTTTCCAATCAGATTTTGATACTAACTTACTCCTTTTCTATGTTTTTGGGTGTATGCAGAAGAAGGAAGAATACATTAGATGGAGCCGAGAGAGGGAGTGTGATTGGCTCCCAGTAGTGTTAGAGGCACTCACTCAGGTAGAGCGAGATACTCTTCAGAGGGCTGGCATTTAGAGGATTGCATAGGTCCCTCACATTGCACCTCCTAGTCACATACTATGTGACTTATTTTCATACTGGGATGCGGATCAGAACACCTTCCGATTGCCAGGAGTTAGGGGTGAGTGGACCATCACCCTGGAGGATGTTTACCGTATACTGGGGGTTCCGATCCTTGGGAGGTGGCTGTCTCTTAAGACAACAGTATCGAGATATGCAGGTGGTTCAGACAGGCCACCTATATGGGGGATGTAGTTGTTTTCGATGGGGTCGAAGAAGGGGGTGAGGGTCTGCTCCATTGTTGAGTCAGACATTCCTGTGCTCCGCAAGGCTATTATGGGCATCCTTGCTTTGAGATTGATTGGGGACAAGGGAGGGGACACCCTCTTATATTGTTGGGGCCCCATCATTACACAGATTGAGGGCCATGGACGTGTTTACGCTTGGGGAGTAGACATCCTTGGGACCACCTACCATGATTTATACAGGGTGGTCTAACTACAGGGACAGTCACTCAGCCACCCCACTCTTGTCATGAGTTGGGTGTATGAGCATATCACTCCGTATGGGAGAGGTGTAGAGATGCAGAGGATCCTGGGGCCGTCAGGGCAATGAGGTGGATAGGGATGACTATTCTTAGAGTGCCTCACCAGCCAGTGGCCTCTTTGACCACTGCAGACATGGAGGCCACTCCTTATCAAGCCATGGCAGGGTTATGGGGAGAGGAGACTGTCACATTGATTTCTTGTCAGACTACCAGTCAACTGATAGACAGGGCGGGGAAGTTGGAGATTCACCCCTTTGACAGAGTACCATAGCAGTTTAGCCTCCCTTATATTGACATGTTTCCTCTAGTGGGGCCAGTGTATAGATCTATTCATGAGGCTTGGGGAGGTCCTAGAGGCCGGGATTGGACTAATGTTACCCCTGGTGTTCCTATCACAGCTAGGAGGGTGGTACATGCTCGAGGGGGAGTCGGTGCTCCTCAGAGCACCTTTATTTCAGATTGCCACTCAGTCCTACCCATAGCAATGACAAGCCCATTGATGTGGGCTCCAAGTCTGAGGAGTTCACTTGGGGGAGAGACAGAGGAAGAGACATAGGAGATGGAGATCAGAGGGTTGGGTGGGGAGGATGAGAGTGATTCTAAGTGGCATGACACTCAGGATATCCTACAAGCCGAGAGGGTGGAGTGGAGCACAGGGAGGGTGACTGTAGATCTCAAAGGAGTTACTCGTCTCAGGATTTAGGGGGAGATGGCGAGTCCGTCGCAGGTCGTCACATTACTCCTAGATGTGGGAGAGAGATGCCAAGTCAGTGGCAGTATCAATGACAGGTGTGGATCCTATAGACCCTTCCTGGAGGCCCAGAAGATCCGAGTGAGTTGTCTACTCTTCTCTTGACTTGGTTTTAGTTAGAATTGTCTTAGTTTTTATTTCCTTTTCATTTTTTTTATTCTTGGTTTTATTTCTAATTTTTTTCTAACTTATTTTCTCCTTTATTTGCAGTGACTGTTGATGAGTGGTGAGACTTGATTCACTGAGTATGCACAGATACCTTGTTTCTCCCCTCGAAGAATACTCGTGTTGAGCTATTCTGTGGATGTGGGGGAGCCTTCAGCAGCTAGTAGGCATACTAATTTTTTTGCCTCTATTTGGCAGGTGGTGAAGATCATTACTTCTCTCCATGCTGAGGTAGCTGGGTATAGGATGGCTGAGCACTTGATGAGGAGGATTCATTCTCATAGTGAGACGACAGCTACTAGCCATGACTGTGAGCCCTCAGTACATTTAGAGCACTAGACATATCCAGAGTCCTAGATGTGGTCATGCGCCCTTTGAGGGATCCCATATGGATTGAGAGGCCATTTTTGTACTGTTTTGTCAAATATTTATATGAGTGTTTTTGTACTTTTTCGGGCTCATTGAGTGTTTTGACCATGCCTAGTGCTTGATGGCATTGTATACAAAACTTGACTTATATATATATACTATGATATATATATATATATATATATATATGGATCTAGACTCTTGGTGCCTAGAATTTCATGAATTGATTCCATATGTCTACTAGATGTTTTTAGAATATTTGTTTTCATGATTTTTAGAATGTATGTAATGGATAACAAATGATAGTAAACAAAATGTTTTACTTTGTATGTTTTTGTAATGCTGATATGAGATGATACAAACATGTTGTAGTACTAAACTTTTGAATTCTTTGGGCAATATCTCGTGATTTATTCTTATGTTGGCAAAACATGATGAATGTATAGTGATAAAGAGATGAATTTACCCCATTCCTAACTCCACGCAACTAGTAAGATGCGAGGGCTCTACACCAAGAGTTGGGAAGGGCACAAATTGTATGAGTTTGACTGAATGGAACGATAAGAGACAGACAAACCAGTATCAGAAACCAAACTTAGACCTACACACTTACCCTACTCAAAACTACCACCAAGCTCAGCAGGTCACTTATTTTCCAGTTTATCTAGACTTAGATTCAAAAATGGCAACCTGGTTGACAAAATCTAGTTTTGAGGATTTGATCTCTTTGGAATTTGGATATTTGTTTTCTCTTACTATAATTTGATTTGTGATTTTTGCATACCAAGATTTGTTAAATTGTGTGAATGGACCCCCCACACCCTGCCTCATGCCACTAGTAAGAAGCACAGGTTTGTCACCAAATGCGGGATATAGGTGTGTAGACACCCCAATTTCACATCTATCCTAAATCAATTAATTCCCCTTCCTCATTTCCCACAAAAATACATTTCGAATTAATCAAATATAATTTGATTAATTATCCATTTCAAAATCTAAAAAATAATCTAATCCTCATCACATGTCATTATTCTCCATGTTTTTCCATTATTGAATTAAAAATTTAAATTCAAATCCTCACCCACCCTTCGTGGTCCCCACTCACCTAAAATCCTCCACTTATGAATTAAAAATATAATTCAAATCCTCACCCATTCTTCGTGGCCCCCACTCACCTAATCTTGCACACATTTTCAAACCACTCATCTAATCTTGCCCACATTTTCAAACCACTCACCTAATCTTGCCCACATTTTCAAACCATGATTACTTAAATTAATCTAAGTTAATCACTCCCCCAGGCTATAAATACAACCTTACCCCTCCCCTCTAAACACACGGAGAATAAGCTTTCATGCCATATCTAAGTTCTTGCATCCTTTGAGCAAAGAACATCCTTTTGCCTTGTCCTAATGTCAAAATAGCCTCATAATCCTTTTTCCCATCTAGTGCAAAGTAAGAGGATCGTTGTTGCAGGAAGGTCTTGCTCCGTCTTGAAGAAAAGCACCTACATATCACAAAATCAGGGCTCAATCCAAGTTTCCTAGCCCATTCTGAGGTTTGCTACGGAACGCGAAGGAGGAGGTATGATTATTGGTATTTTACTTCCTTGTTAGTAGTGTATTTTTCCTAGCTTACATTCTGGCACGCCCGGTTACTTTCGATCTATTACCATTAATTTCCCAATTAGTGGTTTTATCTGTTCTTTGTTTATTATTGTTCATTATTATTTCCTTTTTCTGTTCCTTATGGTCTTCTTTGGTTAACCTTCACGCTTTGGGTAGTATTTTTGTTGTGTGGTGTCTTGTGGTGTATCTGCAGGTTATAGCAATAATGAAACTCTGAAGCTCATCTTGTCTTTGATCTCCTCGGTGCTTGGTGTTTAGTTGACAGTTTTGGCTTTGCTATTTACTCGTCATCTGTAGAAACACATGAACTATCCATTAGTTTATCATCTTACTGTCATGGGACAACCAATCCGGAAAATATATTTATTTATTTCCTTTTGCTAAAATAACTGCTTTGTAGGAAGTTAATCATTTATTTATTTTTTTTCTTTCTTTTATTTTAGTCAATCATTTTATGATCTAACTCTTTCTTTCTGATTATTGTTATTTTTTAACCTTGCTGTCAAAATCTTAGCTTCTCAGGTGAAGTACAGAAGTCAGAAAATAAAAAAACCAGCTCCCGGGACGTTTTTCTCACGTCCAAAATTTTCATTCAGAGTGCTACCGTAGCCCATCTTCCGGAAGCCATAACTTTTGCTCCCGAACTCGGAATGACTTCATTTTTTTTTAACGGAAAGGTATTGAAAAGATCTATGCAATAAAAAAATAATTTTTAGATTTAGACTTACAGAAAAATTTTGGTTTCATTTCTTCTAACACTTGTCTTTTTAACAAAAAAACAACAAAATTATAGTTTTATTTATTTATTTATTTCACGAAACATCCTCACACGTATGCTCTTTCCTCGCACTTCAAAAGTGATCTTGGAAATCAGAAACGTGAGGCCACTCGAGCTCTAGAAAACAATTTTTATTTTTAAATTTTTTGCCTTACATTTAACTTTTCCACGACAACACTTCAAGGTAACGTTTTCACCCTCTTCTTTCATCGTTTTTCTTTTTTGTGAAAATAATCATTATCGCTATTTCGCAATCATGATTAATTGCAATAATTATTAACATTTAAAAAAAAAAACTATTCCAATTGTATCCGCGTATGCTCTTTTCTTGCGCCTTCGAGCGATCTGGAAAATCAGAAACGGTCACAATTTTTTTTAGTTTCTTGTTCTAACATTGCAGGATCCTCTAGCTTTGTTTTCCAACTGTCATTTTAATAATTATTTTCCTTTGTCATATTCTTAATATTTGTTTGGTTGTTGGTTGTGTATGCTCTTTTCCTGCGCCTTTGAGCGATCTGGCAAATCAAAAACAACCACGATCACTTTTCTAACATTTCATTTGCAGGATAACTACTAATTTATTTTCTGTAGAACCGCATTACTGGAATATTGTCAAAAACAAAAACAAAAACAAAAACAACAAAAATCCCGCAAAAATACCACCATTCAAAGACAATTGCTGAAACCAAAAAAAAAAAGTACGCTCAGGTACGCAATTATTTTCTGCTAGTGATTTATTTCAAATTGGAAAGAACCCTGCGTTTAATCACTTCATCATATTGTTTTAGCACGTAGACAAGGTGGATTTCATCACCACCAAAGCTACACCGGTGACGTGGACTTGACTACCACGCACCAACAACATTTGCATCTGCATTGCACTTTGAGACCTAGTCTCATCACAGCGTTCGGTATTTACCTCGCCGCTGCTCTTCACTTACAGGTAATGCTGTCGTGCAGCGCATGCGAGTCACGCCTAAATAGCTATAACAACGAAGCCTGGGCATCATCCCTGTAAATCTTCAGGGAGTTATAAGGACACCATACACATTCATCCCTCCATCACCTTCCACCTTTTCACAAAACCTGTTCTGGACGTGGTGATTCACTCCGAAACAGGCAAGTAAGAATTGGTGAGTCTCCTCCAGTGCTCTAAGGGTTCCCCGTACCAATTCTGTCCCCGTACAGAATTAGGTATATCAGGACTAGGGTATATCGGAGGACGCATCTTCTTGGAGTAATAAGAGCCTGCATCCACCATTTCACAGCATACTTGTATGATTGCATGAAACAATGATCATTCCTGAAGAAGTTACCTCATAAGCCAAAACAATTGAATCCACATGACTGCTTGCTGTTTGAAAACACAATAGTTTAGCATTATTTTATCATAAAACTTGGCTGATATCAATGTGTTCATTGTAAAAGTTCAGACCCTAGTTGTGTTCCACAAAAAAAAATCAGTTCTCGACCAATTCAATACCAAGCGAAAACATCCAAACAATCCAACAACACAGATCAAACCATCACACCAATTTCATTAGCTTACCTCATCCAACAATACATTTGTCATAGCTTGTCTTCGGCTATATCCAACTGATATTGAGTGACTAGCATTCACTCCCCATATTGTCAATTGTCAAAACATCCTTCATAGCTTGTTTCCAGCTATATCAAACTAATATTGGGTGACTTGTTTGAGTTCATTCATTATTCTGTCCACCATCACATTTATCCAAATCACAGCCAACACAAATCCTTTCACAACCATATCGTGATTAACTTATTCAGGTTACTCTCCCCGTCAATAGTCCAGAGCTTGTTTAAGTCAAATCTACACAACGTGCAACAAATCGTCTAATAACTCGTCTCGAGTTACATCATCATCATATTGAGATAACTTGTTTGAGTTACTCTCCTTATCAGTCATCACAAGCTTATTCACGATAAATCCAAAGTAATCAAAGTCATCATGGTATTCACTCATAGTCACAATCATGAAAATGACGACGAAGAAGTCGCACAACCAGAACTCACCACTGAAGAACAAGAACAAGTCAATAAGGTGATAGAACAAAACAAAAATGAATATCTGTTACGCATCCTAGCCATGGGGGCAAAACTACCCCCTGACTTCGGGACCGAAAATTTAAACAAACTCATCGACAATGGTGAATCCAGTTATCACAATGAAATACCAAACAATCCAAATGGTTCTTCGGTCGAAGAATTATTCACTAAAATCCAAGATTTAACAAAGAAACTTGAGGAAACAACGATTAGAGCTGAAAGATTAAAAGACCTCAATCTAGATTCCAATACTCATGACATGTTTGATAAACCGTCACCCGCTTCTCCATTTGCACAAGAATGGAAACTTATGAAAGACACCATTCAGGGACTGCAAAAACAATCGAAACAATTCAACTTTGAAGAATTGTGTCCTTATCCATTTGATACAGAGATATCACGATTACCATTTCCACCATCCTTTGAAATCCCTAAGTTTGATAAATACAAAAGCAAAGGTGACCCCCGTGAACATGTCAAGGAATTTTACATGCAATGTCAGGAAGTTGCCTATCGAGACACGTACCTTTTACGATTATTCCCCCAAAGTTTAGGAGGACAAGCTTTAGACTGGTTTTTCCATCTACCCAAAGGGTCGGTCACGACATTTGCAGATTTATCGGAGAAATTTGTCAAACATTTTTCTTATAACCTAGACTCAGAAATAACCATGCTTGATCTCTGCAACACTAGGCAAAGGCCAAACGAAAATTTTGCTTCCTTTTTACAACGATGGCGTGGAATTGCAAGCCGATTTCCCTGCTCAGTACCCGAGAGACAACTAGTTAGCATTTTTGTCCCTAATCTCAATGCCGAATTATCATTCCACATGCAAATGCATTGTCTGAATAGTTTTGAAGAAGTCATCGAAAAGGGGACACAAATCGAAAAAGCCCTCATTTCTAAGGGCTTACTTAAAGCACCCTTTAGAGACCAACCTTATCGAGACACTCCTCAGAACCAGGACAAATCTAAATTCTTTAATCGGAATCGAAATATCGTCAACGATGGCATTACTGATTCCCGCCATGTCTGAAATGTCCAAAACCATCCCACCAACACATTAAAATCGAAACAACCCATCATTATCCCTAGAAAGGAAGTTCCTTCTAGGGATCGACGAAGAGAGTTCACTCCTCTCGGAGAAAGTCTATCTAGTGTCTTTCGTCATTTGGCAAATGCTAATATGATTACATATCCCATTGTCAGACCCTTCGAAGAAGGACAACCCAAACCAAATTGGTATAAAGACAATGAATATTGTGATTACCATCGCATAAAAGGGCACTCCACAGATAGATGCATGCAACTCCGCCATTACGTCCAAGACCTGATTGAACGTGGAGACATAGAAGTTGAAAATACTTCTGAGACAAAAACACCTAATGAAAAACTTCACATGTTCAAAAATCCATTCCCTAATCATGATAACAATTCAAAAGATAAGGGTCAATCGTCAAGTAATGTCGAGTTTGACTCAGTCATCTCGACCATAGATTATGACCAAGACTTAGTGGCAACTATAAAGATCAGAACTGACTGTGCAATTACCACTAGACAGAAAAAAATATGGGTCCCTACAACAAAAAAATCTGCCACTTCGTCCCCGGCATCACCTCCTAATCCACCATCTAATTCCGCCGCCAATTCCTCTCCACAACCTACGCCGTCATTTAATATTGTCAAACAATTAGAGAAGACTCCCGCACAAATTTCAATCATGGAACTACTTAATTCTTCTCCCGCACTACAACGCATCCTTATGCAAACATTGAATAATGCTCGTGTCCCTGAGGACATCAATTCACAACAATTTCAGGCTTTAATTACACATCTTACAGTCCCCAATCCTATTTTATCTTTTGGTCCCGATGACATGCTTAATCCCAATATCGCTAATAATCATTCTTTATACGTCGAGGGTTATGTAACTCATCGTAAAATCAAGCGCGTCTTAATCGACAACGGATCAGCATTAAATATTTGTTCCATGAAACTTTTACGTTGTCTAGGTTACACTGAAAATGATTTGCAAAACAATATCATAACCATTCGTGGGTATGATAATAGCGAAAGAAAGTCTGAAGGCACAATCACGTTGCCTCTCCAAGTTGGACCCATCACCTTAGACACGATCTGTCATGTGGTAGATGTAGAAGTTGCCTATAACATTCTTTTCGGTCGACCATGGATTCATGCCATGAAAGCCGTCCCATCAACATTCCACCAATGCATTAAGTTTCCTCATTTGGACAAGGAATTTACATTACGTGCAGATCCCCAACCTTTTGAGTATTGTAGATTCCTTGAAGGACGGTATCGACATGATCACTATTGTCCATCAACAGATAAATATGCTCCACCTCGTATAATCCCTAATGAAACACGCATTGATCCTGATACACTCCCTAACAGTAATCCAAAACCATCATCTCATAACCAAAACACATTTTCCAATCCATTATCATCTGCTCATCAACCACCTTCCACCAGTCCTCCTCCCACTAATCAATCATCTTCTTCCACTAATCAAGCTTCTTCCAGCAACAATTATTCTTCCACCACACCATCTTCTTCTTCACCAAGCCAATCTTCTTCATCCAACCACACCTCCTCTATTAAGATACCTCCTCCTGTGAATAGCCAACCTTCATCCTTCAATCCACCCCCTTCTTCTTATAACCCATTCTCTTCATCTTTTAAGACTACCAAACTAACTTCCCCATCACATGAGGTACCTATTGGTCCCCCATCTCACACATTTAAAATCATTGACACGGGATACGGTGAATATCAATTTCAAAAGATGGCAGACTCTTTTTATATCACCAAATCCCCACATAGCTATGGCAAACCTAACGCTCCACATCTGAGAATCCATCCCAATTACCAAATGGGTCAGTCAGTTTGGAAAAAGTTTGGTCATCTTGACAACGAACATATTCCAAGTTCTTCAGGATCTTGGTTATATAATGACGACTTTGCTCCATGTTATGAGTCCCCTCAATTTACCAAAGCTCACCGAATAATGAAAAATATGCGATGGCAGGGTAAAGGACTCGGCCCAAATGAACAAGGTCGTTTAGACCCTATAAATTGCACACAACATCACGGTAAACATGGTCTAGGTTTCAAGGTGTTTGATGTCGCTCCCATAATAATTTCGAGTGACAATGATGACACCAGTTCTGATAATGACATTAGGTCTCCATGTAGTCTTTTTGAGGACCTCGCTGAAACACATCTTGCCTTTGAACATTTCTCTATTAATGTCATCAATTTTGAGCCTACACATCCGAGTCTCATAGACCATGGCCAACCACATCATGCAGCCATGGACATGTTCCAAAATGATGAAGCCATCGAAGAATTCCTTGGAACTCGTGACCAAATACCTACTTCAGACCATAGAAAAGGATTTGAAATCAATCTAAATGAATCGGCCTATTTTGGCGAAGAGATAAAATATTCAGATCCTTCACCATCAGAAAATTTGGATCAAAAGCGCAAACAGAGGATTTCCCATAGTCAAAACCTCACCACCACCCTATCCAATAAACATGTCAAAAAATTCCAACAAACACCTGACACTGATGACCTACATCAACCATTAGCATCATTCTCTGAAAAGGATACATCTAAAATGCTTGTAGAAGAAACAAAAGACATAAACATTGGCACCACCGAACAACCAAAAATTTTACAACTTGGCATTAGTCTGTCTGACCAAGAATGCATGGAATTCACAACACTCCTTATTGAATTCCAAGATATATTTGCATGGACATATAAGGACATGCCAGGCCTGGACCCATCTCTTGTAGTACACCATCTTGTGGTACATCCAGATGCAAAACCTGTAAAGCAAAAACTACGTAAAATGCATCCCCAAGTTGCATTACTTGTTAAAGCCGAACTCGAGAAACTCTTGGAAGCTGACTTCATCAAACCTATTGATTATTCAGCATGGATATCTAACATAGTTCCTGTCGCCAAGAAAACTCCTGGCATCAGAATATGCACAGACTTCTGTGACATCAACAAGGCTTGTCCCAAAGATGACTTTCCCTTGCCAAATATAGACATGATTGTTGATTCTACGGCAGGCCATGAAATGCTCTCCTTAATGGATGGATTCTCTGGTTACAATCAAATACGTATTGCTGAAGGAGATCAACATAAAACGGCATTTACTACACCATGGGGCACCTTCTGTTATAAGGTCATGCCTTTCGGATTGAAAAATGCTGGTGCCACCTATCAACGAGCAATGACTGTTATCTTCCATGACATGTTACATGATATCATGGAAGATTATGTTGATGATATATTAGCAAAATCTAAAACACGAATAGGGCATCCAAGTGTGTTGAGACGCATTTTCGATAGATTACGTGAGTATAAGGTTTGTCTTAACCCAAAGAAATGTGTGTTTGGAGTAACCTCTGGTAAATTATTAGGGTTTATTGTCTCACGAAGAGGCATAGAAGTGGATCCTACCAAAGTCAAAGCCATTATGGAAATGCCTCCTCCTCAAAACCTAAAAGAATTACGCAGTCTTCAGGGAAAGATACAATCTATTCGGCGTTTCATATCACAGTTGGCTGACAAGTGCCATCACTTTAATCAGTTACTCAAGAAAGATGCACACTTTCACTGGAACCACGATTGCCAAGATTCTTTTGCTAAGTTAAAAGAATACCTCTCTAGTCCACCTGTTCTTATGTCACCAGTTGCCGATAAACCTATGTTGCTTTATACATCTGCCACTGAACATGCCATAGGAGCTCTACTAGCACAACATAACAATCAAGGAAAAGAACAGGCTGTATATTACCTTAGTTGAACACTTATTGAGCACGAAATACGTTATTCCCAAATCGAAAAAGTATGCTTAGCGGTTGCCTTTGCATTCCATAAGTTACGTCATTACTTGCTCAATCACACAACTAAGTTGATTGCCAAAATTGATCCTCTCAAGTATTTGTTGTCCAGACCCATTCTCACGGGAAGAATGTCTAGTTGGGTTATATTACTTAGTGAATTCGATGTCGAGTTTGTTCCGCAAAAAGCAATTAAAGGACAAGCCCTTGCCGACCAACTTGCCGAGGCACCCCTTCCTGGCACAGAACCACTTCAGTTTTCTTTTCCTGATGAAGATATTCTACACATAGACATCGCGCCAGCTTGGACTCTATTTTTTGATGGATCTTGTAATCTCCATGGCTCAGGGGCTGGTATTTTGCTTATCACACCCAGCGGACATGTTATCCCCAAATCATTTCACTTAGCATTCCCATGTACCAACAATATCGCAGAATATGAAGCTCTCGTCGCAGGGTTAAAACTGGCTATATCTTGGAATCTTACAGAATTAGCTGTATTTGGTGATTCTTTACTTATCATCAAGCAAGTTACCGATGAATACCAGGTCAAGGATGAAAAACTTATCCCATATAAACGCATGGTGGATAGTCTTCGAAGCTATTTTCGATTAATTAGCTTTGATCAAATTCCCAGAATTCGTAATAAATCTACCGATGCTATGGCAACCATCGGATCCCTATTAGAAATCGCATCTAGTCAACCCCAGGCACATTTTCTCGTTGAACATCTCTTAATGCCTGCCTATGATCTTCCTGAAAACACTATGGTATGTGAAATTGTGGGTCCGAATAACCCTTGGTACCACGATCTTTATACCTTCATTCGTGATAAAACGTTTCCTGCCGACATGAAACCAATGCATAAACGTGCTTTAGCACAACGTGCTTCTCGTTACACCATTTTAGCAGAAACTCTTTATAAACGAGGATATGATGGCACCCTGCTCCGATGTCTTAATCAGGAAGAATCCTCGAGTGTCTTAGCTGAAGTCCATTCTGGTATCTGTGGAGCACACATGAATGGTATCGCCTTAGCCAAGAAAATCCTGCGAGTTGGATATTATTGGCCCACCATGGAAAGTGACGCATGTCATTTTGTCAAACATTGTCAAGCATGTCAAAAGCATGGAAATCTTATCCACGCACCTTCCCAGGCATTACAATCGATAACCACACCATGGCCCTTCTCTCAATGGGGACTTGACCTCATTGGTAAAATCAGACCAACATCTTCCGATGGACATAAGTTCATCATTACCGCTACCGATTACTTCACTAAATGGGTAGAGGCTATGCCTCTCACTTATGTTACCGGTAGCCAAATATCGAAATTTATTTTCAATAATCTCATATGTCGATTTGGTATTCCATCCGCTCTGGTTGCAGATAATGGTAAATCATTTAAAAATCAGGATGTAAAAGACCTAGCCAAACGTTTTCACATCAAACTTAAATGGTCCACTCCATACTACCCTCAGGGCAACGGTCAAGCGGAAGCAACCAATAAGACCTTAAAATCCATCATGGAAAAGATTGTCAACACCCATGGACGAAATTGGCATACTCAAATTTACCCCGCTCTTTGGGCTTACCGTACATCTTACCGCACGCCTACCGGAGCCACCCCATTTTCCCTTGTTTATGGTTGTGAAGCCATTTTACCTATTGAGATAGAACTCCCATCCTTGAGAATCTCCCTTAAAGATGTAATTAATGAGGATGAATACCGACAGTCACGGCTTCAGGAGCTTGAGCTTCTCGATGAAAAATGACTTAATGCTCTCAATCATCTTCAAGTCTATCAAAACCGACTACAACGCAGTTATCATAAAAAGGTAAGACCCAGAGAATTTGAAATTGGTGACCTTGTTTTAAAAGAAAATCAAAAGAATACCACTAAAGAACGAGAAAAACAAGGAAAATTTGAGCCTAATTGGTTAGGACCCTATGTAATCACAGCTAAATTTGGCTCTGGAGCCTATAAATTGGCCACTGCAGATGGTCAAGATCTTGATGAACCAATGAATGCAGTTCATTTAAAGAAATTTTATCCTTGAGATGTTCACTATTCCAGGATACAACATGTACATTGTTCCTTTTGTCTTGCTTATCTCCAAATAATTTAAATTTATTCATTTCCATTGGCAGATATTTTCTTTATCAAAATCACATCTTCATATTTATCATCATGAGACAAGTGCTAATATAAATCCTATTAAGTTTGTGAGCATCATACTTCTTCCACTTTCAGTCGCTTTCCTCTATGGTCATACCTAGAAGCTTACTGATGGTAATATATCCCCTTCTAATACATTCTCTCTTTCATAACAAAGCTCTAAACTTCGTTACCCAGTTCGTTTGGTCGTCCATCTCAGTCTTCGGTGTTGAACCCTCGCGTCCTACTAGTCGTGTGGGGCTGAGATTGGGGGCAGACGTTTCTTCCCAAATACAAAGCACTATTGTAAAAAATAAAAAATCCATCAATTCAATAACTTATGAATAATTCATTGTCACATCTTTCGTCCTTCATAGTCTTTGGTGTTGAGCCCACACTTCTTACTAGTAGTGTGAGACTAGGAATGGAGGAAGGTGCCCTTACTCGTCTACGTCTTGTCTTCGGTGATAAACCCTTGCCTCTTACAAGTGGCATGGGGCAAAGCGTAGAGGGTCATTCTCATACAAGCATAAAAACATTGCAAAATATTCCAAAAAAATAAAATAAAAAAAAGCAAAAGAAAAAAAAAGACTAAAAAGGAAATTCACTCGCCTATATTTTGCCTTTGGTGATGAGCCCTTGCTTCTCACTAGTAGCATGGGGCAAGGCATAGGGAGTCATTTCAAAAATACAAAATCTTATAGTGCTTACAAATTATAGAATCCCCAAACACATAATTTAGATGCCTAAGTGAAGAGAGAACTATCCCTTAACCTCATATCTTATCAATCAGTAGGCCACATAACTGTCTAAGTCTAGCATGTGACTCATAAAGTGAAAGCCATTTTTGAAACCGGTTCAGTACCATTATGAAGAATGTAGTCACAATTTCCCAAAGGGATTGTTGTTAGCATTTGTCTCTATATTCATTATCCACCTCCTGCGTCCTTCTTGATTCTCGGTGATGAGCCCACACATCTTACTAGTTGTGTGGAGTCAAGAATGGAGCTGGAATTCTTTTCATCATATCATCACCACCATATCCTGCCAATGGAAAGAGAATTTGTGTTATTCTGAGCATAAGTTACCACACTGAACACGCTACATACGAATAATATCCTGGTTTATCACCTCTCAAAAATAAGTCTGCACTCTGGGCCATAAATTGCCACTCACAGTGTAAAAAAATCTACCAACATTTGAAAATCATCAAAAATCCAAAAACATTTGTCAAAAATCAGTGTAAAAATCAAAAATCCAAAAACATTTGAAAATCGTCAAAAATCTAAAAACATTTGAAAATCGTCAAAAATCCAAAAAACAGTGTAAAACTTCAAAAATCCAAAAACATTTGAAAATCGTCAAAAATCCAAAAACATTTGAAAATCATCAAAAATCTAAAAACATTTGAAAATCGTCAAAAAATCCAAAAAACAGTGTAAAAATTCAAAAATCCAAAAACATTTGAAAATCGTCAAAAATCTACCAACATTTGAAAATCGTCAAAAATCTAAAAACAGTGTAAAAATCTCAAAATCCAAAAACATTTGAAAATCGTCAAATTCCCAAGTATAAAAATCCCTCCAAATTTTTTTTACAAAACATTCAAAAAACTCCAAAAAATCTAAAAAAGTTATAAAATTCAAAAACAAACATTAGAAAATCCAAAAATCCAAAAACAAAAACATTAGAAAATATCCAAAATACAAAAACATTTGCAAAATTTTCAAAAGACCAAAAACATCCACAAAATCGTAAAAAACTCAATAAGCAACACAATTCATCCTTTGAACTATTATCCCAAACAAATGGTCCAACCACCTTATGACTACCAATTTCAAACCACTTCTCCTCGCGTGAATCCTCGCTTGGGGAAAATCCGGCTCTCATTGTTTCCTTGTTTGAGGAGACTGACCCAATCCCTTGTACCCCTACTTGGGGGCACATCTAATCAATCATCACTGTGGAACACGTTAGGGACATGTTTACTGGTTCTTGTGTTGCATTATTAGTGGCAAATTATTAATTGCTTTCTTGTATCTTGATATATTACAGGGGGCATCTTGATTTTATGTATCCTGGTGTTCTCTGTAATATTCTTATGTTATCTGATTGCATGTCGTACTGGGGCATCATACTTTCTTGATGGCCTCTGTCTATGCTCTCTTCCATTTACATATCGTACTGGGGCATCAAACCTTTTTGATGGCCCCTGTCTATGCTATCACGCATATTACAGTCTAGTCATCCTGATCTTTTATATCACGATGCATCCTGTTATGTGCTATATTAAAATTAAGATGCTTTTCGTCACGTGAGTATCTTCCTGCATGATCAACATCTTACTTTGCACCCCATCCATTCACCCATACTAATGCATTCTCCAGTTTGCAAATCCTACTTGATCACCGTTGCAGTTTGCGAATCCTACTTGACAATCTTTCTCAAGTAGCATTCACTATCCAGCAGCTCCTTCTCCCCCACCATGATCACCATGTATTTGATCCATTCATTCTCACTTCTCATTTTTACTCCTCCGCCGCTTATACCCATATTACCCTTCTCACCATTCCTGTCCCCTCTCACCCATTGGTATTCTTTCCTTTCACCCTTTTTCTTCCCGCTTGACAATCTTACTTAATAACCCCTTCTATATGGAATCCTCAGTGGAGGTTTACCCTCTCCCTAAGATCTTCCCGCTGTAGAAGCTTCTTCACCACCTACCCTCTCATCAAATAACCATCACCACCAAACACATCTTCCAACTCCACCTCTTCTACTTCCCATTCCCGCATCATTACTCTCACCACGTGGGCATCCCAATTAAGGATTCCCCTCACACTCTCCGCCCTCCACTGCATATATTCCTTCATCCATTCATGTTACACTCCTTTGTGTCCTTTCTTTCTTATTATCACCTCATCTCATATCATATACCACTTAGGCATACCTCACTCACTCTTTTCTCATCCTTCCCTAAATCCACCTTATGCCTGGTCATCCTACTTACACGCTCTCGTAGTATGGAAAATTCACTTGAGGGTTCCCCTTCAGTCCATTTTGTCATACCCTATTCCCACCAACTCTAACATCATCCTTCTTCCTCAGCTTGGTGATCTTACTTAACCATTCCAGCCGCATGGCAATCTTACTTAAGACTTCCACTTAAGGTTGATCTGCCCTGTGGCCTTCCCCCATCCCATCATATTTCCCCCATCTTCCTTCTCCCACTTCTCATCGTGATCATCTTCTTCACCCTACCATTCCACCCCTATCTCCAATATCATTTTTTCTTTCTCTTTGCATATCATCCCTGTCGGTTGGGAGACCCTACGAAACCTCTCCAGCAGTATGACGATCTTACTTAAGAGATTCTCTTAAGCATGACATGTCATCTTACACTCGCCCATCACTCTCCAATCTCACCATCCATATTTCCTCTTCATTCCCCATCATCACATCTTTTTCCCACCACTATCACCCTCCTCTGCTTGGCAATCTTACTTAACCACTCACCCGGCATGGCGATCTCACTTAAGAGTCCCTCTTAAGGATGATCTGTCTCCTTGCCTTTCCCCATCACTACACACCCTTCACCCTTCATTTTTTCTCGGCATTCCCCATTATCACATCCTTTCACCTCCTTTTCGATTCTCGCAAACACCACTTCTCGCTTGACCATTTTTCATCTCTAGTTTTTCTCACATGGCAATCTTACTTAACCACTTCCATCACATGACAATCTTATGTCAGGGTCCTCCCTACACTTCACTTGTCATCGTGAACTTCTCCCCCGCCTCATTCTTCGTTCACTTTTTTGATCGCTTCTTCCACCTGGTATCTCCTATTACCCACTTTTTCCTCCTCCTGTTATCCTTTCTCCACATATTCTCTTACAACATACAACTCATCTCTTCCACCTACAATCACATTCTTTTCCCCCATTTTCCCCCTCCTTGATCCATCATCCTTCATACCGTTTCTTCCCATTTCTTTTCATGTCTTGGTTCTTCATCCTCACCTCGTTCATCCTCATCACCCCCATCCTCTCCTCGCTTTCACTTAGTCTCAACTCATCCCTCCCATATTCTTCAATCTTTCCACTTCATCTTCTCAAATTCCCCCCACATTTCTACCCACACACATATTCGCCATTATTGTTAACACTCCTATATCCTTCTTTCATCATCATCTTCTCTTCCCGCGCTAATAATTGTCAACGGGTTTTCCCTAAAAATTATTAATCCTCATTCTGCACGACCTCATTCACTCCCTTGGACCTTCTAGAGTTTCCCTTCATTCCTTCCCTCCTCTAAGCCCACCACTCATTGTCAAAGGGTTTTCCCTAACGTCCCTTTGTTGGTGTTACCCTTTCCAGTCCTCATTAGTTTTCTCCTTTTCTTCATTTTTTCTCTCACCCTTCCCCACCACTCATTGTCAAGGGGATTTCCCTAACATCCCCTCATTGGCATTGCCTCTTCTATCCCCCATTCTCTTTTCTCTCATATTCTTTTCCCTCACTCCCACCCTTTCTTGTCACTTTTTACCCATCTCTCCATCTCCTCTTTGCCCTCTTCAATATCTTTACTGTCTTCATCATAACTCCTTTTTCTATTTTCCCATCATCCTAGTATCCTCATTTCATGCATCTCCACATCTTTTCCAATCGATGTCATTCCTCCCCTCTTTCTTCTTTGAACATTCCTTCTACCATTTCCTTTCCACTTATTACCCCCTTTCTGTATTCCCTTCCTTCTCCATCATTTTCTTTGTTATCCTCTTCTCTCTCCCACCCCTCGTCTTATTTCCCTTCCCCTATATCATCTTCTTCCCCTTTTTCCATCACGTTTCCTCCTTACATCCCCATCGATAACCTGGTTGTTCAGCGTTGTCCTGTCTTTTTTATCATCCCACTCTCCACATGCATCTCCATACGGTCTGTTCCATATTCTTTGCCTTGGTCTTCCTCGCAATGACGTGATTCCTTCAATCTTCTCCTTGTATTTGTTCTATCTTCCTTTCCTCTCCCCTAATTTTCACGTTTCTTCTGACCACTTCCCCTTTTCTCTACCACCCATACCTTTTCGTTCATTCTGTATATGTTTCTCTTCCTTTCTCTCCTCTTTTTCACACTTTCCTCGCCCCTCATAGTTTCTTTTTTTTCTCCGTTCTACTTCTTCTTTTGTCCTCTTTCCATTTCCCTCCATTTCACCCCCTACTCCCACCTCATTTTCTCCTTCTTATTTATCCTTTCCCATTTCCTACTTTTCTTCACTCTCTCATTTATTTCCCTTCCACGTATCCCTCTTTACTATCTCTGTTGCTTCCTTCATTTTGCACATCTCTCTATTTCATCCCTTCACCCTCTACTCTGTCATTTTCCTCTTTTTGCCTTGTTTGTCCTTCATCATTCCCTTCTTCCCCTATCATCCCTCTCTCTTATTTCTACCTCTTTCATTCTTTTTTTCCCCTCCCCTATCTCCCTTACTCTTCTCATAATCAACCCCCAACCCTATCCATTCCCTTTTCTCTTTCCCACACACCCTCACACCTAGCATTCAAGGTTGATTGAATCCTTTCTCCATTTGCGTCGTGCGGTCATTCCAGTCTCTTCCACTCCATTATCATCCTCTTCTCCACCGAATCCATTTCCTTTCTTTTCGAGAGTTCTGTCGTATATTTCATTCTCGTCAATCCTCTCGAGGGGGCATCACCACATCTATCCATAATCACATCTTCTCATGACATTTTTGTCTTGGAGGATACTATGACATCCGTCACTCACCACTTTCTATTCTCCCCAACAAACATTCGCTCTACCTTTTAAAAAGTAGATTGAATTCTTCCCCCATACTGTCTACTTTATTTGAAAGGACACTACTTTCATAGTACCCTTCCAAAGAGGGGAAAATGTAGACACCCCCAATTTCACATCTATCCTAAATCAATTAATTCTCCTTCCTCATTTCCCACAAAAATACATTTCGAATTAATCAAATATAATTTGATTAATTATCCATTTCAAAATCTAAAAAATAATCTAATCCTCATCACATGTCATTATTCTCCATGTTTTTCCATTATTGAATTAAAAATTTAAATTCAAATCCTCACCCACCCTTCGTGGTCCCCACTCACCTAAAATCCTCCACTTATGAATTAAAAATATAATTCAAATCCTCACCCATTCTTCGTGGCCCCCACTCACCTAATCTTGCACACATTTTCAAACCACTCATCTAATCTTGCCCACATTTTCAAACCACTCACCTAATCTTGCCCACATTTTCAAACCATGATTACTTAAATTAATCTAAGTTAATCACTCCCCCAGGCTATAAATACAACCTTACCCCTCCCCTCTAAAGACACGGAGAATAAACTTTCATGCCATATCTAAGTTCTTGCATCCTTTGAGCAAAGAACATCCTTTTGCCTCGTCCTAATGCCAAAATAGCCTCATAATCCTTTTTTCCATCCAGTGCAAAGTAAGAGGATCGTTGTTGCAGGAAGGCCTTGCTCCGTCTTGAAGAAAAGCACCTACATATCACAAAATCAAGGCTCAATCAAAGTTTCCTAGCCCATTCTGAGGTTTGCTATGGAACGCGAAGGAGGAGGTACGATTATTGGTATTTTACTTCCTTGTTAGTAGTGTATTTTTCATAGCTTACAAGGTGAGTAAGGGCACTTCTTTCATTTCCCAACCTCACACCACCAGTAAGAGATGCGGGCTTATCACCGAAGGTTGGTGGGGCAAAGAAGTGTGCAAAATAAAATATTCTGTTTGCTTGGCACTTTTGATTCCATTTGATCTTAACATTTATGACCTGTGACTTTGGGATATCCTTTCTTTCAAAGAGATTTAAGAGGGATAGATGTGACACCAAGAAGCTTCTAGAACAGACCGTAGGTAAGGACAACTTCACCTAGTAGAAAGAAAGAGCAAAACCAAGTATACAGGCCTTGGTATGGTTTTCGTCAATATTTGTCTATCAAACTTGATGAGAAGATTTGAAATTACTTGATGAATGTTTGAGGAGATGTGATTTGAATGCTTTTGCCAGTACTTTCAGAAATTTGTAACAGATTGCTTAAGAGTAAGTTCCTGGACTACAATGTTTATGAAATGAGTGGACAGAATGAAGCAACTAAATGACTAATGCAATGTATGTAGCCATAATGTACAAGTGGTGATTCTGATGGCTCATGCGTAAAACCGTTTAAGATGCAAGGAATTGATAGTTTCATTGAATTCCTCACCTTCTAGTGTGCACAAGAGATACACACCATTTCCATATTCATTCATGACTTGGTATGGGCCCAACCATTTGGGCTGGAACTTCCTTCCTTCGCTGGTTTTCTTATCGATCCGGTTGTCTAGTCCTTAGAACTAGATCTCCCTCGTATATTTCTCGCTCATATATTTTTTCGTTATACTACCCGGCACATTCGGTCAGCATAGGCTTTGTGCCATTGTTCAGCGTTTAGCCTAACCTCGTCAAGGCTTTCCAGTTGAGAGAGGCATGCCTCCCTATAAGCCTCTTCATCCAAAATCCCTTGTAATGAGATGCAAAGACTAGGTATTTCAACCTCAAGTGGGAGAACTGCTTCTGCCCCAAATACCAACGAGAAATGGGTTGCTCCTGTTGGTGTTCTTATTGAGGTTCGATGGGCCCACAAGGCTGGATATAGTTTTAAATGCCAATCTCACTTGTTCTCCTTGACTGTTTTGAGGAGAATAGCCTTTAATGTTTTGTTTGTCGCTTCAGCTTGCCCATTGGCTTGAGGGTAGTAAAGATAGGTCGCGTGATGGTTTATTTTGAATTTGTTACATAACTCACGGACCTCATCATTTTTAAAGGATGTGCCATTATAAGAGATAATGACTTGTGGGACACCATACCTGCAAATGATTTGGTTTAGAATGAATTTGGCAATTACCGAACTTGGTACGATGGTGGTGGGCATGGCCTCTACCCACTTGGTAAAATATTCCGTGGCTGTAATTATGAAGTTATGGCCATTGGTTGATGAGGGAGAAAATTTCCCTATCAAGTCCAAACCCCATGTGGAAAAGGGCCACGGGGTCGCTATTGGTTGCAGGGATTGTGCTGGCATGTGAATGTCGTGAGAGAATTCTTGGCATTTGTGGCACTTACGTACAAACTCTACTGCGTCATGTTTGAGAGTTGGCCAAAAATAGCCCATCCGATGTATTTTGCGAGTGGTGGTGTGACCACCGAAGTGGCCTCCACATATCCCACTATGGGATTCATAAAGAATCTTCTTATATTATTTTGTGTCGACACATCTTAGAAGCATGTCATCGAAGGCTTTACGATAAAGTACCTGTTCTAAAACAACATATTTAGTAGTGATAATACGTAACCACCTACTTTGTTGTGATGTGGCGCCTTCCAGGTATGTGTGGTCTATGATAAAATTGATGATATTAGTATACCAGGGACATGTAGAGATGGGGGGCCTGGTTTCGATGAAGTATATACACTCATCAGGAAAGTCTAGATTTACTAGATTGCCTCCATCTAGTGGATTGTCAGCTAACCAGTCTGCAATGATTTGTCCCTTAACGGATTTTTGGTTTACGAATGTTAACTCAAATTTGCCCATTAAGGTTATGAAACACCCAACCTTTTTAGATAAAGACCCTTGTGTAAGGAATGTTCGTAAATGATCTGTTTTTACAATGACCCTTGTTTCTTGGTTTAACATGTAATGTCTTAAACATTTTGTTGCAAAGACTATGGCAAGGTATTCTCTCTCTACCTGTGTATAATGTGTTTCATAATCGAGCAACGTTCGGCTGATGAAATAGACCACGCATTCTCGTTTATCATTGTCTTCTTGAGCCAACATGTAGGCTAACGAGACATGAGTGGCTCGTGAGTATAGGATCAAAGGGTGGACTGGTTTGGGAGGCATTAGCGTGGGTGGAGACAATAAGAAATTTTTAACTGCTTTGAAGGCCTCGTTGCATTCTTCAGTCCAATCAATGCTATAATCTTTATTTAATAGATTGTTGATTGGATGAATGGAAAAACTTAAATCTGGGATGAACCTTCGGATTGCATCGAGTTTCCCAAGAAATGACTTGATTCCAGACTCGTCCGATGGTGGGATCATTTTAAGAACAATGCAGATTTTGACTGGATTGACATCAATCCCTCGTGAAGATATAATGTAGCCTAGAAGTTTGCCTCCTGTCACACCAAACACACACTTCTCTGGGTTTAATGTGACACCATATTCAATTAATCGTGAGAGGATGATACAAAGTACTTCTGGATGATCACAATGTTTCTTGGCTTTGGCCAATAAGTCATCCACGTAGAATTCCACGATTTTATGGATAAGATTGTGGAATATGTATGTCATTGCCCGCTGATATGTAGCGCCAACGTTCTTAAGTCCGAATGGCATGACAACGTAGCAATAAGTTCCCCAGGGAGTTATGAATGTAGTTTTGGCTTGATCCTGCTTAGATATTTTAATCTGATTATACCCTAAGAACCCATCCACGAGGGAAAATAGTTCAAATCCAGTTGTTGCATCAATAATGTCGTCAATGGATGGTAACGGGAAATCATCCTTGGGTCAAGCTTTGTTAATATCCCAAAAATCTATGCAAATGCGTATCTTCCCATTCTTTTTGAGAACAGGAATGATATTAGATACCCATTGTGAATAGTCAATGGGTCTGATGAATCCCACTTGGAGAAGTTTGATTACTTCCTCTTTTACCATGAGAGTCACTTTTGGCTTCATTGGTCTTGACTTTTGTTTAATTGGTTTTGCATCTGGTTTAGTGACAAGGTTATGTACCATGATGTGTGGTGCAATGCCCGTCATTTCTTTGTAATTAAATGCGAAAGCCTTTTGATGTTCTTTGAGGATTTAGGTGTGTATTTCTATCTCCTCCAGAGTTAACGAGGATCCCAACTTCAAAATTTTTGGTTCTTCCTCTGTCCCAATGTTTATGTCAATGGTTTCTTCTATTAAAGAAGCATTACCTTCTTCAAATTCAGGTGGGGCTGGAGGTAGTTCCAAGCTTTCTTCGTCTTCTATCTCGTAGATATCGAGATCCTTCTATGGAGGAGACTCTACCATGGGATTTCCAAAATAGGAAGAGGAATGTGGTATTAAGGAAAGATCTACTATGCGGTAAGCAAGGTGTAGCTCTGCATAAGCGTTTAGATATTCGAGAGTGACTATATCATTGTCAAAGTGATCCATGATAGAAAAATCATTCTTAGCTTCTCCATGAGTTAGGAGTGGGTTTGTTGATATTTTACGCACTAATGGTTCGGTACGAAGTGATACTGTGAAATTTGTATCTTCCAACTCACTGTTCGGAGTGAAACAGGAAGCTGAGGTTGCTATTGAGTCTACGATAAGGTTCTGCTCTCGTGGGATTGATTCAATTGATATGAAGTTAAATCCCTTGCTTAGATCTAACACCAATATTTTGTATAGTTGTAAATGTTCAACCCTAGTTTCATATACCTCAGAGACTTGGTTTGCAACTAGTTGCAAGTCTCCTAGTACCCTAATGTCATCGACACCCATTCTTTTGGCTAGGATGAGGCCAAGGAGGAGAGCTTCGTACTCAGCCCCATTGTTTGTACATTCAAAGTTTAATTTAAAGGCGAAGGGTAGGATCTTTCCCTTAGGTGAAGTAAAGATCACTCCTGCCCCAACTCCAAAGCGACATCTAGCCCCATCGAAGTGGAGAGTCCAATATTTGCTTGGAAAAATGGATGTTGGGGTATTTGTCGTATCTATTTCTTTCGCGTCGGTTACTTCTACCATAAAAACTTCATCTGATGGAAGAGAAGCAATTCCCAGGGTGTGTCCCATACCCATAGAATCAAATGGTAGGAGAATAGGTAAGTCTTTCTCTAGCAACTCAGCAATTTTTGCAGTAGTCCCTAGTGACACTGTTTCTATAACATTGGTCTCATTTTTGAGTGCTGGGATGTCTTCGGCTTGATTTGTAATTTCCAATTCTGTGGTGGGTATCAACTTCTCTTTTGGTTTCGAATTAATTGGTTTGATGAGTTGATTTGTTGGGAGTTCAAACTCAGAGTGAATGCCTGGTCATTTTCTTCAAATTGGCTAGGTGTATATCGAAGGGTTTTGGGTCACCTTGTGCCACAAATATTTTCCCTAAGTATAGAAATCTTATTTCTTGGAATAACGTGGAAGGGATTGCCTTCATGCGGTGTACCCATGACCAACTGAGGATCATATTATAGTTGGTTTCCTGATCTATAATATAAAATTCGGTGAGGACCATCTTGGGTCCTAAAGTGACTAGTAAAACTATGGTTCTAATTGAAGTGTCCTTGAGGCTATCATATTCTCTTAACATATTTCGTGTTGTGGAACAGTTTGTCTCTCCATATCCTAACTTTTGAAGAAAAGCGAAGGGGACTATGTTAACTGCTTCCCCATCGTCAATCATTGCGTGTTTAACATAATTATTATAAACCCATGCTTGTAAATGTAAAGTTGGGTTGCCTCTTCGTGTAATCTCAGCGTCTGTTGGCATTTTACTTATATCAAATATAAACTCAGTATCCCTATTTGGCTGCCCTGGAGGATAGATGTCAAAGTCTACATGGTTTTACTTGCGTTTTCGGAGGAGGAGTGATGTTGATTAAATGACCAAGGCCTAATGCTTCTAAGAGGGCAGCCCTGTGGGCGGGAGAGTTTTTTAACAAATCCAAAAAGGAAATGTGAGATAAGGTTTTAGTTAAGTCATTAATTAAATCATAGGCGCCTATGGGTTTTACCAACATTTGTTGAATGTTGTCTGGTTCCAATGGATAACTTAGGGTTGGTCGAGAAGAATAATATTTGTGTTCTTGTTATGGTTTCTATGGGTAGCTCGGTGTCTAACTCCACCAAACCAACTATTTTAGTTTGGGGTTGAGTTCCTAGTTGGCGTGCGACTGGTGGATTTAATGAAGTTGAGGCTTCATGATCACTGTTTCCTATTATAACACCCTTGTTTGTTCCGTTAGGATCTAGCATGTTATTGTTAGAATGGTTTGGAAGTGGATCATTAAAGATCTTGAGGGGTGCATTTTGAGGGGAAACTGCCCCTGTATAAGCGTTTGGCGTGGGTACTACATAATTTACTAAAAACATATCTATAAAGAGTTGCTTTTTGATCTTCTGGAAAATGCTACATGAATTTATTGTAGTCACAACAAGTCCTAGTATCGCGGCCTTGAATCTTGTGGAAGCCACAATACAAATTGGGATTATAATTTTGAGGCTGTTGATTTAAAATATGTTATGGCCCAAAATTCTGATAAGGTTGCTGGTTGTTAGAGTTAAAATTTTGAGGTTGTTGCCTTTGGTTTTGACTCTGATATCCAGTTGGGTTTTTATTTGGACCTTGTGTTTGGATTTGTCGTTGTCGTTGTTGTTGTTGTGGTCACGGTGGACAATTAAAATCCACCGCGTTGATTGTTGGAGTAAAATTGTTATTTCGCTGATTATTAACAGGTGGCAAAATGTTTACAACATTTACCCTTTTAACTTGGTCAGTTACTCCATCTGTTGGAACTCCACATTTTTGTTAAGGATCTTAGGTCCTTGATTAGCGTTCCCGGGTATTAGGATAGGCCACGGTGTTTTTGATTGGGAGTGGTTAATTTCCCATTTGTTCCATATGTCTTACGACCACTATCTATCGCTGCTTGGTCGATTCGGAGAGCACTCTCGAGTACTTCATCATAAGTTCTTAGTGGGAAATTCTGGACTTCTTCCTTTATCTCTCTATTGAGAGAATTAAGGAATAAATCGCATAGTTCCATTTGATCCATGTTTGGAGCACTTGCTGATGAGTAGATAACCGTATACGCCATCTTTGAATAAAATGAGCAGTGGATTCATTATGTTCTTGTTTAATATGCAAGAACTCCCTGATTCTCGTTCTTAACAATTTGTTCATATCAAAAGCTTTGATGAACTCAGACACAAGTTGTTTAAATGAGTGTATCGAGGCTTCAGGTATTCTGTAATACCAATCAAGGGCAATACCTTCTAAGGTTTTAGGGAATATTTTAGCAACAACCCCGTCCCAAGGGAGTAATTCCCTTATGGCTGTGGCATAGGCCTTAATGTGTGCATTTGGATCCCCTTCCCCTTTATATTTGGGTAAATTGGGAAGAGGTCTTGGAAGCATAACACTTCGTATGGTGAAGTCTAGGGGCTCTTTTAAATATTCTGAATAAGTCCCTACTGCATAGGCCTCGACCATCGATGGTGCTTGCTGAGGGGGCGGAGGTGGAAAGGGTTGTTGATATGGCATAACATATGTGTTTGTAGGGACATAAGGGAATCCCTGTGGTTGAACAAACATCCCAGGAGAAGAGAACATGTCTCCTTGTGGTGACTTTGAATAAATGTTTAAGTAAGGAGGAGCATTGTTTTGGTATGGGTTGTTTGGTGCCAAGCCAGGAGGTGTCATGTTTTCAACTGGAGCGGCATTTGAAAACGTGGTCCTAGTTGGTGTTTGCTATGGGTAATTATAAGGATTTTGAGGAGGCATGCCTAACGTGCCTATTCCTGTAAGGAGGTCAACCTGATTGGGGTGATGCGGAGGGTTGGGGATTCCTGCTTGCCCAAAATATGAATTTTGGTTTGCTTGAGCAAGTTCTAGCCCTCTAACCTTTTCAACTAAGGCTGAAATGACCTCTATTGGTGAAGACACAGAGTTTTGCCTTAATGGCATTTGTTGTATACCTTGAGGTTGTAAAGGGGTGTGATACCCTACTATGAATTGATCATTATCCTGCCGAGTTTCACCGAGGGCATTTCCCATAGGTGAAGGAATGGGGGTGTTTTCTTGGAATAGGGTATCAGGTTGTATTTGTAAACTCCTATAGGTGGATACATGTTTTGGAAACATTGTTCGCTTCTAGCATAACGTGCTAAGTACTCCTCATCCAAAAATGGGAGTGGATCTGACTATCTACTGATCTGTGGTCTGAACAAGACCCGAGGAGATGAAGTGGATTCTCCAGTAAACATCATATTGTTAGACCCTGAGGGCTCTGGCTGTTGTGTTTGTGCAAGCTGATCAAACTCCTCAATTTGGAACGAAGAACTGGAGCTAGTTCTTTGAGGGGGAGTTTGAGATGACAAGTAATTACTTGAATAGTTATCAGCCCATGCAGAAAGTGAGGGTGATGGTTGTCTACTTGTTTGACTATAAATTGTTTCAAGACCTGAGAGAGGTCTACCATATGCATCGTATCCTGACATATTCGGGGGGTATATGAATACCCACAGAATAATGGGAAAGAGCGAAGGTGGATGAAAGAAATGAAAACAAAAGGGGAATATTCGTTTGATTCATGTTGGGTTCACCAATTTTGTACGATGGAAAAGTGACATGCGAGCATGGGAATCTACAAGTACCTCTTCCTCGTACCCGACCTCCCGAGGTCGTGCTGAGATGGCTGGTGAATGTGGAATATAAATGGATACAGACAAACTAATTGGGTAATCTTATATCCTCAATACACAATAATGGAATCTGCGAATCTAAGGTAAAGAAGGCCCTCCTAACCTGAATTGGTGTAATGGTTTGTTCATATATAATAGCTGTTCAGAGGCTCCAATCAATGTCGAGCTCTGCCGAGATCCTGTTTATTGGTTGTTGGATACGTGGGAAGTGACCTGTGGGAGCTTCGTATATATTCTCCAGACAAGGTCATGAAAATGGTGATAGGAGGTTTAGTGGATTTGTAGTGAACTATGGGTGGTTTTCTGGTCTAGTCCAGAAAATATTAGATTGATTGGCTTCTATATTTAATACAGAGAATTGCGTTATGATATCTAGTGGGAGTGGTGAGGATCTAAATACCAGTGTTCGTAAACCGGTATCAATACTTAATTGATTTACAGGCCCGTTGGGTTGTGGGACTTGGGGATCACAACCATGAGTTCGTGGTTGTTGTGGACCTGTTATGGTCATGTGAAGAATCAATCCCTTCTTCCGACTATCCAGTAATCATACGCCTTTTCAGCCTCTATGTTTAGAACTAGAAGTTGTATAATTTTCTCAGAATACCTTACATGTGTTCTGGCAACTTGAATGCATAAGCTAATATCTATGTCAATGAGGAGGTCTCCTATGTCAGGTTGTGGAACTAAAGGATCACAACCAAATACTTGTTCTCTTTCAGAATCCTTGTACAGTCATTCAGATATTTTATCAAGGCAGTCTATAGTTAGGATGATTTGACCAAAATGTGTATGCCTTGTCGTCTTCGATATTTAACCCTCTCAGTTGTTCACTAATTGCTTGTAGGTTTTGTCGTTGCTCGAAAGACCTGTATCCTAAGGTCTTGATCTATATTAGCTAATGTTATGGGTAGATTTGGTTGAGGCACTATTGGTTCAAATATATATTCTCTAGGCTCTCTAGGTCCCGTGATTGTCATGCAAAACGATTCAACTTTTAACTAAAATTAATAAACTAATTACGAAAGATGTATTTATACTATGCATGTATTCTTTTATTTTTGTATTTTCGATGACGTATTTTAACGAAATTAAAGAGCATCCTATTCTAATATATTTAGAAAATGAACAACTAATCTAGTAACAAAATTAAAACAAACAAAATAGCCTGGTGTGGCTATTTTCCTGTGCAGTTGTGAATTTATCCTAAATATCTAAGTAAATAATTGTTTTAAATTGAAATACTCTCGATCCTACCTCAGAAGTGAGGAATGAATCATGGTTTCTCAGAAACTATCAATCCCCACAGCTTCCTTGGTGATATCAAGAGTGAACTTTTGACTGAAATAAAATAATTCACTACTCTATTTGATACGTTGTAACTAGAACTTTAATAGCTCAAACCTGGCATTTACAGAACAATGGTAAATCCAGTTGTGTGTGACTTTGTCCCCTCAGTGTGATCTCCTCATTTCTTTCGTGTTCTCTTGAATCCAGAAAAGCGTGTATATGATAGTATCAGCAGAATAAAGAACTTGAACAATGGCAACTTTTGGACATAGACCGAATACAATGCGAGTAAGAGAGAGATAGTGCAAGTGAACAGAGCTTGACTATGGAATTCCTAGCGGGATTTATTCACGGGAATTCAACACAAATGCGCTGAGAGTTTTAGAAGCTATCTTTTGTGACTAACAAAACCTGCAACTTTAAATGGATTCCAATCTAAGAATGAAACTATCTTATTTTAAACTGGCTTGCATGGAACAACAATGAGGCAAGAATGAAACAAGAAGATTGAATGACCCCTAAATATCAAAGAAAGACCAACAATGGATGCAAAACGTGAAACTAATAGAATTCTAAGCAAGAAACTCAAAGATTGAATGGTTAAAAAGAGAAGGAGAGGGGCCATTTGTTTGAAAACAAGCTGGCTATTTATAGCAAATGCAATCACAAGAAGGTAACTTGGAATTGAACTCTTTTACCATTAAACAAAGTGAAAACACTATTCACAGGGCGGCCAAAACATAAATGCAAAGAAAAGTAGCTGAAGAATGCAGGTAGAAATTGAAGATTTACGTTTGACGCGATCATCATAACTTTATGGAAAACGTGAACAGGACCACCGCCCTGTGCAGGGCGGCAGTTACGAGACCGCCGCCCTTCCTGGGTGGCGGTCATGGGACCGCCGCCCAGGCAGGGTGGCGGTCTCATCACTGAAGACCAAAATGTAAGGAAAAAGGGGGGCAGAGGGCAAAACAAATCATGTAGAGGCCGAGTGAGGCATGTGGGATACAAATGTATACTTGGCGAGCTTTTTTGGATTTCGAACAACTTGCAAGGAGACCTGTATCATCCTTGGGCTATATGTAACATCTTTCCGGTGGTGACAGTACCCTACAATTTTGGGTATGCACAGTTACCCACCTTTATGTCTAGTTTTCATTGATGTGTGTGGTGTCCTAGTGTCTGTTTTTTCATGCAAATTGTGTGTTCTGGGAGTCATAATATGCTGGTGTACTTGCTAGTCCATGTTAAGCCAAATTGATGTACTTTAAGTGTATGGGAGTCAAATTGGAATCTGTGGTGCAAAGTGAGGTAGTGAAATGCTTGGAGCATGTTTTTAATAAGTAAATGAACTCATCTTAAGGCCTAGATAGTCAAGAAACAAGGTTTGGAGTAAAACACTACTTTTAGCCAAAATTGCTACTTGGGAACTCAGTTGTTCTTGCATGCAAATGAGATGGGCTGGACTATTTCAGATCTATTTTTGACAAATAAAACATGGGAGATGATGTAGGAAGGTTTCCTGGTGCTTCATGCAAAATTTAAGGTCATTAAGAAGTTATTTGAGCAATTTGTGTGAGTTTTTGCAAAACAGGTTTATTGAAAAGCTCATTTTAAATTGCCTGGATTCTTAGCAGTCATGCAAAAATATAGAGACTTCTTCGGGATAAATCATAGAAGGAATTTTTGGAGTAAACTTTTCTATAAATATGGTGCAAGAAGTTTCAAGTCAATTGGAGGTGTCAGTAAAAAGATATGAGCAATTTTGTGAAGCAATTGTGTGTTCTCATGGACTGTGTTTCGAGCTAAGAGGAGTGAAAAGGTCTATTTGGTCTCCAATGCCTTCATTGAAATTTTTTCAATATTTGAGGATTGTATTAATGATGTTTCAAGGCTCTTGAACAATTATCATAGTGCTTATTTGAAGTTCTGGTCAATATTGTCAAATCCTTCATGTTGTCCTAGAAAGTAATCAAGGAGTCGTGCTCAAATTCTTTTGAATCATTATCTTGGATTGATTTTCTAAAGTAAAATTCTTCAAAAATTATTTGTCATAGTGTATAGTGATAAGATAAGCTCCCTCCTTCATTGGTGCAACCCTGTTAGGGAAAATACAATGTTAGACCATCAACATCAGCTACGATAGTAAGTCTTGCATACTAGTTTTCAAGGAAAAAATGGAAAGGTCACTAAAACTCTGATCCTATGAGGTAGAATGGACTCTAAGGTAACATAAACTATCATTAAGATCATCTATTTATTTCAAATGGACTGTCAAGACCTAATAAGTGAAGAATTTTGTTTGAAATCTCTCAAAATAATGCTCTTTGTTCCCTTTTAACAGTAAAAAGCCATTGAAGTTCTTCATCAATTGAATGTATTATGGAGGAATCTACATCAAATTGGTGTTTGGAGAATGTTTTTATATATATCATGTTGTTACAGGTACTTGATTTTTTTTGTTTCATTTCTAAATTTGGAAGAAATCAAAATATCTTCACTCCTCGGGCTCCTCTGCAGAATTAGGGTTTGCTTGATAGAGTTTTGCCTTGTTCTTCAACATCAACCGACCAATTTGCACAAGATTTTAAAAAATTATCTGTGGAGTCAAAATGATCGTGTTGTAAAAATTAATTTTTGAATTGGTGGAGTGTACAAGGAGAATTACTTAGCACAGATTTTATGAGTTCGACCGAGTCACAATTTGTGGACAATCTAATAAATGTTTGATCCTTTCAATGCAAATTGAAGCCAATATTAGTTCAAATCAAGGATGAATGATTGAGGATTGGTATATGAAACATGTTAATTACTCTTGTTCGTACCACCACAAGGATTAAATTGCATGAAAATTTTTGAATGCTTGATCTGAGTCACCCAATGTTCTCTTAACAAATTGTGGAGTGTGGTTTTGATGAACTTGTGCTAAAATTTATGTGTTGGAAATCAAATTTCCTTCCCAGTTTAGAACCTTTTTGATACTTAAAATTGAGCATTCCTAATGCTATTAGTGTCCCTATGGCTACTTACAATCAGAAAACATCTAACCCCTGGTAATGAGCCCCTTCAGAGGGTGTGTATCGTCATCTGTCCCCAAGAATTTCTCTCTTATGCATGTGTTGATTGCAATGATATTGTAAAATAAGCTCCATACTCTTACTATAGAAAGTAGGGAACCTGAACAAAGTTCTCAGTACTGATAATAATTCCCTATCATGGCAATCCCATTCCTCAATATGATTCACAATTCAGAACATTTCCTAAGAACTTTTACTATGTCCTACATTTTTTCGAATCCTTTTGATGGGACGGGTCAACATCCTTATCTTGCAGGACTTGGTTGGATTCAAGAGTATGAAGTTATTACACTTTAGCTCAAAATAGGCGAGGGAATTTTTACTCAAAGACATTTGTCTAGTAGTCTTACTTAATATTCTTGGAGAACAAAGGTGCAGAGTTTACACAGACAAGAATGACATAATATATTCATCTATGATGTTTCACACAATAAGTGCAAGTATTGCCTGAATATAGTTTTTTTGTGAGTGTTCCCTCGAAGTTATAGAGTGAAATTAACTGGAGACTGACAAAATCTTAACCAAGTGATAGAATTACTGTGGGGTGAGAATATCTCACGTAACCCACACATATGTAGAGAGGTGAATACATATATTGATGATGAAATAATAGTAGAGTTGAACATCATAACTCTAACAATAATTCTCTGCATTATAATAATTTATTACACACGTAATTATTATTCACACACACGGAAATATGTGCAAGCACTACCTCCTACAATATTAGGGAACTATTCCCCCCCTTAGTGCGAACATTATGGGGATAACACCTATCCTTTGTACTAATGCACCTGCTCATGCACTAAAAAATGATTTTCACTAGGACATGATCACAAACCTCAAGGATGGTTTTGCAACATGGTTGACCACAAACCGAGAATGGTGGTACTTGTACCTATGGTTTACCACAAACCACAAAGTGATGGTTTTGCAAATGGATTACCATACAACCAAGACATGGTGGTTTTGCTATTGTTTTACCACAAACCGACAAATGAAGGTTTTCAAGTGGTTTATCTACAAACCACATCATGATGTGCCAAGTACTATCATCGGCCCTCATCACATATCACAGTGTAGGGAATAACATAGGAAACACAATCCACCAAACTAGAACAATAAAACACATACTGGAAATATTTCACATTTCCACCTCTAAGAATCACAATATTCTTAGTTGTAACCATTGTCGTTGATCGCTACCACTCGATCTCGAACAACATAGACAACTGCCCACTGCCACTGGAAATTGTCCTTGACTTTATCCATTTTTTCATAGAATGGGAATGGAACATTGATTATTATTCCCCCCACAATGTGAAATTCTAAATAGGAAGAAAAAAAAGGAAAATTATATCGTCTTGCATCCTATTGTCTGGATCTTGCTATCTGGATGTTGCTGCACATGATCACCATTGCAAATGAACGTATTCACTGACTGATCATCTTTCAACAAAGTATGGTAGTCATAGGATCACTGAAGTCTGAGGATCACTACATTTATCTGCCATCCTATACAACTATTTTCCAGCATACACAATACACATAATGCAATAGGAACACTACAAAGAAACACACTGCAAAACTAATAAGTAGATACACACAATACACAAATGTCACCACAACTGAAGCGTCCCCATCATTGGTGATTAACGAGAGGTCATTGATCGACCTCTAACCTCCTGTGCCTGTCCTCCAGTCGATTGCTGCTAACTCAGCCTAATTTGATCATGGAGCTCAATTTTAAATACCTCAATCAGACGTCGGATTCCACCGAAAATACATCCGTAAGGCAATTTTTAAATTTTTTTTGACAACTCACAAAAATTTGACACTAAATGACCTTGACATTAATAATACAAATGACATCTTTTTTTACTAACCGTGTAATAATATTTTTAAACTTTGTCAATTTAAACTTGACAAACTATGACGATGATACAATATAAAGATACTATTGAATCTATCTAAAAATAAATCTATACTGATGACATATAAAATTTTACATGACTATGTGACACAATAAAAATGACCACACAAATTACAACACTCAATATATCCTATATACACAAGATAGGATAATTGCAAACTAGGTCGATTTGACATAAGCACAAAGGACCACAAACTAGATGAGACAAATTAACAATGATCAATACCTCAAATACCTCGTATACATGAATATATGGCCGATCAAAAGTCATGGGAAAGAACATGATCATTTATTTTGTACCATTTGCATATCTCTATAGTTTAAACTTCGCAATATAGGTGTGGGATTGTCAAATTAGCCTATTCAACGAGCCAATCCTCTTGCTAGCACCACACCGATACAATAATTCTCCTCGGCTTTCAACATATTTTCTCAAGTATATTGTTAAAAATCATTTTACAACTGAATGAGATAATTCAAAATTGCAGTAAGTACCTAGATTAATGACCTTCGAGAAATGTAGAAAATGCAAAGGCATAGGAATCACAATCTCATGTTGATGGATGCATGGATGATCTACACATGCACGTATGGAAAAAAATGTAGATCTTTAATAACTAAATGCCCAAGCGATTAGAGTGGACCAGAAATGAAGGGATAGATAAATCCACAAATCTTCTTAAGCATACATATCTAACTGATTGTAGGTTTGAACACAATCAAATGAATATAGATTTGGTCCAAAATGTTGGAACGCATCAGAGGATCTGTGCATGTCTGAGGAACATGAACATCTCTCAACACAAATTCCAAGCGAGATCTTCAAGGGAGGCACCAAAGGTGCAAAAAGGTGATCAAACCAGTTAATAAATATGGCTTTTGCAAGTAAACCAATAGGTTATGTTGGGTCAATGTAATAATTAGTTGGGAAATCTTCTATCGATGCAATAAAAATAAAAAATCTCTCATAATAGGGCCGATCATAAACATAAATAGATTTGCCCCTTCACACTTGTTATTCCTTCATAGACATGGATCATATTTCTCTAATATCAGATGACGGTACAACATTAGAGTTGAACAGAATAACCTCAATAATGGTATGTATCATATTAATCTATTATAATGGCTATTATATAGCCATGTAGGTAGGCAAGCTACCCCCTACAAACTAGGGAACTAATAATCCGTTTATAATATCACGGGTATAACAAATATATTTTACTAACAAACAAGTATGCACTAATAAATATTTTCCTTAAAATATTGTGTTGATATCATGAAAGGGGCGTTATCAGGAAAATGCAATCAAGAGTAGGTTTAAGATGCAAGAAAGTTGATAACAATGATTGTGTAGAAGTGAATGCATGAACACAAGCAAATTGTAAACTAAAATAGAGACTCCAGTGTTTAAAGACAACAATACAAAACTAATAGTCATGAAGGGTATGACAAAATAGATGATATGAACATCAAGCTACAAGGTACAAACCTAGGAAAATAGGTGAATTGGAGATTGATCAAGAAAGGTGTCCATAATTTGTTGATCAAGCAACAAGTCTCTAAATGGTCATTTTAACATCCAAAATGTTTGAGTTGGTGCTTAGACCAGTGGAAGTAGGTGCTTCTCATTTTATCAGCTGAGTAGGTGCTCAGTGGATCATCTAGTGGTTGCTAGGTGTATTAGGAAGTTGGTGCTTCTAAGATCAAGTGGGTGCTTGATCATTGTAAATCAATATTGAATTGGTGATAAAATTAAAAAACGGATTTCAAAGTGGGTTTTTTCCCTTTCTGGATTTCCCACTATAAACTTGTGTCTTATTCTTTGAGTTGCGTGCTTTAAAGTTTTTTCTTGTGCTCATAGTTTGTTGTTACTTCAAATTGAACAAGATAGAAAGTTAAAAAAAAACATCATTTGTGATTAGCACTGATTCACCCCCCCTCTCAGTGCTTGTGAGCTTTAACATGAAGAAGCTATTGTAGATGATATAAATGGAATATCCATAGAAGTGGTAGGACTAGCATCAAAAACATCCCTAATAGGTGAGGTGACCAATGAAGTGTTAGGAAATAATTATATTAGTGCTCCATTATATTAATGTGTGAGCAATGTTATTTGTATTATATTAGTTTTAGAGTTGTTATGAGTTGTTAAAACAACTTGTATAAATTAGGTGAGTAGTTTCCTATATTATAGGAAATATAATTCCTATATAATCATTTGTATGATGCGGATGTTTGAGATATAGAAAAGAAGATACAATATTATGATGTTATTTCCTGTGTAAATCTCGGACAGCATTTTCATTTGGTATCGGAGCTTTGGTTTGTGTAATGGAACAATAAATTGTTTGCAGGGGTGGTGATATTGATCCTTATCATGTAAGAATGCTTGATCAGATCTGCATGTGTTGCACCTTGGCGTGTTCGTAGTCCAAGCATGAGAGAGGAGATATATTGGCGCAGCGGTTGAATAGATTAATAGCTATATTGAATATTTGTGCAGGCGTATTCTAGAGGCATTCATTATTAGCCCCACGGATGATTCTGATTCAGATTAGTTTGTTTTTTAATTAAATCTGTGGTTTGTTGGACCTTTTTTCTTTGGCATTTTAATTCGGCTTCAACCTGCACGTGTTTCTTTTTGGTCTATTTTGAAGAGCGTGGAGGAGGATGTGTTGTGAAGGACACAGGCCATACTGCGCAGATCCATAGACCATCGACTTGATCAATCCACATGTGTAAAACCGATGGTGCCCAATACTAATGCGACCTCAGCTGGTATTTCGAACTGCCTCAACTCTGATCCGGTTTTTACTCCATGCGTGAAGATATTAATGTGAACAAGATGGATTGGCTCTGATGGAAGCCTCAGATCTTATTTACACTATCCATTCCACGCCATTTTCCAAAGGAAACTGAGACAAGTCATACAACCGTAATGTGAGTCTAGTCTTTATGTGTCTCATTTGTCTATAAAATTAAAGTTTGGTCAATTTCATAAAGTATCATTTTGAGTCATTGTGTCGAGTCCTCAATTTTTTTAAAAATAGTGTTTGTATTGTCGTTAAAAGTAATATTTAATTATTTTTGTAAGAATCGATTGTCTTTTTGTATGGTGTAGTGTAATTGCTAAATGTCTTCAATGTGTGTTGTCAAAATAAATATGTCAAATATCAAGAAGTTGTTGTTACAGGTTTATTAATATATTTTTCATCATTGTATCGTCAAAATATGTTTAGGTGATTTTAGGATTTTTTTTTTTATCGAAAGTAATCAAAATAATCAAGTTGTCATCATTTTTCAAGTTATTATTGTCTTGTCAAACGTCAAAAGTGTCGTTAGAATTTTTTTTTTCCCATCTCACAATGGAAGTCCCTCTAGAAAAATTCAATGGGCTCAATTTTCATACTTGGAAAGTGAAGATCCAGATGCAATTGATGAATAAAAATCTCTGGCGGATAGTCGATGGAAAAGAACCAAAACCTACAGATCTGACAAAATTGGCGGAATGGGAAACGAGAGATGATAAAGCCAAAGCCATTATTGGTCTTGCTCTCTCAGATACTGAGCTACACTATGTTGATCTCGAGAAATCGTCTCATGAAATGTGGGAAAACTTGAACAAAACCTTTGGTGCTAAAGCAGTGAACGCAAAATTTTCTCTCAAATTGCAGTTGTTCAAGTTAAAAATGGGTGAAGCAACTACAATGTCCAGTCATATTAATGATTTACGGTCTCTTCTCCGACAGCTAGCAGAAGTAAAAGCTCCTGTAGACGATGAAGATGCAAAAGCTATTCTGTTAAATAGTTTGCCTCCCAAATATAGTAATATTGTCTTCACACTTGGTCAGATGCCTTCCAACTCATTGGAAGATATGATATCAGCTCTTCTAGCTGAGGAAAAAAGGACTAAAGAAGGTGTAGAAGAAGAAACTGCATTGTACTTAAAAAAGAAGTACAAGAATTTCTCCAAAAATAAGGAGGAAATTGAATGTTTTTACTGCAAGAGAAAGGGGCATAAAACTCCATTTTGTAAAAATTGAGCTCGTGATCTTCTAAACGGAACAATCAAAATGGAAGAAGCCAATATGGGCATAGACGATGAATCTGATTATGCGGAAGAACAAGTAAATGAAGACAGTGGCTCTGAAGACTTCTTGTTCTGAGCATGAAACCGGAGGCAGGAGGCATCGGAGGTTGGAGGTCATTCAACGACCTCTCGTCAGTTGCCAACGACGGGGCCGCATATCAGCTTTGGTGACATGTGTGTGTGCAGTTTGATTTTAGTGCTTCCAGTGTGGTGTGCCTTAGTTTGCAGTGATCCTTTTTTCAATAAGTGGAAATTTCACATTGAGGGGGGGAACATGATCCAATGTTCCATTTCCAGTATGTCAGCTTTTTCTATGTATGTACGAGCAACAGATTTCAGTAGAATTTCCTATGTTATTCCCTGCAGTAGGATAGTGATGAGAGTTGTTGATACTACTGCATCATCATGATATCGTGGTTGTTAGTTATCCATAAAAACTATCCAGAGGTTGTTGGTACTTTCCTCAAAAACCATATGTTGTGTGGTTGTTGGTTAACCACTTGGAAAACCATCCAGAGGTTGTTGGTATTGTCCTTGAAACCATCCAGATCATGATTAACTAACATACAAATTTTAGGAGTTAATCTAAATAGTATAACAATGAAATAAATAACATAAACTGAAATGTAAATGCTAAGTAATTGTATTTTATATTTAAATGAATGGGTGTAGATGATGTAATAAGAGGAAATGAAACAATAGGAGAAGAAAAAGTGATAGATGGAGGTGACTCATGCATAGTGCTAGATGCAATCTTAGGAGAAGACAATGATGGAATAAGAGATTCACACTTGGCAATATGAAAAGAAGGATAAACATGGCTATTAACTACCTCATCAGTATTAAATAGAGACTGAGAAATGAAAATGTCGCTAAGGATGTTATCAATAGGATCATCAACATAATATGAAGAAGTATGCAAGCTAGTATGAGATGTATCATGAGAAGCAATATCAAAAGTAGGAGAACCATGAGAAGGAACTATAATAGTGGCCTGACTAGGAGAAGAATCAATATACACATGCGAGCAATTGTCAATACCAAGCAAGTAATCGATAAGAGAATCATCTAAAATTTCCTTAGAAAGATCAAAATTAGGATCACAAGTAATCATATAACATGGTGTATAATGAGTGAAGGCTATCATATCCTCAACAATATTAATGCTAATGGGAGAATTTTCAAAATGAGTAGGGACATATTGTTGACCATCTATAAGCTATTGTTTGATATGTTTTAGTATAGGAGCAGGATTACCATAGAGAGTCATGAACTTAGTGATGACAACGCCATCATATATAGGGTTAGCACTAAAATGAGACATGATGAGAGAAAAAGAAAAGCTATCCTTCGCATTAGGTTTGAAACAGGACCCTAGGGTAAAATATTCTAAAGTATGGGTTCACCAAAATGATTAACTAACATACAAATTTTAGGAGTTAATCTAAATAGTATAACAATGAAATAAATAACATAAACTGAAATGTAAATGCTAAGTAATTGTATTTTATATTTAAATGAATTGAAATAATTGAAATAGGAGGGGTAAGATACTAACTTAATAATGACTTACCTCACTATGATTCTGGACTGAGCAGGATGATGTGTGGACGAAGCAAAGTATGACAATACAACCTAGGAAATTACAGCAGATGAAGATTCGATCGGACTGGGGCACTTGGAAGAGGATTAAGGCACCTATGGGAAACCCTAGTCTGTAGTATGGGTGCTCAAGACTACAAAACAACCCAGGACCTGAATATGGAAGTATTTCTAGATCTTTGTAATGTCTCGATCTTTGTCACGTGATTGTCATAGTAACTTCGATTATGTCACTGTAAACCTGTAATGAAGATCTACCTGTAAAACCCCATACAAAACCATCAAATCCCTAAAAAATAAATATGCATATGAAGGGGTCAGACTGACCTTAGCTACCACAATGGTGGACTTACAACCAAACATTTCACTACATTCCAAACCCAATGTATTTATGTGTGCTCGTGTGTGTAATTGTGTTCCTAGGGTGCCATAGCGCCAATGACGCAGAGATAGGGGCAATAACTAGATGTAAAATGCAAATGGTGGATGAAATAGAATGAATACAACCCTTCCTATAGTGTGTGTGTGATGTAATAACACCCAAATACAATCCCTTACCTTAATACATAGCTATCCCTTGATAGTAGATAGCCCACCCATAAGCTAGTAGATATGTTATGTTTATATACGGATCTCTTGCTCAAATTTCGACACTAATGACCTGACATAATCGAAGTTACAAAGAAAAGTGATTCACTTGCAAGGTAGATGAGAGTTGGCTTTGGCACAGGTGATTAGGACATCTCAATTTTGACAATCTTAACTCCATGGGATGTGTAAGAAACATTCATAAGATCACCAAACTAGTTAATAGACTCTGTAAAGCATGTCTTCATGACAAACAAACTAGGATAAGTTTTAAATCAAAAGAGTACTCTACTATAAAGACCTTTAGAGCTGATTCATACTGATCTCATATGACTAACCAGAGCTAAAAGCATTCAAGGAGAGAGCTACTTCATGTTATTGATTGTTGACAAGGATGACTTGGGTTGCCTTCCTCAAACATAAATCAATCATGACTTGGGTTGCCTTCCTCAAAGATAAATCAATCAATAACATGAAGTAGCTATCTTTTTGAATGCTTTTAGTTCTGGTTAGTCCTATGAGATAAGTATGAATAATCTTTAGAGGTATTTTAGTAGAGTACTCTTTTTATTTAAAACTTATCCTAGTTTATTTGTCGTGAAGACATACTTTGCAAAGTTTATTAACTAAATTGGTGATCTTAGCAATGTTTCTTACACATCGGGCACGGAGCTGATTTTGACAAGATTGTCAAAATTGATATGTCATAATCTCCTGTGTTAAAGCCAGCTCTCATCTAACTTAGTAGTGAATCACTTTTTTTTGTATTGAAGAGCACATACACGCGCAAGACCTCTAGAAGAAACGCGCGAAGGAAGGAGTATGGGAAGCGTGTATGGATGATAGTGTTTCACACTTAAGGGAAAGAAAAGGGCTCTCAAGGTTACTTCAAAATGGTTAAGGACTTAGTAAATTTTGGGCAAGATGTTAAATATAGAGATGGAGTGGGCGCTATGTAAGAGAAGATGCCATGTAGACAGTCTATTTTTGGAGCAAGGAACAAGTAGTTGGAACTGGAACATGAAGACTTGGAGGCTACATAAGGCTATTTTGGACAAGTAGGAGGATTTGCGATATGCAATGTTGTGAGCTAATAATGAGAATGAAACTGAAGTTATCTATAGATGATCTATTATTAGAAGAGATTGCATGCTCTCTAGGTGTCTTTGTAAGTGGCACATGACTATTCTTACCATGCAACCTATTTTGAGGATGTTTATGTGGTGATGGGAAAGTCCCCACTCCTATAAATATGTATTGATTTGCACGGTTTAGGGATCCATGGTTTTGTTGTGTTATGCTACTGGTTTATGAACGAGCATGCCTTATGATGATAATCTTATGAATGTATTCAACTTCTATGTTTTTAAGTAATTAATACAATGGAACTATGTGGTTGGATATTGGTTATTGACATATTTGTTTCTGGATCTTGTATGGTAAATCTAATATTAGTTCTTGTCTGATTCTTTATACACTATGGTTAAGATCTAGATTTGTTTATGGTTTATCCTTACATGTTTGTTATGGATTTGTTTTATATATGTGTTTAGCATGTTAACTCCTTGACAAAGCTACCATAAAAGAGGGACTTGATACCTTTGTGCGCTTCAGGTGAGCTCTTAGATCTATCTGGGTGATGTGTTAGTGCACCTTGGGTTATTTAGTGAAATAAAAAACTACATTTTGGTTCCATTGTTAGGACCTATTTCCAAGTTATTTATAATGATGTTGCATGATGAAGATGTACCGATTGACTTTGGATAACATTGAGGATTAGGTAGAGAATTTAGAGGAAGAGTTTGCTCACAGATTTAACACTGGATCTGAATTTGATACAAGTGCATGGGTTGAACAAAATTTGTTTCATGAGATCTATGAGATGTTCTTTTGTTGTTTCCCTATAGATCTATACAAGTGGATAGTAGCATACACATCAAAGAGAGATTAGAGGTATAGAGAACTTATTTGGACACATGAAGAATTATAGGATCTACATGATGCTAATATGACTTAGAAATGCAGTGTAAATCATTAATGGAGTGGTGTTTTGCATAGCTACATTTTGGAGTACACAATTTCTACCTATTCATGTCCAGAGGTTGCTAAGTTCTAATTCTTGCATGAACCCAGAGGATCTTATTTGCATGATATCCCTTTAGTGATTAAGATCTTGATCACGACCCTTGATTTGGAGCAACGTCCTATGAATAGCTAAACCCCACCACATGCAGAGGTAGGAGCAAGTGTGGTGAAAGATGATAGACCTGATGGCATAGAGGTAGAGAGAAGAAAATTGGATTAATTTTAATGAAGCATGCGAGAGGGACTTAGTGAAGCAACGTGATGTTGTGGAATGAATGGTGTTACAGAGAGAGATGACTCACGAAGTATTTGGAGCTCATGTGGAAGACGTGGAGCCAAACCATTTGGTACTCCCCCATTTGGGTAATCATGGCAGAGAACCCTCTTCAAATTCAGATAAGAGCGTGCCTGTTGAAACTACAAGGATCATGGGCACACATTTGACCCCTCTTGGCAACCTAGCTCTTGCGCTTGGTTTTCCAATTTCTACGACAGTAATTGATAAACAAGCTAGTGTGGGTAGTAGAGTAGTGACAGATAAATTTCACATTCCATTAAGTTCGGGAGTTAATCAGATAGCTTATTCATCTATGGAGGCACAATCATCGTCTGTGTTATTTGGAGGTTCAGTTGGAGGTATATTTTCTGGCACATCATTAGCACAGAACATGGGTGTGCATAATGTTGGTATTACATCTGGAAGTAGTAAAAATTCACAGAACATGGAGGTTTAATTTAGTACAACTATTGAAACATAAGGAAGCACATCCTCTAGTTTGGTGCCCGCCGTAGGAGGGGGATCAGAAGGATCAAGTGATTTCGAGATCTAGTGGGCTTGGTGGTTCTGGAGGATGAGGGAGCACAGGAGGTAATACAGGTTTTGGATCTTATGGGCATGGTTCATACCAATCCCAACAAGTTTATTTTTAGATGTCCCTTCACCTACCATAATACAAAGGAATTGAAGATGCAGTTGAGCACTTGCATATGTGTGAGATACTATGGCGCATTAAGGGGATTACAACTCTTGAGCGTAAGGCAAGTCAGTTTGCTACTACTTTACAAGGGCACGTGCATAGTTGGTACATGAAGTATGATCTGAACCAGACTTATGTAGACTATACCGTGTTGCGTGATGCCTTCTTAGAAGAGTTTAATATACCCAAGTTTAAACAAAAGATCATCATCACACTGAAGGACATCAAGTAAGGTATGGCTAAAAGAATTAGAGAGTATGATGCATGATTTAAAACTTTGTCATCAAATTTATCTAATGATATTCACCTTAGTCAATATGCTTAATGGTTCATTGGAGGTTTGATCACACTCTTCAGGATGACGCTCTCACGTAAGACTTTCACAGATCCACACAAGGCGCTTGAGGAAGCTCTACATGCTGAGGTAGTTGGGAGTGTAGACACTGTATTTAGCCCATTTTTGGAAGCTCAAATTGCATCTATGGAAAAAAAGTTAGAAATTTTGTCAGCTAATTCAACTCAGGATATGCGCAGTGGTATTTGGTGCACAAATTGTGAAGTAGAAGGACATACTAAGGATAGTTGTCATTGTGAATCAATGTGCACCATGCTACTAGATTGCGAGATCTGTCATTTGGATCATGATTTAAGTATTTTCCCACTATTGTAGCGTGTGATCAGGTAGACGTGTCTTGTTATTGTAAGATTTGTAAGTCTACCACTCATGACACATAGAATTATAGGTTGATTAATTAGATTCATGATGTCATTGAGACAAGTGTATGTTAGACCAATGTTGCAAACAATTGTAAGGAACAAGGTGGGCACCATACTCGTAATCATAATGAAGGACACTTTGATGGAGGTAGTAGGGGTAGAGGTTATCGTGGAGGATTCAGAGGTTGCGGTCGTGGCGGTGGAAGAGGTGAATTTCCATAAGGAACACGTTATACATGCGGGTCCCTTGATCATTATAAATGTGAATGTCCTTAGAATATTATTTGCTCCTGGTGCAGAAAGAATCACAATTATGAAGAATGCCCATATTTGTATGAGCACCTGAGCAAGAAGCACAAACATGATAAGGGCATGGGAATGGTTAGAGTACAACGCACTATGCTGGATCAGTGGATGCCAAAGTTAGCTCCTGACCCTGAGGTAATACCTGTGATGATTACTACATGCGCTAAGGCTGCTCACGTGTGTGAGAATTTACAGTAGAATCCTATTATTACAAAACAAGAGGTGATACATGCAAAGTATCCAGACCTTTCCCATCATAAGGAGGTTTATCGGGAAACTATGGAGGTGATTAGAAACTTGTAGGGTGAGATATAATGTTTGAAGGAGTATTTGCGGAAGCTAGAGTAGGCAAAAATAGTTGAGCTTCTTCAGAAAGATGTTGATGACTTGAAGGATTTTTATAAGATGTTGTGCGAAAAAACACCGTTCCTTTATTTGGGGAATGATTAAGGGGGAAGATGTTATGTGCTAGAGTTGAGTAAGAGAGACGAAGTTTACATGCTGACATACCTCCTCACAGTCTTGATTATAACAAAGAGATCACATTGAATATTGTTGTTGATGGATGACTATTGAGTAACACTTTGATTGATACAGGTGCAGAAGTGAATGCACTCACCTTGGACCGTGTAATCATATGGGAAGGCCACTATTACAACCATCTTCAAATGTGTTATATATGGTGAACTGAACTAAAGCCATGCCCATTGGAGTCTTGAAGGATGGCACTATTATTATAAAATGGTCCAAGCTCACTAGGGACTTTGAAGTCTTGGCACTTGCCGAAGTAGATAGTTTCCCAATCTTTCTTGGGTGCCCATGGTGTTACGTGAATAATGTTGATCTACACTTTAATAAAGAATATATCAATTTTGAGAACAAAGAGGAGCACATGATCATCCCTTTGATAGATGGAAAAACTGCACCTTATGTAGAACCTTTGAAGTGAATAATATTTGAACAAAATTTATGTGTGCACCATTAGGGATCTTGAAGTACTTGAGCCATCAAAGGAAGGAGTTATTCAATGGGACGATGCAGATTCTATGAGTGATACAACCAATGTTTCTTGTGATAACTGGGTAGATGGGACTTATGAAATGGTTGGGCGCAACATGAAGAGGGTAGTTATGTGCGTAAGTAGGCCACGTTGTGTTAGGCGCTTAGGCAGTAGCTAGGTATTAAGGTACACTGGCGACAGAAATCTTGACGTATTTCTACACGCTATGGAATCCCAATGGATAGATTAAGTAGAAAGAAGGAATATGCTGGTGAATACCCTGCATGAGACAACAATGTGCTAGTGGATGGTACATAGATATGGTCTTCTAGAGTGGAAGGAAGTGACAATCACCTTCTTTACTAGATTTCTTCGGAGTAATGTGCCTACCAAGACATGTGAATTTCATGGGAAACATTTTGCTTCGCATCACGTTCAATAGTGTGAGAGAATATGGACAGAGGGACATGAGGTCTTACCACCTTCACTGTGGGTGCAAAAATTCTACTTCACCTTGTGAGGCTACGTGCATGCATGGTGTGTTTATGTAAAGTTGAATATAGAAACATGGAATCAATAAGAACTGACTGCATGTATGATTCATACCTTTGACAAATTTTCTACTAAACCTTTAGTGAATGAGGCCTTACAGGTTATGAAGTGCTTGAATTATGCAAAGGCTAAGGAGATTATTCAAGAGTAACTAGGTGAGTCAAATATGGAGGTGAATTTTGAAGAAGGAGAGACAGATGAAGAGCAGCTTGGGTGCACTTGCCTAGAAAAGGAAAAGGGTAAACCGGTTTACATGGTTGATGAAGAAGAAGTGGAGAATATGGATGTTGATCATATTGTGAGTATGTTGGAGGTCTTAGACAATGTAGATGAGAAGGTGTGCTCATATCATAAGCCTATGAAAACAAAGAAGGTCAACATTGGGACAGATACAAAACCTAAGGAGGCCATCATTGGTGATTATTGGTTTGACTCAGAGGTTGCCAAGATAATTGAGCTAATGTACGGCTTCTAGGACTTATTTCTTAAAGGTTATCATGAGTTGAAAGGGGTACATCACTCTTTGGGTGAGACGAGGATCAAGTTAAAGGAAGGTGTGTGCCCAGTTAGGAATATACCTTACTAAGATGAATCCTAATTTGTGCGTCAAAGTAAAGGAAGAGATTGATAAGAAGTTGAAATCTAGGATCATTGATCCCACTGAGGAGTCAAAGTGGCTTATCCCTATGGTGATGAGCATAAAGAAAGATGGGAGGATAAGGATCTGTGTTGATTATAGGGAGTTGAATGCTTCATGTGTAATAGATCCCTTTCCCACATTGTTTTCATAAGAGATTCTAGAAGGTGTCGTAGGGCACGGGATCCACTCCTTCACTTATGGATTTTATGGATATCATCAAGTGCAGATTGCTAAAGAGGATCAGGAAAAGAAAACTTTTACAACTGAGTGGAGAAGTTTTACATACACAGTTATACCCTTTGGATTGAAGAATGCGCCTATAATATTTTTACACATTGTTGCTCAAGCATTCCAAGACTTCATTAATTAGTTTTTATAGGTTTACTTGGATTATTGATAGTTTACGGGCTAGTAAAAGACCATTATGACAATTTAAGACCTATGTTTAAGAGGTGTTGGCAGTTGAGCATCTCTCTAAACATTGAGAAGTGCATTTTTTCCACAACCTTGGGGACTCTGTTGAGACATATTATTTATAAAGAAGGCTTGTTGGTAGATCCTGCTAAGGTTGTTGTTATTTTGGGCTTAGAGGAACCTACTAACTAGAGCAAGGTGTGTGGATTATTAGGGCACACAGGTTATTACAGGAAGTTTATCAAAGGCTATGTAGGATTGTTGCACCCTTGGAGAAATTTTTGAAGAGTAAAAGAAAGTTCCATTGGGGCGAAGCACAATAGTGCATGTTTGAGACATTGAAGGAAAGACTTACTTATGCACTTTCCCTCTTGGACCAAACCATTCCATGTACATGTGGATGCCTCTAGCATGGCCATTGGCGTGGTATTAGCCCAACCTAGAGAAGATATTGTTGATCATCCTATTTTCTTTGCAAACAAGAATTTGACACCAGATGAGAAGAATTATATAACCACAGAGTGTGAGGCATTGTCCATGATTTACGCATTGCACAAGTTTCAAAAATACTTGCTGGCAACCCCTTTTATTTTCTATAGAAATCACATAGTGCTTAAGTATTTGGTGAACAAGCTTGTTTTGCAGGGGTGCATATGCCATTGGATTATGTTGTTCCAAGAATTTTACTTTACAATTGTGGTAAAGCCAGGTAAGAGTAACTTAGGACTAGATCATTTTTCAAGGATTAATTTAGGTGAGGATGTGCAGAGCATTGAGGACACAATGCCAAATGTATAGTTGTTTAGATTAAACTGTGCACTCTAACTTAAAGGATATTGTTGTATTTTTGCGAATAGGTGTGGTGCCTGAAGGAATGAAAGATTCAGAAAAGAAACAACTTGTTATTCACGCCGCACATTACATGTTGATTGGTCGAGATTTTTTCAAGTTAGGTCGGGATGAGGTTTTGCGATGGTGTGTACTGGAGCATGAGTGTATTGCTATTATGGAGGAAGCTCATGATGGAATTACAGTTGGACATTATGCAAGAAATGCTACCGCATGTAAGATTTTATTGACAGGCCCTTTGATGGGAAACAATTTATAAGGATTGCATCAAATATTGTAAGGCCGATGACCACTGTGAGTGCCTTAGAATGTTGAGTTGTGGAGCTTAATTGCTTCACTAGCATACTTTTACAGACTTGCTGGAATACACAGTAGCTCAGTGTCGATTGATGAACTGGTATCATTGGTCACCCATGGACTAGATATCCATCCAGTCAATGAGGAAACGACATTGGTTAAGGCTAACTAACATCAGATTGCCTATGTGCATGACTACTATAATTAAGTTGCAAGTATGTACATCTATCATTAGTTTTAAAGTGAATCTAATGGTTGTAATTGCACATAGCTAAAGTGCCCTAAGATTGTAGATGTATATATAAGCATAAAGTTAGGGTTTAGAAGATAGAATTCAATTGTAGAATAGAGAGAATTTTCCTTTTGATAGAGAAGAAGAGAATTTTTTAGAGAAGAAAGTACAAGACATCCAAGAAGGTGTGGAATATTGCAAATCTTCATTGTATTTCCTCCGTGATAATAAATTAGTTGTTTCTTAGTGGACGTAGCCCACACTGTGTGAACCACGTTAAATATTGTGTATTGTTTCTTTTTGTTTATTTCCATATTGATTACTTTGTATGCTTAGATATGATTAATATATTTTTACAACCAGTGTGTTAACCCCAAAATTAAGGTAGGTTCATCAAAAATAGGTTCGCTGGCATAGGGCAACACACAGTGTTAAAAAAACACCTATAGCTTCGAGAGAGTAATTTGGATGAGTTCTATAATGGGAGTTAAGAGCTAAATAAGATATAAGATGGAACAGGTTATTCAGAGTAGCACTTCAAGATTTTGTGACCATGAATATCTATTATGGACAACATATAGGCACAATATGTCTATGTATCCAGAAAGATCTATACTTACCGTTGGCTCAGTCATGGCAAGACCTGCAAATATGACTAATGAAGAATGGAAAATTCTTGATCAGAAAGGCTCTGAGATCTCATCGTAACAAGTTGAGCCTCGAGGTAAGCATCTCGTGGCTTCGAATATTACTGAAGTCAGGAACCACAATAGTGATCATGCTCCACAATCCTAGATGAATTTATATGAAAAACCTAGTCCCTTTCAAATAAAGTTTATTTGATTAAAAACTTGTTTACATTGAGGGACATGCAAGAATGTGGATCTACAACAAGTCCTTTGAATCATTTCCGATCTATTGATCAAACCCATTAAAACCCTAGTTAGCATCACCATTTTCAGGATCCCCAGTGAAAGCAATTTTATTGGAGCCTATCCTCATAGTGCACTGATGATCACCAAGTATGGGACAACTTGGTCATGATGTATTAGTAATTGATCGTCTACTACTCATCCCTTTAGATAAGGGTAAAAATGTGGTTAGTAAAAAAATGAATGCTCAACCTACTTGTAGGAAAAGTACATAGAGATGTGCATCTTCTAGCAATGGTTAAAATTTAGAAACCCCGGGAAGACTAGTTGAAGCCCTCTCTCAGGAGTCAATGCACGAATGGGGAATCACCAAGTCTAGGAATCGCATACCTAAGTGCTAGATGTGTAAATTCATGTCCCTGTTAGCTAATTGGGGACAGAAGGGGACTGTAAAGAACGATTGATCCCAGTCCTCAATGAAAACCTTCATTATGTTCCAAGGAAATGTAAAGCATCAAACACTGTAGCCATTTTTTTGCCTATTTCAAGATTCCCCCCACACTCTCCATGGACCCTGCCAAAATTGAATCATGAGTTTTAGATCCAGGAGCCTCTTTCCATGTTACCCCTAATAAGGGTTATTTTAGAAATTATGTCCACATGGTAATTTTGGGCATGTTTATTTAGAAGATGATGAACCATGAAATATTATTGGAAAAGGGGAAGTTCATCTAAAATTACAGAATGGAAATACATAGATATTGAAATATGTGAGGCATGTGCCAAAACTTAAGAGAAATCTTATTTATGTAGGACAACTAGGTGAATCTGGTTGCATGGTTACATTCACAGCTGACTCTTGGAAGGTTACTAAGGGATATCTTATTCTAGTAAGAGGCAAGAAGGTATGAACATTGTATTTGTCTACCTGTATTACTGATTCTTTTTCTGTGCTATTTACTTCAGATTCAGATGCAAGCATGTGACACAATTAGCTAGGCCATATGAGTCAAAAAAGAATGTAGATCTTAAAGGCTGTTGATCAAAGAATACTTGTCAAAGATCACACAAGGAGTCCGTGTGGGATAAAAGGCCCAAAACCAAGGGCGCAAAAGGATAGGAAGGACTCGTGCACAGAAGACAAGTTCAGCTTTCAGGACTTAGCCGATTTTGAGCATAGAGACCTATTTTTAGAAGATGGCGTGTGGAACACACCAACGATGCAGAGACATGCGTGCCATGCATTGTCTATCTTTGGAGGAGCGGATCAAAGCATTTTTTATGGAGATGAGATAAGGATAGAATTGACACTTCAGTTAACTGCAAGAGATCTATAGATAGCACACTTGCATGTGTGGTTATCCCTGTAAACGATAGTGTGGCTATTAATAGCATGCGGCCTATTTCTGGAATAGATAAGCGGTGAAGGGAAAGTCCCCACCTTATATATATGATGTTAGGTACATAGTAGATGGGGGTAACTGAGAATATACAGAGTGTGTGTATGCCATGTGTGATGGATTTATGGAGGTATAGAGGTATACACATATGACTAAATTATTGTATTAGATCCATAAATGCATTGGTATAGATTTACAATACTGTAAGGAGCTTCTGCATTTATTAATAGATGGAAGATATTGGCTGAATCTAAGTGTCATTCTGTGTGTAATTGAGTAGTGCATGTTATTGATTCAATCATGATTACTATTTAAACTTGTTCTTTCATAGATATGAGGGTAGCATACATTGTAGAATGATGGATTAGTTATGAATCTATATGTTTCTTTCCTTCATCATGCTAACATTATGCTATAATAAACCTAAAGAGGGACTTGGTACCTTTGCGTGCTTCAGGTGAGCACTCAGTCAAGATTGAGTGATGTGTCATCGCAACTAGGGTGTTATCTAGTAAATTCTAGGCTACATCATTGGTTCCATTTCTGGGATCTCTTTTTCAGATGTTTTCAGGATGGTTCGTGATGAAGATTTACCGGTTAACTCTAACAAGTATTGAGGAATGGATACATGATTTGGAGGAAGAATATGAATGTTTGTTCAGCAGTGGGTTTGAATTTAATGCACACACTTGGCTAAAACAAAATTTGTATGACAACTTATATGAGAGATTTTTCGCTATCTTTCCAGTAGAACTATATGAGTGGCTTACTGCTTATGCATCTTAGCAGAACTGGAGGTATCACACATTTTTTTTGACATAAGAAGAATTTCATCAGACCTTTATGATGCTGATCTGATCTGGACTTGCGTTGTGGATACGTGGTTTCATGGTGTTCTAAACAATTATATTATGGAATATTCAATTTCGATGTACTCTTGGCCGTGAGGTAGCTAAATTCCAGTTATTGCAGTATCCAAGAGGAACATATTTGCAAGGTATTCCACTAGCGATCAAGATCTTGATGGTAACTTTGAACCTAGAGAGTAAACCGATGGCTACCTAAACTTCACCATTGTGAGGGCAGGAACAGGTTTGGTTTAAGATGGTAGACCTAGCAGTAGAGAGGAAAAGAGAGGAAAGGTGACTTAAGTATAATGAGGTGCGTGAGAGGGAGATAGAGAAGTTCAACATTCCATTGCAGAAAGTATGGCATTGAGGAGAGAGATGGCTCGTGAAGGATTTACAGCTCATGTAGAAGACATGGAGCTAGAGCATCAGGAACTCCCCCCTTCTTATTAAAACATGATAGATATCCCCTCGTCGGCCTCACACAGAAGTGCGCCAATAGAGACTACCTAGATCGTGGGTGCGCATCTTAATCCACATGGTGACCTAGCCCTTACGCTTGGTTTTTCAGTATCTAGTACGACGAGTAAACAAAAAACTAACTTGGGAAGTAGGAGAGTAGGAGTAAGTCAGGGATCAAGTACATCAATGGTAGGACAAACAACTTCAATGTTATTTGGACGAACATTTTTAGGTGCATCATCTACACAGAATGTGAGCATGATAGAATGTTGGATTCACCTCTGGAAGTGGAACTACCTCACAGACTATAGGGGTTCAATATAGTACTACTGTTGGAGCACAGGGGAGTACACCTACAGGTCATATTCCACCTACATGTGGAGGATCAGGAGGTATACCGGTGGTTCTGGAGGTAGAGGGAACACATGAGGTTCTGGATCAGGTGGTCAAGGTCCGCAACAACCACATAATATCTATATGGAGATGTCTCTTCATCTCCTGGGATATAGAAGTATAGAGGATGCTAAACCGAACATGTGCATATGTGTGAAATCTTATGGCATGCTAAAGGGATCATGGCTGCTGAGCGTAAGGCAAGTCAATTTGCTACTACATTATAGGGGCATGCACATAGTTGGTATAGGAAGTTTGACCATCGATCAAACTTGCGTGGATTATGCCGCATTGAGGGATGCTTTCTTGAAAGAGTTTCATATCCCTGAGTTTGAGCATAAGAGTATAAGTGCACTCAAGGATATCAAGCAAGGCACCACTGAGAGTGTACGTGAGTATGATGCTCATTTTAAGACACTTCTATATAAGCTATCTTATGATATTCATGCTAGCCAACATGCACACTGGTTCGTTGGAGTATTGATTACACCTTTTAGAAGGGTGCTATCACATAAGACATACACTGATCCGTGCGAAGCACTGGAAGCAATTTTGCATGTTGAGGTAGTTGGGAGCATTGACACATGGCGTTAGTCCATTCCTAGAGGCACAAATCGCAGCTATGGTAAAGTAGTTAGAGAAGCTATCAGCAAATTCAACCCATGAAATGAGCTCAGGAATTTGGTGTACAGATTGTGAAGTGGTGTTGGGTTTCAGAATGGAACATGGGTTGAAACCACATTCAGGGGACAACAAGTCCCTCCTCTTTAATGGGAGAGGTTCCCTTATTAAAAGCTAGAAAAACAAATGTACAAATCTACAACTATCAATGTTTGGATCCTGGTATCCTGGTTTGTTTTCATACTCAAAAGATTATTAATCAGAAGGAATGGAAGAATAAAGAGATGGGAGAAGGAAGAATATAACAATGCTTTTAGGAAATATAGATAGTAGAGTATCTCCCTACTCACATTGAACCAAGAAAATATAGAAAAGGATCAATTACTTCACCATTGATGCAAATATGCAGACACAAAGTTCTAAAGATTACACAGACAAGAACACAAAGTTTCTTTTGAATGCAAAGACAAATGATCCATTGAATCAAGCAAGGAGAGAGAGATATATAACAGAGGAAATGAGAAAGAAAAATTCTGTATTGAATTACTTCCAAATTTACAATGTTCCCAGAAAACCAGAATCCCTTTTCCATGGCCAAAACCATGTTCTTATAACAATCCGTGTACATCCATACTTTGTCCCCAAGAAAAGAATATCCAAAAGGAATAATGTTTGTTGTAGATCCATTTTTGGAAAGTGACATGAAATAAACACACTCATGAAAACTAGAGGTTCAAAAAGGTGAATATTTCATCATGTTCGAGCATGATTACTTTAGCAGGGGGCATCTCATGATTTTCTTCTTCATGTGGTCCTGCCATTTCCACCTTTTAATCACTTTCATAGCACTCAAGTGCTTACTGGTAAGTTTTCTCCCATTTTACCACGTATGCCCGATAAAATCCATTTTCTGATGATCAAACTTTACATCCCTTTAAACTTATAAATTTGGCTCCATAATAAACCAAAAATACATCTCATGAAGAAACGACAAGGATACAAGAGGAAAATAATGAAGAATGATCCATTTTTTGCATTTTGCAGAGCTCTGGTTCGTTAATGGCGTTAAAAACTAGATGAGTGCATTTGGCTATCTTTTCCCCCTTTTACCTTCAAATTTGGACCCTACACGTGGCAAGATCCAAGAAACAATGGGCCTGGGGGAAGAACAATCCATTTCCTGACATTTGGGAGAAAAAGTGTGATTTCTCATTTTGCTCCACCCCTCCACAGCACTGCCAAAGGCCAGACACGTGGCACCATCTGAGTGGCTGAGGAAATGTGGTTCAAATCTACCATTTAAACTCTTTTTAACAAGAAGTTCAAATTTTCAAAAACCTGCCACCGGTCCGCTTTGACCAACGTGAACACGTGGATGATTGGAAATGGGGTCAACTTGATTTCAACATTTTAACCTTTTGGTGAAAAAGGCTCAAATTCTCAATTTCCTCCATTGGCCCGCTGTTCCTGATTTCATTCTTCAACACGTGGCATCACTTGATTGGTTGCGGGAATGTGCTTCAGTTTTATACTTTATCCACTTTTGAAAAGGGGAAAAATTCCAACTTTTCCCCCAAAAGTCCATGCCTCTGCCGTTTGACTTTTCAATGTAGGCCATGTGTCCCTTTCTGATTCGCTGTGGGCTTCAACTTAGAATTTATCCCTTTGCATGAGCGGGGCCGCGGGCCATTTTAGAACTTTTTTCCCTTTGTGGAAACAAGGCTAAAATTCCTAAAGTCATCCGTCGGTCCGCCATAGCGCATATGAACTGAAAAAAATGGCCACGTGTCCCTTTCTAATTCTTCAACACGTAGCATCACCTGATTGGTTGCGGGGATGTGGTTTTCTTTTTATCTATTTTGAAAAGGGGCTATTCCAACCTTTCCCCTCGAAAGTCCATGCCCTGCCATTGACTTTTCAACGTACACCACGTGTCCTTTCTAATTTGTTGCGGGCTTCAACTTAGAATTTATCCTTTCACATGGGCGGGGCTGCGGGCCATTTTAGAACTTTTTTTTCACCGTAATGCCTTAGAGAATAAAATGGATCCATCACCCTGAACTTCCGCCAAAACTGCTCCAGCCAATTAGGACCCGCGGGGATGCAGGGGAAAATTGACATTTTTTCCAAAATCACCAAAAGTGATAAGTTCAAAAAGGAACCCGTTTGGCCACATCCAATGAGAAACAAACATGTAGCTTCACTTTCTGAGAAAGAATTTGATGGGGAAAAGAACGTAGGAAGTTGCAGGAAATGGGAAAACACCATTTTTGCACTCCCGATGAAGATTTTTTCTCTACAAAAGGTTAAAAAAAAAGATGCAAGTTCCCACGCATTTCAAATGCATAAAAGAAGAACTAAAATAATTTCCCATCCATTAAAAATAGGTAAAACATTTTAATGGCCACAGACTGAGGAAATTTTGATTAAAACATCATGGGAAATGAAAATGAGCATATGAGGAGTTTAAAACATGAATTTCTTCCATGGACAGGGCTCCAATTTTCATGAAATTAGATTTCAAAAGGGTGGGGAAAATTGAGAGGACAACAACTGGCTCCTTCTGGGGATGATTTGGCAGAGGAAAGAGGTAAAATCAAGAACCATAGAGAATTCTGGGTAATCAGATAGAATCAGTGTCTTAGCCATTGGGCAACGGAGTCCAAAAAAGAAGCAATACCAACACAGAAGAGAACACAGAAAGGAAACCAACCAAAACAAAAACAAGGAAAGCAAAACGCTATACAAAATGTACAGAGGGACCGCCAAAACTCCTAGGTTTTGAACAACTTCAAAAATTTCCCACTATAAGGAAGTGGGAGAGGAGAACCATCCATGTAATCTAGGTAAAAAGAGTTCTCACCAGAAAAATGTCTAATTTTAAAAGGACCAAGCCAAAGGGAATCAAATTTACCATGGCTGCCTCGAGGTTCATGCCTTTTGTCCCAAAGAAGAACACTGTCTCCCACTTGAAAAGTTTTGGGTTTAGCCTTTTTGTCAAACAAAGCTTTTACCTTGAGTTGATGAGCTGATATTCTATCAACCACTTGCAATTTGTCTTCATTCAACTTCTGGAGGTACATAATTCTTTTGTCCAATGAATTGGTAAAGCTGGCATCCTCAATGGCCTTCATCAAATGTAAGGCTGGCAGTTCCAATGTCACTGGCAGCTGAGCTTCAACTCCATATACCACTTGGAAAGGAGACATTCCAATGGCTCTCTTAGGTGTAATCCTATCTGCCCATAAAGCATCATATAGTTTCTTATGCCAATTCCTCTGAGAGTCATTAACAAGCTTCTGAACAATGTGACCAAGTTCTTGTTAGTTGATTCTGCTTGCCCATTCCCTTGGGGATAGTAATCTAAAGAGTGAGCAAGGGAAATGCCATAGCCATAGCAGAAATCTATCATCTCAGCAGAAGAAAAATTGGAAGCATTGTCAGTGACAATCTTGTTTGGTATCCCAAACCTTATTAAGATGTGCTCCTTGATGAAGTTGCATACTACTTCAGAAGTAGTACTTTTAACTGGAATGGCTTCCACCCACTTGGTGAAATAATTAGTGGCAGTCAAAACATGAGTATGCCCTACACTTGAAGGTGGATTGAGTGTCCCAATGAAGTCCAAACCCCATTGTTGAAAAGGTTCCTCAATCACCACTGGTTTGAGAGGTAAAGCAGCCAATTTGGGTCTTCCAACAAAGGTTTGACATGCTTCACACTTGCCTACCCACTTTGATGCATCTTTGAACAAGGTAGGCCAATAATATCCAGCATGGAGGATTTTGTGGGCCTGTGACAGCAGAAGAGAAATGACCTCCATAGGCCTGGTCATGAAAGGCTGAGAACAATTTCTTTTGCTGCTCTTTGTCAACACATTTCAAAAACCTTCCATCTATGCCTCGTTTGAACAATGCATTTTCCCACAACACATATTGCACAGACCTTAATTTGATGGCTCTCTTCTCCTTGGCACTCAAATGGGATGGAAATTCTCCATAAGTAAGAAAGTGTGCAATGCCAACATACCATTCATCAGTTGAGCTGAGGAAAAGAACAAACAGGGATATCAACTTCCTCCTTGGACAATTTGGCATCATCTCCTTCAGCAATGAGTTCACATAAGCCCTTTCCTCAAACTAGCTTGGTGGGTTTGATGTCAAGATCATACTCCTGAAATTTGGCTACCCAATTGCCTCTCTTGGTTCCAAATTCTTGTTGTGTAAGAATGGATTTAATAGTTGTATCAGGCACAAGCACAATAGAATGAGAGTTGAGGATGTAAAAATGAAACTACTTCACAACTTTGACCACTACAAAAGCATGTTTCTCCATCATGGTGTACTTCAGCTCATGGGATTTCAAAATATAACTCATGAATGCTATGGGGAGTTCATGACCTTCAACATTCTCCTGGGTTAACACAACAGCTAGAGTACTTTTAGTAGCATAGCAATAGATAATGAAGTCTTTGTTATAATCAGGGCATGCCAAGATTGGAGTCTTTGCTATAGCTCTCTTGATGTCTTCAAATGTAACCTTTCCTTTAGAGGACCAACCAAAAGTCTACTTCCCTTTCATCATGTGGGCTATGTTCAAAGTAAGTTCAGCAAAATCAGGTATGAATCTTCTTAAGAAGTTGATCTTGCCAAAGAAAGAGTGCACACCCTTCTTGCTTGTGGGGAGAGGGATCTACTGAATTACCTAGACTCTTTCTGGATCAATCTTGATTCCCTCCTTGGAGACAATGTGTCCCAATAATTTTCCCTCGGTGACACAAAAGACAGATTTCTTGGGATTCAAGGAGATGCCATGCTCTCTACACTTTTGGAGGACTAGTTTCAAGGTGTTGGAAATGATCAACTCTGGTTTTTGAAAACACAGTCATATCATCAAGGTATAAAACTATGCATTTTCCCTTGAGACTGCCAAAGGCCAGGTCCATTTCCCTCTGAAAGGTGGCACCAACATTGATGAGGCCAAAATGCATTCTCTTGTAAGCAAAGGTGCCCCAAGGAGTGGTAAAGGTAGTCTTATGCTGATCTGCAACACTCACTTCTACTTGATTATATCCTGAGAATCCATCAAGCATGGACAACATTTCTGAACCTGTAATAGCCTGCAACACTTGATCCATTACGGGGAGAGGATAATTATCCTTCAAAGAGGCTTGATTCAAATTCCTAAAATCAACACAAATCCATGGATCTCACCATTCTTCTTCCTGACAGGCACAATATTAGCAATCCACGTTGAATGGTGAATGGGGAAAATGATCTTAGCCTTTAATAACTTTTGGATCTCTTGAAAGATTGTATCAACAATTTTAGGGTTATACTGCCTTTATTTTTTTTTTGGAAGGGCTTGATCCAAGGTTTTAGAGGAATGAAATGTTGCATCTCTTTTGGCTTGAAAAGCCTTGAGATCATCATAAGAATATGCAAGAACATCAGCATACCTTTTCAAAAGATTCACTGCTTTCTCCCTCTCCTCTTGTGTGCAACACTTTCCAATGTTTACCAGCATGGGTTCATTAAGACTCCCAATGTTTATCTTTTCATAGTCAGCAAACTGTTGAGCTCCTTTAGAAGTTTTGGACTTGATGTACCTATCATGTTTATCAAATAACTCTTCCAAACTTACCAGTCCTTTAGGTATCTTATTACCTTTTAGTTTTATGTAGCCATCATGATCCATTTCTTCTTTTTTATCTTCTTCATTTGGGGGCACACACTCTCTAGGAAGATTTCCACTTCCTTCAAAGTACAACTGGTCAAAATTATCTCTGAGTTTAAGGAAGGAAAGAAAGTGTTGATCATCATTAAAGACCTACCAATTGTTTGCATTGTCAGGCACACTAGGCCTATGAATCATCTCAATGGTGAATTTATCTTGGGAGAAATCTGGATGAGGGATCAATAGAGACCCCGAGACAGCCAAGGAATCATCCCTGGTGTTCCTTTCCCTTGGCATGGATTCAATGGAAAAGGCATCAAGGAACTCAATGGAATCCCAAACCAGATTCCTGTAATGTTTCAACCTTCTATTCTTCACTTGAAAGAGATCTCTGACCTATTTTACAATCAGCTCTGCATCTCCATGAGCAAGGAGATTCTTGATCCCCATCTCTTTTTCCATGCTTAAACCGAGGATGAGAGCCTCATACTCAGCTATATTATTTGTGTTTTCGAATTGGAGCTTGAAAGAGAAAGGATGAATTTTCCCTTTAGGAGAAATAAGCACCACACCAGCTCCAGAACCAGCTAAGGAGCAGCTTCCATCAAATTCCAAAATCCAAACACCATTAGGATCAAGAAACACTTCCTTAGGATGGTTAGCCTCATCTTGTGACATGATCATGTAGTTACCATGACCAATGTCCTCATAAAGTATTTGTGCCTTTGGGTCATCTATTTTTTGCACATGATATATTCAGTTTGTTTCTCAAGAAGTAGCTTCTTCATTTTCCCATTCACTGGAATAAGAGCATGTGACCAATCCATCATGATTTATCCTCCAACATCTTTGCAAAAATTTCTACTCAGCAGCATGCCGTAGGAAGGGGGAATATCAGCTACCAAAATGGTGGCTAAAACTCTCTTCTCTAGCAAAGCAGCAAAGGCTACTTGTGCATCCTTGATCCTTCCAACCAATGGCACTTCTCTACTTTCCATTGAGTAACATGAACCAAAAGCATGGGTTAGGGTTAAGCCTAGGGCATGAGCTACCTTAGCAGGCATCACATTGTTCTGAAGCACTAGAATCAATAACATAATTTCTGAGTTTGTGGCCAGCTATGAGGAGGTGACATAAATGTGGTTTGATCTTCTCCATCAGATGAAGTGACAACTGCCACAAGGCAAATTAGGTTGAGATGAAGTAAGAGGGAGTGGGCAATAGACCTTTAGAACTAGTCGGATGAGTGGTTTGGATTTGGAATTTACAAAGTCTACCATCTTAGTAAAGGCCTTGGGGTGGGTTTGGTAGAATTCAGCCTCTAAGATCTGTGATCTTAGTTTTCTTAAGATGGTCAATAATGTCAAAAGAACCAGAGGTAGATGGAGCATCATTGATAGGAGTAGATGAAAATTTTGACTTATCAACTCTATCATTTGAAGGTACAATAAGTTTTAGGAGCAGAAACAGAGGAGGAAGGAACAACAAAACTCACCTTGGATGTGGAAGAAGTTGGAATAGGAGCTCCTCTCTTTGCAATTACTGGAATGACCGTAGGAGTCTCCTTAGATCTTTTAGGAGGCTGCACTACTTTCTCCATCTTGTTTGGTAGCTCACGAGTCATGACAACATATGATTCATTGTTCATTTCTCAACTCTTTCTTCGTAATCATCCTCTTCATCTATACCTTCAGTGGTGAGAAAATGGACATGAGATCCACTCAACTCTTCTAATTCTTCATCAACTTCCTCTTCATTCATGGATAATTTTAGTGTTTTATTTGTCATATGGAAAATATTCCATTTTTGACCCCAAATTTGAAAAGGTGAATTTTCTCCCATAGGTCAGTGACCTGTTCCACGGTTTTAAAAATTACAGTTTAGTTTTATTTAGATGGTCATGCATGCACTACCCTTGAAACTAGAAGCTATATAATCCTATATTACTGACCAGGTGAACACTACTAGCTCAGTCATACCAAATGGTTTGCATATGTATCATCAAGTACAGTAAACGCATAACATGAGGGTAGAGGTTGTAGATGCATGAAAAAGAAGCTTGTAATGACATTTGACAAGGAGAGTTTTTTGACGCACGTACATAATTGCAAAGGAACCAGATTACAGAGAGTTTTTTGATGTGATGACACTTTTGATTTATTTTGTTGCGCGACCAGATTGCAAGAGGTTACAGATGCGCAACAAAGATTCTGCATTGTCAGACAATACCCTCACTGATGGGTGTCAAGAAGGGAATTGATGCACATCCACATAACATCATTGACATGTGTCCTAAGGTAGGAGGTTCCTTAGTGAGGTTTTAGCAGGCTGTCAACCACTTTCTCCTTCTTGTTATCTTTCTCACGAGTCATGACAACATATGATTCACTTGTTCATCTTGTTGTCAGACTCTTTCTTCATAATCATCCTCTTCATCTATACCTTCAGTAGTGAGAAAACATACATGAGATTCCATTCAACTCTTCTAATTCTTCAAAATGAACCCTTACTCTTCATGTTCTTCACAAATTTCATCCTCCTCCTCGTCATCAGGCTCCAACACTTCACATGTTGCATTGAATGGAACTTTAACAGGTGGGCCTTCAATTGCCAATCTGGTTTGAGGAGAGGGCAACTGATTTCCTGGGTTGAAAGTTCTTCCTAGGAACATCTTGATAAGGAGCATGCTGGGCTAACTAATTCTTGAGAGAAATAAGATCATTAGCAAATTTCTGTACCAAGCTGATCTACATTAGCTCCAGGAGAAGATGTGGAAGAAGGAGATGCTTTGGATTTGGATGATTCTCTCCTTAGCTTGCCAGACATGATCAGATCATCTTCAACACTGAAAATAAAATCTCTGATCAACATCTAAAGTGGCAAGATTAGCTCTTCTAAGTGCATAGCTCACTTTAGGTAGTTGGGCATTAAGGAAGAAACATCGCTGAATCTGATCCACATGGTGTGTGTTTTGTGGGATCTTGTTAACCAGCCTGTTGAATTTGGCCACAAATTCCCTCATGGGCTCATGTGACTCTTTCTTGATTTGAGAAATATAAGCTAAGAGGGCAACATTCTCAACAGGTTTGAAACACTACTCAAACTGGGTTGTCATGGTGTTCAATTGGTGATGGATCCAACAGGGAGATGATAAAACCAATCAACAGCATTATCTTGCAATGTCTCCACAAAAATTCTAACAGAGATATCCTCATGTTCAACCCCAAGAACACCACAAGCAATAATGAAGGCTGCAATATGTTAATCTCGATGAACCTTCCCATCACCTCTAAATTTAGGGAAATTCTTTCTATTGCCTCTAGGAAATATCATACATGGCTTGAGGAAGAGCAAGAGGACCAACCCTTTGGCCTCAACGGTAGAGGAGCTGCCATCCTTGGAAAGATTGTTTGGAGAGGAACTGAAACACCAGCGAGAATCAAAGCATGCAAATTAGGACTGATTTGATCTTGAGGGATGTCACTCCTAGAAGTTTTGTCTCTAGCAGGAGGAGTGCTTGTAGATCTTGTTCCTCTTCTTTTTCTTGATGAAGGGAGAGAGAAACCTTGATGATCCAGAAGTTGGAAATGAGGGTCTTCTTCCACAAGGGTTCTTCTACCCTGAGTGTATCTTGGAGTAGCCAGATCAAAGATGATCAAGAAGTTGTTATTAAAACTTGGAATCCATTTGCAATGAATTCCCCAGTGGAGTCACCAAAAACTGTTGGGTTTCAGAATGGAACATGGGTTGAAACCACAGTCAGGGGACAACAAGTCCCTCCTCTTTAATGGGAGAGGTTCCCTTATTGAAAGTAGAAAAAAAATGTACAAATATACAACTCTCAATGTTTGGACCCTGATATTCTGGAATGTTTTCATACTAAAATATTATCAATTAGAAGGAATGGAAGAATAAAGAGATGGGAGAAGGAAGAAAACAACAATGCTTTTGGGAAATATAGATAGCACAGTATCTCCCTACTCACATTGAACCAAGAAAATATAGAAAAGGATCAATTACTTCACCACCAATATGCAAATCTGCAGACACAAAGTTCTAAAGATTACACAGACAAGAACACAAAGTTTCTTTTGAATGCAAAGATAAATGATCCATTGAATCGAGCAAGGAGAGAGAGATATATAACAGAGGAAATAAGAAAGAAAAACTTCTGTATTGAATTACTTCCAAATTTACAATGTTCCCAAAAAACCAGAATCCCCTTTTCCATGGCCAAAACCATGTTCTTATAACAATTCTGTGTACATCCATACTTTGTCCCCAAGAAAATAATATCCAAAAGGAATAATGTTTGTTACAGATCTGCTTTTGGAAAGTGACATGAAACAAACACACTCATGAAAACTAGAGGTTCAAAAAGGTGAATATTTCAGGTGTTTGAGCATGATTACTTTAGCAGGGGGTATCTCATGATTTTCTTCTTCATGTGGTTCTGCCATTTCCACCTTTTAACCACTTTCATAGCACTCAAGTGCTTACTGGTAAGTTTTCTCCCATTTTATCACGTATGCCTGATAAAATTTGTTTTCTGATGATCAAACTTTACATCCTCTTTAAACTTATCGATTTGGCTCCATAATAAACCAAAAATGCATCTCATGGAGAAATGACAAGGAATACAAAGGAAAAGAATGAAGAATGATCCATTTTTGTGTTTTGCAGAGCTCTGGTTCATTAATGGCGTTAAAAACCAAATGAGTGAATTTGGCTATCTTTTCCCCCTTTTATCTTCAAATTTGGACCCTACACGTGGCAAGATCCAAGCAACGATGGCCTTGGGGGAAGAAATCTGCATTTCTTGACATTTGGGAGAAAAAGCGCGATTTCTCATTTTTGCTCCACCCCTCCACAGCTCTGCCAAAGGCCAGACATGTGGCTCCATTTGAGTGGCTGAGGAAATGCTGTTCAAATCTACCATTTAAACTCTTTTAACAAGAAAGGCTCAAATTCTCAAAAACCTCCACCGGTTTGCTTTGACTTTTCAACATGAACATGTGGCACACCATGATTGGAAATGGGGTCGCGACTCAATTTGCAACATTTTAACCTTTTGGTGAAAAGGCTCAAATTCTCAATTTCCTCCGCAGGCCCACTGTTCCGATTTCATTCTTCAACACGTGGCATCGCATGACTAGTTACGGGAATGCACTTCAATTTTAAACTTTATCCACTTTTGAAAAGGGGAAAAATTCCAACCTTTCCCCCTAAAGTCCATGCCTCCGCCATTGAATTTTCAACGTAGGCCACATGTCACCTTGCTGATTCGTGTGCAGGCTTCAACTCAGAATTTATCCCTTCACATGAGTGGAGCCGCGGGCCATTTTAGAACTTTTCACCCTTTGTGGAAACAAGGCTAAAATTCCTAAAGTCCTTCACCGGTCCGCCATAGCGCATATGAACTGAAAAACGGCCACGTGTCCCTTTCTAATTCTTCAACACGTGGCATCACTTGATTGGTTGAGGGGATGTGCTTCGTTTTTTATCTATTTTGAAAAGGGGAAATATTCCAACCTTTCCCCAAAAGTCCATGCCTCCACCATTGAATTTTCAACATAGGCCACATGTCTCTTTCTGATTTGTCACGGGCTTCAACTTAGATATTATCCCTTCGCATGAGCAGGGCCGCGGGCCATTTTAGAACTTTTCACTCTTCTTTTTAATTCCTTGGAGAACAAAAAAGGATCCATCACCCTCGAACTTCTGCCAAAACGGCTTTAGCCAATCAGGGACCGGCGGGGATGCAGGACAAATATGACATTTTTTCCAAAATCACCAAAAGTGATAAGTTCAAAAAAGAACCCGTCTGACCACACCCAATGAGAAGCAAACACATAGCTTCATCTTTCTGAGCAAGAATTTGATGGGGAAAAGAACGTAGGAAGTTGCAGGAAACGGGAAAATGTCATTTTTGCTCCCAATGAATAATTTCTTTCTCTGCAAAATGTTAAAAATGAAAGATGCAAGGTCCCATGCATTCCAAACTCATAAAAGGAGAACTAAAATCATTTCCCATCCATTAAAATTAGGTAAAACATTTTAATGGCAGTAGACTGAGGAAATTTTGATTAAAAACGTTGTGGGAAATGAAAATGAGCATCTGAGGAGTTTAAAACACAAATTTCTTCTATGGTAGGGCTCCATTTTTCACGAAATTAGATTCGAAAGGGTGTGACCTTCCATTTGTTGAGAGGACAACAAGTGGAAGGTCACACCAAGGATAGTTTCCCTCGCAAATCTGTACGGTCATTAGTGTTGGACTGTGAGATTTTCCATTTGAATCATGATGCTAGTCATTCTCCTTTATTACAACGCGCGATAAGGAAGAATGTATCTTGCTTTTGCAAGATTTGCAGGTCCACAACCCATGATACTGAGGATTTTCAGTTGATTGATCAGATCTAGGATGCTATAGACATTGGGGTACGACAAACAAGTATAACAGATAATTCTAAGGGTAAGAATGAGCACAAGGATTGGGATCATAATCAAATGCGCTATGACAAGAATGAGGGGCATTTTGAAGGAGGTCGTGGAAGGGGACATGGATATCGTGGTGGATATGGAGGATGAGGCTGTGGTGGAGGAAGAGGTGAGTTCCCTCGTGGAACATGTTATACATGTGGATCTTCTGACCTCTATAGGCGTGAATGTCCTCAAAATATTACATGTTCTTTCTGTGGAAAGAACCATAGCTATGAAGAGAGCCCAGACTTATATGAGAATATGAGTAAGTAGCATAAGAAAGAAAACAAAGGCACCGAGATGGTTAGAATCCAGTGTGTGGTAGAAGATCAGCGGATGCCCAAGATAGCAAAAGGACCCGAGGCATTGATAGTGAAGATTACTACACACGCTGAAGCAACGTGCGCAAGAGAGGCATTGCACTAGAAGCCTATGATCACCAAGGAGGAGGTTTTGCATGCAAGGTACCCAGATCCTGCTCATCAAAAGGAAGTTTACCAGGATACCATGGAAGTGCTAAGGAATCTTTAGGGTGAGATACAGTACCTAAAGGAGCAGAAGAAAGCATCAGAGACAGTCTAAACTGATATCGATGATCTGTGAGAGGTGTGCAAGATGTTGCGCTAGGAGAACATTATTCCACTATTAGGAAGTTGGTTAAAAGGGAACACTCCATGCGCCAGTCTTGAGACCAGATGGTAGATTCTACATACAAATCTTCCCCCTGATAACATTGACTATGGCAAAGAAATTACTCTGAATGCTTTTGTAGATGGGTGGTTGTTGAGCAATATATTGATTGATACAGGTGTGGAAGTAAATGTGCTTACATTAGATGCATGGGTACAAATGGGGAGGCATCCATTGCAGCCATCATCTAATGTGTTATTTATGGCAAACCGAACTAAGGCCAATCCCATAAGAGTTTTGAAAGATGCATCTATAACTATACAAGGGGCCAAGTTCACTGGGGATTTTGAGGTATTAGCACTTGCAGAAGTAGACAATTTTCCAACCCTGCTTGGATGCCCTTGGTGTTATGCAAATAATGCTGACTTGAGATTCAATAAGGGGTATATCAGCTTCGAAAACAAGGAGGAAAGGGTTGTGATACCTTTGACAGATGGGAAGTCTACACCATATGTTGAGCCTCTAAGTGAGGAGGACTTAACAAAATTTATGTATGCGCTATTTAGGACCCATAGGTCAATGATCCATCAAAAGAAGGCATCCTACAGTGGGAGGATTCTCATTCTATTAGTGATCCTATGAGTATTTCTTATGACAATTGGGCTCATGGTACATATGAATTAGTAGGACGTGAGGTGAAAAGCGTGATTGTGCACAAAAATGGACTTCGTTTGATTCAACGGATAGTCAGCATAGTACCTTGGTATACATGGGTAGAAGATCTTCCTGCATTTTTGAAGGCCATGGAAACACAGTGGACAGATCAAATTTAGAGAAGAGATATGTTAGTAAATAACTTGCGTGGGACAACAACGCGCTGGTGGGTAGTCCATAGAGATAATCTTATAAACTGGGAAGAGATTGGAGTCACTTTGTCTACTAGGTTTATAAGGAACAATGCACCTACGCAGATCTACTCTTATCATGGTGATCAACCTATTCAGCATCACATTCAGCAGTGTGAGAGACTCTGGACAATAGGAAGGAAGCATTACCACCTTTACTCTGGGTGCATCGACTGTATTCTATGCTATAAGGATGTGCACGTGCCTGGTATGTATATGCAGAATTACATTGAGAGACTGGAAATTGGCAAGGTTTGACTGCAGGAATGATCCAGAATTTTGACTACTTCTCGACTAAACCTCCTGTAGAAGAGGCATTAAAATTTGTCAAGTGCTTAACTATGGGAGATAATGTAAAAGTAGAAGAGCATATTCAGAATTATTTGGTGAGGCAGAGTTCTGAGCACATTTTGAAAAGGAAGAAGAAATGGACTCCATACTACTTGAACGTGCTTGACTTGAGAAAGAGAAAGGAAATATGGTTTACATCATGGATGATGAGGAAGTTGAGAACCTGGATATTGAACATTCACACGGGGTGCACGAGGTCTTGGACAGTGCAGAAAAGGATATGCATGCCTACCACAAACCCATGAAGACAAATAAGGTGAATATAGGTTCAGAGGCTGAGCCTAAGGAGGCCATAACTAGAGACCACTGGTCAGACTCGGAGGTAGCAAAGATCATCAAGTTACTCAGGGATTATCAAGACTTATTCCCTTGAGGGTATCATGAACGTAAAGGCGTTTATGAATCACTTGGGGAAATGAAGATAAAACTTAAGGATGGTGCATGACCAGTTAGAAAGAGACCTTATAGAATGAATCCTAATTTGCATGAAAAGGTAAAAGAAGAAATTGATAAAATGTTGAAATCTGGAATTATCAAGCCCCTTGATGAGTTAGAATGGGTTAGCCCAATGGTGATCAATATCAAGAAGGACAGATGAATTAGAATATGTGTGGACTACAAGGATCTGAATGCTGCATGTGTCACAGATCCATTCCCTATGCCATTCACTAAGGAAATAATAGAAGGAGTTGCAGGGCGCAAAATATATTCCTTCACAGATGGGTTTTCTGGGTATTATCAGGTTAGGATTTCGCAGTAGGATCAAGAAAAGACAACATTTACTACTGAATGGGGTAGTTTTTCCTATACTGTGATGATTTTTTGATTGAAAAACACACTTGCTTGTATTCTCACGCATAGTTGTTCAGGCATTCAAAGATTTTATTGTTAACTTCTTATAGGTCTACCTAGATGATTGGACAATATATGGGCTTGTGAAAGATCATTGTAACAATCTGCACTTAATGTTTGAATGGTGTAGACAATTGCGTATCTCTTTGAACATTAAGAAATGCATATTTTCTATGCCATTTGGGATACTGTTAGGACATATAATATGCAAGGAAGGTTTGCTGGTTGATCTAGTCAAGGTTGCAGTCATTTTAAGGCCTGGAAGTGCCTACAAGTCAAAGTGAGGTGCGTGGATTTTTAGGTCATACATGATATTATAGAAAATTCATCAAAGGGTATCCCAAAATTGATGCACCCTTGGAAGAGTTACTAATGGGGAAAGGTACATTTTATTGTGGAGAACCACAACAACGCACGTTTGAGATATTTAAAGAGAAACTTACTACCACACCCATTATGTGCTTTCCCTCATGGGATAAACCATTTCATGTGCATGTGGACGCTTCTGGCATGGCCATTGGCAGCTGTGTTAGCTCAACCTTGTGAAGGTATTATAGATCATCCAATCTGTTTTGCTAGTAGGAAGCTGACTCATGCTGAATAGAATTATACAACTACAGAGCACGAAGCTTTGTCAATGATCTATGCATTGCACAAGTTTCGACAATACTTGTTAGCAACACTATTTGTGTTTTATACAGATCACATGACATTGAAGTACTTGGTAAACAAGCCCATCTTATAGGGGCGCATATGCAGATGGGTGCTCTTATTTCAAGAGTTTGACTTCATAGTTGTGGTGAAGCTAGGGAAAAGCAATTCTGGACCAAACCACTTTTCTAGAATCAACTCCGGAGAGGAAGCACAGATAATTGAAGAAACCATGTCAGATGCACAATTATATAGGTTACAATGCGCACGCCCATGGAATTAGAGGACATTGCTATCTTTCTACGAACAGGTATGGCACCAGAAGGAATGAAAGCATTAGAAAAGAAGCAGCTTGCTATACGTGCAACACCATTTATGTTAATCAGTGGTGACCTTTACAAGCTAGGCAGAGATGAAGTATTATGCCATTGTGTATTAGAGCATGAGCATAAGGATATCATGGAAGAAGCTCATGGTGGTATTGTAGGAGGCCATATTATGCAGGTGATGCGACTGCCCGGAAGATCCTACTTGCTGGATTATGGTGGGAGACATTGTATAAGGACTGTAAAGAATATTGTAAGGCGTGTGATTATTGTCAGCACCTAGGAAAACCAGGGTAAAGAGATGAGATGCCTTTGAGACCAATTACTAGTGCAGAACCATTTGAGAAATGGGCCATTGACTTTGTAGGACCTATTTCACTAGCCACGTGTAGGACTGGATCATGCTATATCATTACTTGCACATAGATTATCTCACATGGTGGGCAGAAGCAACACCTACTAAGGACTGTACAACAGCTACAACAACTAGGTTTCTATGGGAGAATGTTCTTACAAGATATGGATGTCCCTTAAGCTTGACAAGTGATAGAGGTACACACTTTTTGAATGAGACAATCAGGATCCTATTAGATGAGTTTATGGTTACACACCATAAAACTACACCCTACCATCCTCAGGAAAATGGAACTGCTGAGGCCTTCAACAAGATTTTGAGCCAGACTTTGACAAAAAATTGTGATGTTGGAAGAAAGGATTGGGATGACAAAGTGTCAGTTGTTCTTTGGGCATATAGAACAACTTACAAGAGATTGAACAAAGCCACACCATTTCAGTTGGTGTTTGGCACAGAATTGTTCTCCCTATAGAATTTATGTTACCTTCTTTGTGCATTGCATGTGCTGGAGGTCTAGCTGATGAACATGCTTTAGAAGAGTGTATCGAGAAGATGATTCAACTGGATGAGTGCTGAGCCATAGCACAATGGAGTCAGAAGCAGGAAAAGGCCAGGCAGAAGGCATGGCATGACAGAAACATAAGGGATAAGAAGTTTGAGATTGGACAAATGGTACTTCTTTATGACTCAAAGTTCTTGTGCCATCTAGGCAAGCTCAAAGTACATTGGTTGGGGCCGTATGTCATCACTTATATACTTGAATCAGGTGCTTGCCAATTAGAAGCACTTGATGGAACACGGCTACCTGGTTACTTTAACGGGAGTAGGTTGAAGCCCTACTATAAATAAGTCTTCTTGGTGTTTGTAATAAGGTAGTATTGCCATTTAGATTAGGTTTTCAATTATGTATTTCCTTAATGTATTTCCTTCATTGTCACTATGCTTTTTCAATTTAGTTGTTGTTTTTGTGTAATAAGCACGCTTGCGTGCATGAAGCTAATTACTATATGAAGAATGTCTATGCACAGAGGACTGCACATACCTTTAGTGTGGGGTGGTTGTAGTTATCCAAGTAAAAGACTGTGGGAATTGAAAGGTGAAAGGAATAAGCTGCTACGGGTGTGCTTTAAGTCAAAAGAAGATTGCTTCTCAAAAGTGACCAAGGATGGAGATGAATGAAAGAACAATATAATGAGGTAAGCAGAGGCCATGATAACTACTAGGAGAAGGTACAGTGATGAGGTACTTGGGTGCAAGGGCACGTGCTGAAGAGAAGTCTGTGACCAGAGGGTAGGAAGGCGTGCTAGAAGGTTATAGCTGGGGTGTGAAGATGTACTCGCATGGAATGAATGAATTTGGTTAATGAATGAGGGGATATTTGGTAGGTGAAGGAGTAATAAATGCATCAAAATTTGAAAAAATTATATAAGGATGGAATGTGGATTCATTTTTACCATTGCGACTAAGAGTATTTGAGGAAAGAGCCAAGTGTGAAGAGCCGAGTGATCGGGTTAAGGTGCGAAGGGTGTGAAACCAAGTGTGACAACCAAATCTGTGTGATAAGAAGCTTGCATTCCCTGGTGGTGAAGGGTTTGAGTGAAGTAGGGAGATAAAAGAGTTAGGTTACAAAGTTTCCACCTAGGGCACGATTGAATTGAGCTAGGGTTTGATTCGCAAAGTTGTAGAGTTAAAGAGGAGACATTTGCAAGGTAAAAATGACACCTAAGAAGGCATCTGTAGCAACAGTAAAAGGAAAGAAGAAGGTGGTCATTGAGGAGGAAGAGATGGCACCTGAAAGCCATTTTTTAGAAATGCAATATCCAGAAGGAGTCATCATCAGCCAGGAATGGGATTCACCCATCAGAAAGAGAAAAGTAAGTGAATACAATCACAGGACTTTGGAGAACAAGAAGGAGCTTGATTCCTTACTCACTGCTAGGACAAACAAGTGTACGACAGATGACATGCCAGTTTATGATGATGCAGGTGAGAAGCTTCTAAAGAGAATTGGGGTCTACCAATTATATGAGCTTCCATATTTTGGGAAGTATGAGCCCTTGTATCAGTGGCTCATGAGCAGGGTGCACGAGGACTTCTTCTACTTTGTAGGACACAGAGTTAGAATCTCATATGTGCTTATCTCATTAGTTACAGGTTTGAAGGCCACAGGAGAGGACATAAAAAGTGATCTCACAGATAAAGCCATGATTTTAAAGACCAGAACATGAGTTGGGGTACCTGAAGGGTCTGCGTGGAATGGATATAGACAAATTGAAGAACTGTTCAGTTGTGCAATCTGTAGCAACAACCTTGTTACAAAGTTGAATGATCAGGAGTGGTGGTCACAGGTAAATACTATGTGGTTACATGTGGCACGTAAGATGTCAGAAGGGGCAATCTACAACATTACAGGCTATATTGCAGAACAAATAATTGAAGAAGCACACACAAGAGGGAAGATCAACTTTGGGGCTGTTCTACTATCACTGGTATTCATGGAGATTGGAGTACCAGACGGACCGAAGGAAAAAGTATGGGAATACCCCATGGAGAACAAGTCACCAGCTGAAAGATTCAGCAAGTATCTATGTAAAGGGGCCATGACAGATGACGTAAAGCAAAGGGTGGAGAAATGGTATGACAGGCTCCATGCAACATTTGGAGAAGAGTGGCACATCCCAAAGGACCTACCAGTAGTGGTAGGGAAACAAGTCTAGTTTGCTTTATATCAACATTTTTGCATCACATGCTTCCCAATGAAAGATGGAGTTTGGAGCCCTTGGTGTAAATTGCCTTACACATTCACTGCAAGGTATTTCCAAGCATCTGTTCATAGATTTACAGACACGTGCCGACTGGTATTCAATGTAGATAAGGTAGAATGTGACTACCATACGTTGAGGAAGAAGTATGTGTATCCTGGAAGAAGTGCTTATACAGAGAGGATCATTTCGGAGGTGCTGAATATTAAGCCAATAAGTCTGGCTGTAGCAGATGTGGGGGCAACATTGGTGTATCTCCAGCTGAAGCCAAAGATGGAGAATAACAAGTATGTGGAAGGTGAGTTCACACTTCCAGCACCACCAAAGGGAAAGCATACAATGGAGAACATCCCAACGCCTAAGCCCACAGAGCCAATTGAAGTGGAGGATGAGGAGGAGGAGCGTGAAGATAGTGGTGGTTTGGAGCATAGAGGTAGGAGACATCCTATAAATAAGGGTGAAGCTGAGCATGCCATTACACCACCTCAGCCACAAGAGGGGGATGATGAGGACTTGAATGCAGTCCAAGGGGAGCACATGTTTAAGAGGGTGTTTAGGAGAACAAGGACCCAAGGTGCTACTCCAACCACTGTGCACAAATCACCTAGACTCTCTCCACAAAAGGAGGCAACCATGCAAAGAAGGAGGAAACTGAAGTTAAATGAGGAGGTAGAAGAGTCAGAGGAAAGCAATGCCTAATTATCCTACACTTCCAGAGAACACAGAAGAATAGGGTGAGGAATCAAAGGAAAAAGAAGAGGATGAGAAAAGACTAGAGGAGACAGCTGTAGAGAATGTTTAGGATATGGAGACACAAGTCCCAAATTTGGAAGCTAAAGTTCCTAAGCAACAATGGTCTAGAAGAACAAGTGGAGAGCACATTCCACCAGCCATGGGGTATGTAGAGGACGTAGGAAAAATTTTCCATGCCCGCTTCCAGAGCACGATAGCACAAAAGGATTTATTTGGCTAGGAGCTAATGGATGAGGATATGGTGACTGTGTGCACTCGAAAGAAACTATCATGGTCAATGCACACCCACATGGATGAGCCTGACTTTGATGTGTGTGAAGAGTCATGCATTTTGAGATGACTGAAGAAGGCACCCCAAGCTAGACACATGATAGTAAAGCCTACTGTCATGTCAGATGAGCAGGTCAAGCAACACATTGGTGAAGGTTTCTGCTGAGGTGGCTAGAAGAAACATGGAGAAAGCTGCAACGATCAGAGCACTGCATGCGAGGAGCTGAAGATAAAGGATGTAGAGATAGCACACATAACACAAGAGAGGGACTTCGCACAGAAGAAAAATGAGGTATTTATCAGCATCGCAGAGGAGATTGGGGACAATGTCATCAGAGCAAGGCCACACTTGGAGGCCAAGGTACCACAGACATTTCCTTCAGTAATACACTATGTAGGAAAGTTGGTGGACTTGGTACTTGAAGATGAACCTCTATGCATGCCAATGCCAAGAAGCTCAGAACAAGATGTTGAATGGAGAGAAAGCATCAGTGATGCGAAAGATTGCATCTTATGAAGGGTTGTTGCAAGCATTACAGGAAGTATTGAAGAAAGTAGATCAGGATTTAAACATATGCACAGCTCCAGAGGTGCTTATCAACATAAAGACCCTAGAAGAAAACAATGAGGTCTAGAAAGTGATGAAGGATGAGACATTGGGCCACACAGAAATATTGTCAATGGTTAAATAGAAGTGCGAGGCCCTGACAACAGCACAAGAGCCACACAAGACTCAGCTGGAAGAGCTTGGGAAGCTAATTACGTAGAAGATGGATCTTTTAGAAGGGAGAATGACATCAATGTCCAGTGTTGTGTTGGTTCTGTAGAATGAGAAAGGAGAGATTGCGAGGGATGAGTTGGAATCCATTGCTGTGGACATCCTAGAAAAAGTAGAACAAGCACTCACTGAATGACAGGTTTTGGAGGTTGAAATAAAGGAGGAGTATCCAGAGTTGATACTTCAAACTGATACAGAGGAGGCTGCCTCATAACCTCATAGAAATTATTTATTTATCTACATTCTTTCATTCTTATTCTTTCCATTCTTCTATTCTTTACTTCAATTTTTAGAGATACCCATTATCAGGATGACAATGAGATTAGTGTGGGGTAATGTTGATCAAAGAATACTTGTCAAAGATCACACAAGGAGTCCGTGCATGGGATAGAAGGCCTGGAACCAAGGGCGCAGAAGGAAAGGAAGGACCCATGCGCGGAAGGACAAGTTCAACTTTTCAGGACTTAGCCAATTTTGAGCATGAAGACCTATTTTTAGAAGATGGCGTGTGGAACACACCAACGATGCAGAGACGTGTGCGCCATGCATTGTCTATCTTTGGAGGAGTGGATCAAAGTGTTTTTGCATGGAGACGAGCTAAGAATAGGATTGACACTTCAGTTAACTACAAGAGGTCTATAGATAGCACACTTGCATGTGTGGCTATGCTTGTAAACGGTGTGTGGCTATCAATAGCATGCGGCCTATTTTTGGAATAGATAAGTGGTGAAGGGAAAGTCCCCACCCTATATATATGATGTTAGGTACATAGTAGAAAGGTATGTAGAGAATATACAGAGTGTGTGTAGAGTATGTGTGATGGATGTATGGAGGTATAGAGATATACACATATGACTGAATTACTGTATCAGATCCATACGTGCATTGGTATAGATTGACAATACTGTAAGGAGCTTCTGTATTTATTAATAGATGGAAGATATTGGCTGAATCTAAGTGTCATTCTGTGTGTAATTGAGTAGTGCATGTTATTAATTCAATCATGATTACTGTTTAAGCTTGTTCTTTCATAGATCTGAGGGTAGCATGCATTGTAGAATGATGGATTAGTTATGAATCTATATGTTTCTTCCTTCATCATGCTAACATCCTACTACAACAACCCTAAAGAGGGACCTGGTACCTTTGCGTGCTTCGGGTGAGCACTCAGTCAGTATGAGTTTATTATATTAAACGTAAGTCTGAGGTTTATGAGAATTTTAAAAGATGGAAATCCCTTGTGGAAAATGAATCAAATTCAAAGTTAAAATGCCTTATATATGACAATGGTGGTGAGTACTACAACAAGGCTTTCAATGATTATTGTTCAGTAAATGGAATACGCAGAGAAAGAACGATTCCTAAAACACCACATGAGAATGGTGTTGCAGAGAGAATGAATAGGACAATAATGGAACGTGCTAGAAGCATGAGGATACATGCTGGATTGCCCTTATAGCTTTGGGCGGAAGCAGTAGACATGACAATTTATTTAATTAACTATGGACCTTCAAGTACATTGGATGGTGGAATACCATAAGAAGCTTGGATTGGAAAAGATGTAGATCTTTCCTTTCTTAGAGTATTTGGCTCAAAATATTTTATGCATATTGATAAATAAATAGAAAAAATTTGGATGTAAAATCCAAAAGATGTACTTTCTTTGGTTATGGCTCTAATGATTTCAGATTTTGGTTTTGGGATTTAGAAGGTTATAAGATAATTAGGATTCGTGACATTAATTGGATTGAAAAGAGAATGTACAAGGATCAAGTTTTGGTACCCAAGGATGAACCAGTTGAAAAGTTTGTGAACGAAAATGAACTCTCAGATTTTAAATTGACACCTACAGGTTTACACAGTAACTGGTGTCGGTTAACCCCTGACCTTCATAGGTTTCCCATACCAGCGTCAGTTACAGAAAAGCATGACCAACGTTAGTTAGGTGAACTAGCGTCGACAGAAGGTGACCGGTGTCAGTCACTATCATATATAGATACAAATCTATAGGATGAGAAGATTGAGGCTCTGACACCCCAAATCTCAGTACAAAGATCAAAAAGGTTAAGTAGACCTCCAAAAATATTTTCACATTCTTTGTCTTATTTATTATTGATTGATAGTGGTGAACCAGAAAGCTTTGAAGAAGTAATGTAGGATAAATCCCACTAGTAGTGAGAGCATGGCATGGATGAGGAGATGGACTCCTTGGAACAAAAGTAGACTTGGAATTTGGTTAAGTTGGTAGCAGTTAAAAGAGCATTACAGAACAAGTGGGTTTACAGGATCAAGGAAGAAGAGGGTGGACATAAAAGGTACAATGCAAGGCTTGTAGTAAAGGGATTTGCACAAAAAATAGGCATTGAATTTGGTGAAATATTTTCTCCTGTTGTTAATATGACTTCCATTCGTACTGTATCGAGTTTAGTTGTAGTAGAAGATTTGCATTTAGAGCAACTTGATGTCAAGACAACATTCCTTCATGGTGACTTGGAGGAAGAGATTTATATGTAGCAGTCACTTGGGTATGAAGTCAAGGGTAAGGAGAAACTTGTGTGAAAGTTGAAAAAGAGCTTGTATGGGCTCAAGCAAGCCCCAAGGAAATGATACATGAGGTTTTATAGTTTCATGCATGAATGTGGTTATTTGAGATGTGAATCTGACCATTGTGTTTATTTCAAAAGGCTTGAAAATGAGAGCTATATTATTTTATTACTGTATGTGGATGATATGCTTATTGCAGGATTTAGTATGCAGGACATTGGTGAGCTTAAAGAAAAGTTAGCTCACACATTTGCAATGAAGGATTTAGGAGCTGTAAAGAGAATCCTTGACATGCAATTTCACAAAGACAGGAAGAATAAGAAGTGACATTTGTCTCAAGAGCATTATATCAATAAGGTATTGGAAAGGTTTAATTTGTAAAATTCAAAACCTGTAAGTACACCTATGGCTGGACACTTCAAATTGAGAAAAAATCAGTGTCCTACATCACATGAGGCGGTTGAGTACATGTCACGAGTTCTGTATGCTTCAACAGTTGGGAGCTTGATGCATGATATGGTTTGTACCAGACCAAACATTACACAAGTAGTAGGAGTTGTGAGTAGATTTATGAGCAATCCAGGTAAAGAACATTGGAAATCAATCTAATGGATTCTCAGGTATTTGAGAGAGACATCCAACATGCAGTTATGCTATGGAGAGTCAAATAATTCTTTATGTGTCTATGTTGATTCAAACATGGTTGGAGATTTGGATGGTAGAAGGAGCACCACTGGATATGTTTTCACAGTAGGTGTGATGACAATTAGCTAGATTTCGAGATTACAAAAGGTTTTGGCCTTGTCTACTATAAAGGTTGAGTATGTTGTAGCTACAGAAGCTAGCAAAAAGATGATATGGATGGGCAGGTTTATGGAAGAGTTGGGAAAGGAGCAAGAGCATTGTAGATTGTACAGTGACAGTCAAAGTGTGATTCATATGGAAAAGAATGCAACATTTCATTCAAAGATGAAACACATTCAGTTGAGATATCACTTCATATGCCAAGTATTGGAGGATGGGCAGCTGAAACTGGAGAAAATTCATACAAAGGAGAACCCTGTAGATATGCTAATGAAGCCATCAGTAAATGAGAAGTTGGAGCTACACTCTAGTTCTATTGGTCTTAAAGTTTGAGACTTGAAGAGGGAGAAATATGCCAAGGAAAGAAACAGAGGAAGGGGTTACACGATACAATGCAACAATTTATATCCAAGTAGGAGATTGTTGAATTGCAGAGCTTAATTACTTCACTGGCATGCTTTTACAGACTTGCTGGAATACACAGTAACCGAAGTCGATTGACGAACCGACGTCGGTCACCTAGGGATCGATATCGGTCAGGAAAGGAGGAACCGACCTCGGTTAAGGCTAACTAACATCGATTACCTATGCATGACTACTTTAATTAAGTCACGGGAATTAGATCTATATTTAGTTGTAAAGTGAATCTAATGGTTGTAATTACATAGATAAAGTGCCCTAAGTTTGTAGATTCTTATATAAGCATAAAGATAGGGTTAGAAGCAAATATTTTACAAGAATTGTAAAAGAAGTTTCTTTTGTAGAGAAGAAGAGAAACTTGTAGAGAAGAAAGTACATGACATACAAGAAGGTGTGAAAGATTGAAAATCTTCATTTTATTTCCTCTGTGATAATAGATTGGTTGTTTCTTGGTGGACATAGCCCATATTGGGTGAACCACGTTAAATCTTGTGTATTGTATCTTTTGGTTATTTCCATATTCATTATTTGTATGCTTGGATCTAATTTATATATCTGTACAACCAGTGTGCTAAGCCCAACATGGGAATCATGGGCATAGAGATGAAATTCCTTTAACGCTTATTACTAGTGCAGAACCTTTTGAGAAGTGGGCAATTAACTTTGTGGGTCCTATTTACCGACCCATGCGCATGACTGGATCACACTGTATTATAAATTATATAGATTATCTTTTACAAGGTGGGCAGAAGCAACACCTACAAAGGATTGCATGACAACTACAACAACAAGGTTTTTATGGGAGAACATAATCAACAGGTATGGATGTCTACCGAGTTTGACAAGTGATAGGGGTAATCATTTCTTTAACGAGACCATTAAGATATTATTGGCAAAATTTATGGTGGCACACCATAAAATAACACCCTATCACCCACATGGCTAATACAAATGCTGAGGCTTTCAACAAAATATTGGGGCATACATTGACGTAGAGCTATGATGTTGGAAGGAAGGATTGTGATGATAAAGTCTCTATTGTACTTTGGGAATATAGGACAACCTATAAGAGGTTGAATAAAGTATTACCATTTCAATTGGTGTTTGGCGCAGAGGCTGTTTTGCTAGTAGAATTCATGTTACCTTCCATGCGTATTGCGTGTGTAGGAGGATTGGACGATGAGCAAGTACTTGAAGAGTGTATTGATAAACTGATGTAGTTGGATGAGAGGCGCACTATTGCTAGGTGGAGTCAGAAGACAAAGAAGGCCAAACAAAATACATGTCATGATAGACATATTAAAAACAAGCAGTTTGAAGTTGGACATATGGTTCTCTTGTATGATTCAAAAGTTTTGGGCCACCCTGGAAAGCTCAAAGTGCAATGGTTAGGACCGTATGTTGTTACTTACATACTTGATTCAGGTTCTTTCCAATTATAGGTGTTGGATGCGACATGACTGCCCAGTTATTTCAATGGGAGTAGGCTGAAGCCCTACTATAAATAAGTCTTCTTGGTGTTTGTAATAAGGTAGTATTTCCATTAGATTAGATTTCCTTTAATACATTCCTTTATATGTGTTTCCTTTCATCGTTGTTATGCTTTGTCTATTTAGTTTAGTGTTTTGGTGAAATAAGTGCACTTGCGCGCTAGTTGCTGACTACTAGCTATATAAATTCATGCGTAGAGGACCACACATACAATTAGTGTAGGGTAAAAGAAAAGCAACAACGCATCGAAGGAGTGGAGATTTAAGAAGACTTTAAGTACTAGAGGAGCACGCGTGTTTTTGGTGATGTTGGTTGCAGGAAAATGGTGGTAAAAGGTCATAAGGAGAATGGTGATAATAAGGACGATGCAAAAGGAAAAATCCATGTACAAGGAATGAATGCACATGGTAACATGACGTAGGAAGTGGTAGAAAGAACTACTTGGTATAGGACATAGAGGTGGATGTACTCAGGTGCATGGTGTGCGCGAAGGATGTATGGGGTCAGAGAAGTAGTTTTGTGCACTAAAAGGTTGTAGAGGTTGCACATGGTGGAAGTGCGTTTGGGACTGCGGAAAAAAGGGAAAAGTGGAAGTAAATGTAGTCATATGGTGGTAGGTGGAAAAAATCAAATGCAGTTAAAAATTAAAACACTATAAAAGGAGCGTCAAGGTAATTCATTTTTACCTTACCTTGTGTGAATTTGTGAAGATTGATCGTGTGACCTAAGGAAAACTTTGACAATCAAGTGAGAAATTGATTGCAAAGTTGGAAAATCATGTACCAGAGGGAAAAGTGGAACATGATTGAGTGAGGAGATTCTATTTGGAGGGTGTCTTATAGGTTGGATGGTGTGGTTTGGATTCAGAGTTTCTTTTCCTAGGGTTTTGCAAGTTAGGGCATGAAATTCATAAGTTAAGTTAAATGCAATAGTGTTATGCCTAGGGTTTGTAATAAGAGGGTTGAAGTATTAAGAAAAGAAAGGCATGAGGTAGAAATTAGATTTTTACATGGTTGAAATGGCACCAAGGAAACATGCGACCATGTCACCAAAGAAAAGAGGCAAGGGTAAAGAAAAGCCAACCCCCACAGTTGATTTTCAGGAGGAGTGGTATTTAGAAATGTAGTACCCAGATGGAGTGCTAATGGGAAAAGAGTGGACATCCTGTGTTAGGAGTAAGGTAGTTATTGATTACAATCATGGTAAAAAATTAATGACACGTGACATGGCGAAAGATCTCATTCGACCAACAGAAGAAAGAACCGAGGATGATAAACCGGTTTGTGATGATAGGGTAAAGAGGGTATTGAAGAATGTTGGATTAGTACAAATCTATGAGCTTCCATTCTTCAGGAAGCCTAAAAGTGTTATATCAATGGTTAATGTCATGCGTACATGAAGACCACTTCTACTTTATAGGAAGGAGGATTCACATTACCACGTAGTTGATTGAAAAGTACACTAGACTCATTAATATTGGTAACTTCTTTAATGATGATCTAGGTAATGATGCTGAGGTAAATAAAACACCAAAGGAGTATGAGTACAAAAAGGGAGGATGCATGTTTGATATTGTGAAGTTGGATGATCTTGTCATGAGGATGGTTACACAGTTTCTCACAAAGTTAAGTGGATAGGATAGATGGAAATAAGTGAACAAGAGGTGGTTCTATGTATGTATGAAAATATCATAAGGAACCATATGCAATATCACCTCCTTTATTGCTAAAGATATTATTGATGCCACAAGCGATGGTGAAAAGATCATGTTTGGGAACATCTTGCTGCTAATAGTGTTCTTAGAGATTGGGGTGCCTAATGGCTCTAGAGACAAGATATGTGAATATCCTGCAGAGAATCCCTCCCCTGCAAAATGATTTCCTAGTATACCTGTGACACAATGACACCGGTCTACAAGCCACGTATAGATAAGTGGTATAAGTGGATTCGTGATGCGTTTGGTGTGGAATGGAGAATCCCAAAACAATTGCCCACCTTTGTAGATGGAGTTACCAATTTTGTTGTGTACCAACATTTTTTCATTGGGAGGTTTATGTTGATTGCTGGCACTAAGAGCCCAAGGTGCAAAATTATGTTTTCCTTTTCAGGAGAGTAATTTCAGGCTGCAGTAAATAGGTTCAAGGAAGTGCAAAAATTAAGGTATGACTTGAGTAAAGTAGATAATGAGATGCTTCAACAACTTGTCTACCCCAAGAAGCATGCCTATGTGGAGAAGTATGTCTCAGAGAGCATACATTTGATGAAACCAATAACCTTGCCTATAGATTCAGTGGATGCAACCATAATATATGTTTACCTAAGGCCTCAGTTTGTGGATGGGCCATTCATAGAAGATGATGTGAGCATTCTCGAGGAACCCTCCACGTGTAAGAAGGTTGAACCAAAGAAGTGTTGAGTTGCGGCGTTAAATGGCTTCACAAATAGCATGTATTTTAAGCTTGTTAGGTTTACACAGTAACTGACGTCGGTTGGCTAGCTGATGTCGGTCACCTAGAAGCAACCGACATCAGCTGGGTAACCAACATCGATTATCTGTGTGTTATTGTTTTTATTTTAGACGCGTATTTAGATCTGACCCTTGGTTATAAAGGTGATCGAAGGGTTGTAAATGCATAACTAAGTTGCCCTAATGTTTGTATATGCTTATAAGCTAGAAAACTAGGGTTAGAAAGTAGAATTGACTTGTATTCAGAGAAGGATTTTCTTGGAAAGAGAAAAAGAGAAGCTTGTGAAGGAAAAGTATTGTACATCCATGAGAGGTGTGGAAGATTGTAAATATTCATTGTATTTCTCTTCATGGGTAAAGAATAATAGATTAGTTGTTTCTTGGTGGATATAGCCCACATTGGGTGAACCACTTAAATCTAGTGTTACTCATTCTTCTCTTGTTTATTTTTCTTCTAGTATAATTTCTATATTTATTGCTTTCATGCATAAATATGAATATATATATATGTACAACTGGTGTGATTTAACCCCAACAACTGGTATCAAAGATTTGTTTAAGGCTTTTGTGTGTTGATAGATTTACTCACAAAGGGATTTCTGATTGAGTGGGAGCACAACAATGGCAAAAGATAACAAATACAAAGTGGAGAAATTTGACGACCGTAATTATCAATTATGGAAGATGCAGGTGGAAGATTATTTGTATCAGAAATATTTATATTTACCATTGGATGTGAATGCAAAGCCTACAAAGATGACTGATGAAGAATGGAAGATTCTTGACAGAAAGGCTCTGGGATCTATAAGATTGAGCCTGATAACATTTGTAGCTTTTAATATTACTGAAGCAACAACCACATGGTAGAGTTGATGAAATCTTTAGCTAATTTATATGAAAAACCAAGTGCTTCAAATAAAGTTTATTTGATGAAGAAATTATTTAATTCAAAAATGCAAGAAGGTGGATATGTATCAAGCCATTTGAATGATTTTATTCCATTGTAAATCAATTAAAATCAGTTAATATTCCATTTGATGATGAAGTGAAAGAACTTTTATTCTTATGCTCTTTGCCAGATAGTTGGGATAACTTGGTAATGGTTGTTAGTAATACAACATCTGCTACTAATATTTTAAAGTTTGATGATGTGGTTAGTATAATCCTGAATGAAGAAATACATAGGAAAAGTACAAGAGAAGTCATCATCTGGAAATGCTTTGAATGTAGAAAGAAGGGGAAGGCAAAAGGAGAGATCCAAAGAGAAAGAATAATGGGAGATCAAAGTCAAATATGGCAGATCTAAATCCAGAGTAAAGGAATAACCTGCTGGAATTGTGGAAAGAAAGGACATGCAAAGAAGGATTGTTGGTTCAAGGAAAACAAAGAGAATCTACCAAATAAAAGGTAAAGAGGAAAATGTTGCAACTGAGGTAATGCAAGATGCCCTTATTCTCTCCTTGGATAATAAAATAGAATCTTGGGTTTTAGATTCAGGAGCTTCTTTCCATGCTACCCCTAATAAGGGTTATTTCAGAAATTATGTCCAGGGTAATTTTGGGCATGTTTATTTAGGAGATGATGAACCATGCAATATTATTGGTAAAGGGGAAGTTCATCTAAAATTTTAGAATGGAAATACATGGGTATTGAAATATGTGAGGCATGTGCCAAGCCTCAAGAGAAATCTAATTTCTGCAGGACAACTAGGTGAATCTGGTTACATGGTTACATTCACAACCAACTCTTGGAAAGTTACCAAGGGATCTCTTGTTGTAGCAAGAGGAAAGAAGGTAGGAACATTGTATTTGTCTACCTATGTATTACTGATTCCTTTTCTTTTCTATCTACTTCAGATTCAGATACAAGCATGTGGCATAATCAGCTAGGCCATATGAGTAAAAAGGGAATGCAGATTTTAAAGGAAAAGGGTAAGTTATTAGATTTGAAACATTTAGATCTTGATTTCTGTGAGCATTGCATATTTGGAAAGAAAAGAGAGTGAGATTTCTTAAAGTTGGGGCAACAAAGAAGGAGCAAAAATTGGAGCTTGTGCACTCAGATGTGTGGGGACCAGCCCAGGTAGCTTCTCATGGAGGATCCCAATATTATGTGACTTTCATTGATGATGCCACAAGAAAGGTATGGGTTTATTGTATAAAGCGTAAATATGATGTTTTTGAGACTTTTAAAAGATGGAAAGCCCTTGTGGAAAATAAAAATTGTTTAAAGTTAAAATGCCTTAGATCTGACAATGGTGGTGAGTACTGCAACAAGGCTTTCAATGATTATTGTTCAGTGAATGGAATACACAGAGAAAGAACGGTTCCTAGAACACCACAAGAGAATGGAGTGGCTGAAAGAATGAACAAAACTATCATGGAACATGTAAGAAGCATGAGGATACATGTTGGATTACCCTTACAGTTTTGGGTAGAAGCAGTAGACGACAATATATTTAATCAACCATGGGCCTTCAAGTGCACTGGATGGTGGAATACCAGAAGAAGCTTGGACTGGAAAAGAGGTAGATATTTCTTTTCTTAGAGTATTTGGTTCAGAAGCTTTTGTGCATGTTGATAAAGAAAATAGGAAGAAGTTGGATGCTAAATCCAAGAGATGCACTTTTATTGGTTATGGCTCTGGTGATTTTGGATTCCATTTTTGGGATTTAGATGATGCTAATATTGTTAGGAGTCGTGATATTGAATGGAATGAAAAGAGAATGTACATGGATCAACTTTTAATGCCTAAGGATGAATCGGTTGAAGAGTTTGTGGAAGAAAACAAATTTTCAGATTTAAAACAAACATCTACAGGTGACACCGGTGTCGGCAGCCTATACCGACATCGGTGTAGAAGTATAGGACCGACGTCGGAAGCCAAGACCAATGTTGGTAATCAGAGGACCAACATTGGTTACCATGACTGAAGTCAATAGAAGATGATATGGTGTCGGTCACTGTCAGAGATTGATACAAATTTAGAGCACATACAGAATGAGCCTCAATCACCCCATATCTCTATGAGAAGGTCACAACGGGTAAGTAGACCTCTAGAAATATTTTCACCTTCCTTATTTTATCTATTATTGACTTGATAGTGGTGAACCAGAAAGTTTTGAAGAAGAAATGCAGGATGATACCCACATGAAGTGGGAGCATGACATGGATGAGGAGATGGACTCCTTGGAACATAAATCAGACATGGGATTTGGTTAAGTTGCTGGCAGCAGTAAGAGAACATTATAGAACAAATGGGTTTACAGGATCAAGGAAGAAGAGGGTGGATAGAAAAGATACAAGGCAAGGCTTGTGGTAAAAGGGTTTGCATAAAAACTAGGTATTGATTTTGGTGAGATTTTTTCTCTTGTAGTAAAAATGACTTCCATTCGTACTGTTTTGAGTTTAGTTGCAGTAGAATATTTGCACTTAGAACAACTTGATGTTAAGACGACTTTCCTTCATGGTGATTTGGAGGAAGAGATATATATGCAACAACCACTTGGTTATGAAGTCAAGGGTAAGGAGAAACTTGTGTGCAGGTTGAAAAAGAGCTTGTATGGGCTCAAACAAGCCCCAAGGCAATGGTATATGAGGTTTGATAGTTTTATGCATGAGCATGGTTATATGAGATGCGAATTTGATCATTGTGTTTATTTCAAGAAGCTTGAAAATGAAAGCTATATTATTTTGTTACTGTATGTAGATGATATGCTTATTGTAGGATCTAGTATGCACGACATTATTGAGCTTAAAGAAAATTTAGCTCATACATTTGCAATGAAGGATTTAGGAGCTGCAAAGAAAATCCTTGGCATGCAAATTCATAGAGATAAGAAAAACAAGAAATTGTATTTGTCTCAGGAGGATTATATCAATAAGGTGTTGGAAAGGTTTAAAATGCAGAATTCAAAACCTGTAAGTACACCTATGGCTGGACACTTTAAATTAAGCAAAGATCAGTGTCCTACATCACATGAGGAGGTTGAGTACATGGCACGGGTTCCATATGCTTTAGCAGTTGGAAGCCTTATGTATGCAATGGTTTGTACCAGACCAGACATTGCACAGGCAGTGGGAGTTGTGAGCAGATTTATGGCCAATCCAGGTAAAGAGCATTGGAAAGTAGTCTAATGGATACTTAGATATTTGAGAGGGACATCCAACATGCATTTATGTTATGGAGGGTCAGATACTTCTTTATGTGGCTATGTTGATTCAGATATGGCTAGAGATTTGGATGGTAGGAGAAGCACCACTGGATATGTATTCACAGTAGGTGGCACGACAATTAGCTAGATTTCGAGATTGCAGAAGGTTATGGCCTTGTCTACTACAGAGGTAGAATATGTTGCAGCTACAGAGCTAGCAAAGAGATGATATGGATGAGTAGGTTTATGGAAGAGTTGGGAAAGGAGCAAGAGGATTGCAGATTGTACAGTGATAGTCAAAGTGTGATTCATTTGGAAAAGAACTCAACATTTCATTCAAGAATGAAACACATTCAGTTGAGATATCACTTCATATGGCAGGTGTTGGAGGATGGGTAACTGAAACTGGAGAAAATTCATACAAATAAGAACCCTGCGGATATGCTAATGAAGCCATTGGCAAAGGAGAAGTTGGAGCTTCACTCCACTTCTATTGGTCTTCAAGTTTGAGACTTGAAGAGGAAGAAACAAGCCAAGGAAAAGGATCCAAGAATGGAGTTGTATGGTACAATGCAACAATTTATCTCCAAGTGGGAGATTGTTGAGTTGTGGAGCTTAAATTGCTTCATAAAATAACATGCATTTACTAACTCTGCTTGCTAACTGAGTTTCACATAGTAACCACATTGGTCTTGGGGGAACCTCAGAAGACAAGGATGAACCGACATCGGTAGGTAATCGACATCGGTATGTTAATGGTATTTATATTTAACTCACATGAATTTAGATCTAACCCTTGATTATAAAGGTGATCTAATGATTGTAAATGCATAGTAAGTTTCCCTAATGTTTGTATATGCTTATAAGCTAGAAAACTAGGGTTAGAAAGTAGAATTAACAATTGTATTGAAAGAAGTTTTCTTGGAGAGAGAAAAAGAGAAGCTTGTGAAGGAAAAGTATTGTACATCCATGAGAGGTGTGGAAGATTACAAATCTTCATTGTATTTCCTTTGTAAAGCATTTGAATAATAGATTGGTTGTTTCTTGGTGGATGTAGCCCACATTGGGTGAACCACGTTAAATCTGGTGTTACTCTCTTCTCTTGTTTATTTTTCTTCTGGTTTATTTCCATATTTATTGCTTTCATGATTTAAATTGATATATATCTGTACAACTGGAGTGATCTAAACCCAACAAGAACATGAGCGTGAAGAGACCCTGTTGTTAGTATTCGAAGGAGTGGGCAACAGATCCATTTGTTTCCTACTTCTAGCACACCTCGAGGTTAGGCAAACCTCTAGTAACTGAAGGAGATATTTTTTGGGGATCCACTCTTCATGTTAGAATGAAATGCTAGATCAAGTCCCCATATAAAAAGAAGCATGAAGCATATCAGTAGCTGGTGGAATATTAGAAAAATACTATCAGGAGGAAGGAGCTGATCCATCAAGAAGCACCTAGTTAAGTCATATGCTTGCCAACCCATCAAGTTCTATACACATAGCTTAATAATGACATGACCAGTTCATGCTACATGAAACTACATAAGATGCACATGCTATGGATTCAGATGAAGAGGGTGTTGGGGCAGCTACATCATAGCCTTATTGCAAGGAGAACCCAAAGTAGACTGGAACATGACCAAAGGCGCACGAGTCTTGCCCACCCTAGAGCTAAAGCACAGAGTGGAAAATTAAGTGCAATGTAGATTAGTAAACCATTGTGGTGGAGGATGAGGTTGCCAACGTCATAGGAGGAAAGAAATGAAGAACTTGAAGGCTTGAAGGGGATTTGAGTGGAGAGTCACGCTTTGTTGCCATTTTGCAAGGACACCTTGAGGAAAGAGATGAACATATGTTTCCTGAGGACCCATCATGAAATATGTTGAGCATCCCAACAAGGTTCAATGTGTTAGGCACCAAAGTCATCATCCATGGATAAACCAATTGTTATTTGGTAGTCATTTGATAAAAAAGGTGTTTACGCTCCCTTGTATAAGAAAGATGTTGTCTTCCCTGTGATTCCATATTGAGGAGCTAGAATTTCAAGTAAGCAACTAGTTATTGTTGGACACCTATGAATCTTCAATCTCTAGGGAAATACATCCGGTAGTTAGATTATAACCAGTTGACGGATGAACAAGTGTGTAACACGCTAAATAATTCAAGTCCTCCTATCATTGGCTCGGATAGTGGGATCCATTATTTTTGAGCGGTATGAATAAGCATGTTCACTGATCCTGTTTAAAAGGAAGTGGAGTTGAGAAGAATAAAGAAATAATTGAGAGGGATAAGGAGATAAAGGAGAAGGAAGAAATTATTGCAATTGAGGTAAGAGTTGAGGGATGCCTAAATTACAGATGTATGTGTTGTTAAAAATGCAAAGTGCATAATAGATAATTTTAGATTGGATACCCATACCTCTTCACCCTTAGATAAAACAACATATGAGTCTGCCTTTTATTGTCTTAAGGAACTTACGCGCATAATTACTTCCCATCTGGTAACCCTCACTCTAGAATTTTCAGGAAAAGTTATGGCGTGGAAGAAGCAATAAGAAATCTTTCACATTGCAAGCCACCATTTCAGTCAGTATAATGAGTTATTAGAATTGCGTAAAGGTTTGACACTCACACTCAATGGCAGAGGTTGTGTAAAATAATTGTGAGATACACTCCTCTCATGATGGTGGGGCTTCTGGTTCAAAAGATGAAGAAAATCTCTTCCTTCAACATAAAGGGAACAAGGCAAATCAAGAGAAAATATTGGCCAAAGTTAAACCTTTTGTAAATACTCATTATAGGGCCTCAATTAAGAAGAAGTTGAAGGAACTATACCCCATTTCTTGCACAAAATGAATGCACTAACATAGATTGAACAATAGTCTGGATACCCTACATGAACTAAAGGCTAAGGGTGAGGAATTAACATTGTATGCAAATCATCTGCTTTGATAGGGGATGCGCATTTACACAGGCGTGTAGTGAACTAGGAGAGTTTGAACACATTGGAAGGTTGGTGAATAAGGAGTTCCCTCTTCTGTTTGCTTGATAAAATTTAGATTCTTTCATTCTTTGGCAAAAGCCTCATGAGGATCAGGACATTCTCAATTCTTTATCTTTGGGCATAGATCAAATACATTGTTTCTGAGGACAGACAAGGCATACTTTGTGGGGTAATGTTGGGACCTTCAAAATATAACTAAGTCCTATTGAAAGTGCGTATGCGCGCAAGACCATGTGAAGAAATATGCAAAGGAAGGAGTATGGGAAGCACGTGCATGGATACAATGATTCCTACATAGGGGAATAACTTGGGACAACTCAAGGCCTTACTTCATAAAGGTTGAGGAATTGCCAATTTTGGTCTTTCAGATGTTACAATATTTCCAGAACATGAGTGGGCGCCACATCAAGAGAAGATGCTATACATACATAGCATCTATACATTGGAGCATAATTACTAAGTAGTTGGAATTCTAAATCATGAAGAATTGGAGGCTCTCATAAGGTTATTTTGGGACAATAGTAGGATGTTCGACATGTAGTGTTTTTAACTAAATAGGGCACGAAACTCAAGTTCATCTATTAGAAAATCTATCACTAGAATCAGATTACATGCTCTCTATGTTTGCTCTCAAATAAAGTGGCAACATGGATATTATCTAGCATGCAACCTGAAGCTTGTACGTAAAGGATGCTTAGGTGGTGAAGGCATACAGTCCCCACTTCTATACAATATATATTTGCATGATTCTAGGGATCCATGGTTTTATTAGTGTTATGTCTGGTGGTTTATGAGCGACACATGTGCTTATGTGATACTCTGTATGAATGTATTCAACTATCTTTGTTTTGAAGTAACTTAATACAATGACACTATGTGGTTCACACATTGGCATTGACATATCTGTTTCTGATATCTTGTATGGTATAAGTTGACTCTATTAGTTCTCAGTCCAATTCTTTATACATATGGTTAAGATTTAATGTGTTTGTGGCATATCATCGTCCATGTTTGTTATGGATCTAGTTTATATATGTGTTTATCATGTTAACTCCTTGACAAAGCTGCCATAAAAGAGCTAGACTTGAATACCTTTGCGCACTTCGGGTGAGGTGCTCAAGATCTGTGGATAGGTGATCAGTTCATCGCGCCTTGGGTTGTTTAGTCAACATCCTAACATACTACACTCCTGCACTTTTTTATTATTCCATCTCAGTAAAATACTTGGCAACATAGTTATGCTATTAGGTGGTTTCTTGATATCACTCGGTCACATTTACAAATTGCACAAATAACTTGGGTACTAAGATCTATACCTATCTTAATTTATTTAAATTTTACAGTTGAAATTAGTAACCTCCTAGCCTGCATAACTATGAGCAATTCTCAAGATTATATTTTTCTTATAAAAGTTACATTAACTCGAATTAATTTTAATTCTTTTCATAAAATAATATAAATTTATAAAATAAAAAATAGTCAAGATTCCACACCTTTGCTTTCAAAGCCATCCTCCAAAAAATTACACACAGTATTTATTATATCACTTCACATGTCCTTTCACAAATCATTAACAAACAACAATAATGCCATTAAGATTATATCTTCTTACACAAATTTATGTAAAATATAAATCTATAAATGCTGTTCAACAACTACTCATATGATCTAGGGAAGTAACCAATCCCTTAAAATTATCAACCATACAATCTCGTGGACTAAATACCTGAATTGGTGTGACTACCCATCAAAATACGATTGTAATTTCAAATTATTCCCAATTAATACATGATATTAATAATTCAAAGCACTAATATAATGATATTCCTAACATTCCAGACATCATTACTACATAAATTTTTATACTAGTAAAAATGATTGATTTCACATACATATAATTTTGTGAATTAATTTATCCCACATATAAAGAGAGACGATAACTGTGTTTAATCCATTGATTTAACAAATATAGAAATATTTATAGATTTAAATTAATTACATGAGTCACAACGAAATGATAAATCAATAAAGTGACAAATTTGACCTAAGCAATAAGCTATTAAATTTGAAACCCTAGTTGCAATAGATGCAATAAAAGACTTACTGATTTCACAAAATCTCAAAGATATGTCGAGCTAGAAAACTAATGGAACAAGAATGCATATAATTCCATATGAGCCTAGAAAAATGCAAAGTTGTCGGGAATGTAGGATAAGGGCACCTGGACTGGGTAGGGGCACCTAAATGCCTATCTGCGCAGAACCTCAAAAATTGAATTTTACAGGGTTGCAAGATGTTCTCTAGATGTCTTTGTTAGTCACCTATATGTCGTTGGTTGATCGTCGAGTTCACCTGAAACATGCAAACAGAAAGAGCACCTACAAAACCCCAAAACATCAAATCCCAAAAATAAAAAGATGCAAATGGGGAGTCAGACTAACCCTGGTAGTCACATAATTGAATGAATTTATGATTCAGGTGCTGTTAGGTTGTGGAGCCTGTTTTCATGTGTGAAAGTGTTGAAGACTGTACACTAAGAGTACTGTACACTTTTCATGTATCCTCGCCGGGGTTCGGGGCCTGGTTGGGCCCTGAGCGGGGGTCTGGGGGCGCAGCCCCCGATTTTTTTTTTTAGGTGTAAATTTTTTTTTTTGCCTCGAAAAAATGCACCCGACATATCGGGAAACATGCTCTTCTCATATGGGTGAGATTTTTGACCCATAGATTTATGGGACGGGTTTTTCCCATGGTTTTGATACCCATGGTTTTGTAAAACTTCTTAAGCAGTTGTCTATTTATATGGTTTTATGCATATGATAGAGGTATGAGGAACATTGCAGATGTGCTTTGAATTCGGCTGTGAATTCTGTAGAGTTTGTTGAGCATAGCTCCAAACAGATCTGGGTATTGTATTAAGAGAGCGGTGGCTTGTAATAAAATCTGAGCAAGTGATTCTTGGTGGACGTAGCCCAAATTGGGTGAACCACGTTAAATACTGTCTCTTTGTGTTGTGTTATTTTATTCTGCAATTTTATTTGAGATCTGTAATCATTTCTGCATATTAGTTTCTACTGTTGCGATTCTGTGAGGGATTATTCCACATATTTTATCCCTTATTTCCTAACAGGTGCTGCACTACATTTTAGACTCCATGTAGTTCTACGTGTGTGTGTGTAAAAAACATGCCCTAGGTGGCTCTTATGCAAGATGCACTTGATAGAGAGAAATAACTAGATGTAGCGAATGTAAGTAGACGCGCACATGGAAAAATAAACTTCCCCTCCTATGAAATGTATGCAGAATAATGCAGTCCCTTGTCCCTTGAATGATATCTATATGGATGCTTTGATGTTCTTGAAATGCCTTTCAATGCAACCTTAGTTGATAATAAAAGATGTTTAGAGCATGGTCCTTTATTATGGTCACATAGCTTTGTATTTATATGATTCCCTTGGTTGAATTTTGTAATTAGCCATGAAAAGGCCCACCCATAAGAAAACAAGATTCCCAATAGCTAGAAAAGACCCAAAAGATGTGAGCAAGATACAAAGAGGTCAGGGCGCCTAGAGGGGACAGGGGCACCTGGGCACTGGTCTCCAGACTCAAAAAAGCTGAAGCATTGAAAGTCAAACTAGGAAATAGGGTGTGTAAGACAAAGAAGGAATGAAAATATGCCAAAGACAGTGGTCACTTAGTAATTTTATCATTTAGGAATCATATGAATAGTGGTATGTGATCAGGACTTAGAAATATACCCAAGTGTGTGATTTAGCAGCTACATTTTCCCCCACTTTATGTTGTTGAGTGAATGCTTGATAACATAAAGTAGATAAGATATGTGTACCTGATAACATGTAGATCGATGGTGAAAAGTGTGCCAAGGAGACAAGAAAAAACGTGGAGTGATAAAAATGAAGCGTGGAACCTAAAGAAGAGGAAGTGACCTTAGGGGTGAAAAATGTATGTGTATATGTTGCATTGTACCAGTTCTTGATGTCATTTGATTCTTGATGATATGATTACTTCTTCCCATAATAATGGACCTGTAAAATAGAAGAGCAAAAGAGTATTCAAAGTCACGTATATGTGAAAAATTCGATCTAAGTATGAAAAAAGTGTGTAAAAGTATGTAAAAATGTGAAAAGGAACATGTGCACCTAATCTGTGATGAGTGAAAGGATAGAAAGGATCCTAAAATTTTTGTAGAAGAACAATTTTTTTGGGTGATCTCATGCTAAGTGACAATTTGTTGGGTGATCTCATGCCACGACAAAAGCAGTGTAGGGAGAAAGGTCTAGTGTTATTCTCCATCCTTTAACCGCTTCCTAACAACTTATGCACTACTATAGATGGTGTAATCCTGCTTTGTTCAAATCCGATCCATTTCGATCCACTTTGATCCAACATGAATAGAAAAAAAGGAGAAAGCATGCATGCTAATTACTGGAGGACTGTGTCTATACTGAGAAAATCGCTCTATATACTTTTGTTAACCATGTTGATATGAGAAAAATGTTGTAACTTCCCCTTGGTCATAGGTACCCATGAAGGGTCAGGAGCACCTAGGCACTCATGTCTATATCTAGGCACTGGTGTCTATGCTGATATGAAGACCCAAGTCAAAATTTGGGTAGTACTATCATTGTGTTTGTGCTCTTTTCCTATATTGTAGGTTTGAACTGTGACTGTGTATTGTTGAATGGGGTGATTGATTCACCCAATATATTCCCCCTGTTTATGGTGTATGCGATGTCGCTAGGAGGATGTGACCTAAAGGAGAAGACCAAAAACTGATCTGAAAATGATGCCCTATAGGGGGGAGGTAATGTGCTTGGTAGAAACCAAGGCACATGCAAACAAAGTGGTTGGAAATAAGTGTTAGTGTAAGCAAGACAAATACGCATATAAAAGACAATATGTAATCTAGTAAGTAAGAAGAAAATTTAGACTACAAAAAGTGGGTTGCAAACATGGGACATTGTTCACAATGTCGTAAGACAAATAGGGTCAAAGCAGCCAAAAACATATAATGTACACACATGACAAAGGGTAAAGCCTGCAAACAATGGAAAACAATAAAAAACAATGGCAAGCAAAGTATCAGACAACCATGGTAACAAATAGTCTTGCAAAGAAAATGTCACACATGAAGCACTTCTTAGCATGTTAGAAAGATAAAAAGTATGTCAAAGCATGTATGATTCGATATAGTAGTGTGTTAGTATGAATAGGGAATAATATAAATCAAAACAATATCACATGTGATGTGTACAAAAGTAGATGCCCCCAGGAGCCACTATGGGACTAGTAAGAGATACAATGCCAAGCATCTGTGTTGTGTGTAATGATCTATGTAAAGGCTGTATTCACAACTAGAAGGAAAGTGAAGGTGCATGTGTACATATTATAGATAATGACATATAAAGTGTATGTATGACATGGTAAGAAAAGTGTACATGCGAGCATAAGTAAACAAGAACAATATGCAACCAAGATATGCAATATATTGTGAATGTGAATGGAATATAATGTAGTGTGAGTGTGATAGGAGCAATGTGCCCCCCAAGTGAATGTGAATGAGTATGCATGAGATGAGTTTTATATATAAAAAGAGCCCTTGGCAATCGAGAATAAACCATAGAACAAAAGTACGTTGTAGGGAAATGGTTTGAATTATGCACTAGAAAGATATGATCGAAAAATTACAGAGTGTAGAGAGTGGGTGAGTGAGTTGAGATTCATTTCAAATTTACACCCTCAATAGTTGAGTATAAATCGTGGAACTAGCGTGTGTCATAGGTAAGTGTGTTGTGTAAGAATGTGATACTAGAAAGATGTGTCGTGAATGTACCAAGTGTGAAATGTGTAATGTGTAATGATGTGAGGTTCATGAATGTAGTATGCCCTCAATAGTCAAGTATGAACCATAGCACAAGATTTCATCATAGGGTAATGATGATACAAGTTGAGTATCAAGTGATTTGTAATGATGTGTAGGACATATTAGACATTTAAGCACAAAGATATAATTACATGAGTTGATATAAACATTTGATAGCAATGCAAAGGGTGGGAAGAAGCTATGATGCCCCCAAGTGTGTCAACGATGGAGATTTATGTGGTGACACGAGAGGTACCATGCCATTATGGGAGATCCTCATCTGTGTCATTATAAGAGAGAGGGTCAACACAATGGTAGGTAGAAGCAACAGTAGGACCATCACATGATGGTAGAGTTTGAAATGGGTCTTGAGGATCAAAATAAGGCATATTTTCTTTGACAAAAAATATTGGCTGCTAAAGTGGTGGATTATTGTGTAACATTATAAAAGACTCAGTAGAAGGAGGTGTTGAACTGTTCTATGGAGGAGGTTTCTTAGGTTGACTTTGTAGTGTCGCAGATGTCTTGAAAGGAGGTGGAGTGAGATTAATTTTGAGAGGTGGTTTCTTAATTTGAGAGGATTTCATAGGTGGTTCTTGAGTGAATGAATAAGGGACATTAGAAGTGATAAAATGATGCTCATTAGACATAGATGAATCAGATTTAGGAACCCATTTGGATGCAACATTTGTATATGGGCACGTAACAAAATGTTGTGTAGCAAATGAGATAAAACCTTGATGCTCAAGATGTTTGATTATTTTTTGTAAAGCATAACAATCATTGTCACTATGTCTATTGATTCGATGATAAACACAAAATGGGAGGCCTTGATATTTGATCAGCCGATAAGGAGGATATCGATGAGTATTTGGAAAACTAATCAACTGATGACTAAGAGGATAAGTAAGAATGTCATGGTTTTTAGCATTGTGATAAAACTTGAGAGGCACGAGAAGTGGTAAGTCTTGAGGTTCAATGATATGAGCACATATAGAAGAAATATAATGAGGATAAGAAGAAGAACTAGCATGAGCCTACAAAATGTCCTTAAGATGTTGGATTTCAGATTTAAGAGATGCAATCATGGATTTCATAGCCAAAAATTTGTCTTGAAATAAAGAATGCAAATCTTGAATTGACTCCAACATGGGTTGATTAGATGGAGGATCACAAAGGCTAGGGTCATTGGATAGACGATTGAAAACAACACTCACTTGATGTAGCAACATATCTCTAGGGATATACATGGTGTCTAGGGATTTTTTCAGAACAAACTTGTAATTATGATGCATTTGAATTAAATCATACAAAGAAATTTGAGGAATTTTAGGATCTATGAGAGAAGAAAGATGAGTATCCAAGAGTGTTCGAATGAGATGGGTTCACTAAATGATTTAAAATATATAGAAATATATAAGTTAAATTCTAATTGCAGAGTCACAACAAAATGATAAAGCAATGAAGTGCAAATTTGACCTAAGCAATAAGTAATTAAATTTGAAACCTTAAGTGCAATAGATGAAATAAGATACTTAGTTGATTTTGCAATAATCCTGAAGATGTGCTGAGATAGAAAAAACTAATGGAACGGGAAAGCATGTTGTCACAACCAAGCCCAGAAAAATGTAGATTTGTTAGAAATGTCGGGACTAGGGCATCTGGACTAGGCTAGGGGCACCTGGGTGCTAGGGACGTTCTATGGGTGCATGTGACTACACAAAACCTTAGAAGCTGAATTTGACAGTGTCATAAGATGTTCTCTAGATGTCGTCATTAGTCACCTTTATGTCGTTAGTTGATTACCGAGTTTTCCTGAAACCCACAAAAAGAATTAACACATGTAAAACCCCAAAACACATGAAATCATAAAAAGAAAAAGATGCAAATGGGGAGTCAGAATGATCCTGACGGTCACCCGACATTGAAATTATGATCCAGGTGTTGCACTACATTTCATACTCCATGTAGTTCTGCATGTTTGTGTAAAAAGTGTGCCCTAGGTGGCTTTTATGTAAGATGCACTTGATAGCAAGAAATAACCAGATGTAGCAAATGTAAGTAGATGTGTGCATGGAAAAATGAACTTCCCCTCCTATGAATTATATGCAGAAGAATGTAGTCCCTTGTCCCTTGAATGATAACTAGATGCATGCTTTGATGCTCTTGAAATTCATTTGGATGCAACCTTAGGTTATAGTAGTAGATGCTTTGAGCTTATTCCTTTATTATGGTCACATAGCTTTGTATTTATATGATTCCCTTAGTTGATTTTTCTAACTAACCACTAAAAGGCCTACCCATAAGAAAACAAGATGCCCAACAACTAGGAAATACCCAAAAGATGCAAGAAAAATACAAAGACATCGAGGGTGCCTAGAGTGGACATGGGCGTGTGGGCGCTAGTGTCTTGGTTGGGCACTGGTGTCCAGACTAAGAAAAACTAAAGTATCGAAAGTCAGAATGAATAATAGTGTGTGTAAGACAAATAAGGAAAGAAAAAAGGCTAAAGAAAGTGGTCAATTAGTACTTTTCTTGCTTAGGAATTATATGAATAGTGGTATGTGATCAGGACCTAGAAATATACCCAAGTGCATGATTTAGTGTTTGCATCTATATATAAGGGAATTATATATGAAATACTCTATTTCATATACATACATACATACATACATATCAGTTCATCAAATCCAATCTATATAATATATATGTTACCATTTATATTTTATTCTAAATAATAACCTTCTAGTTGTGAATAAATCCAAAAAAGAATGAAAGTTAAATTTAATTTTATATGTTAATCTTAAAATTTATTATGAATTTGCTCAATAAAGAAGATAAAAAATATAATAATGACAAAAAGTATCAATAATCATAATATAACAAATGTCCACATACATATCATATATTTCTATAATATTTTAAATCCATATGATAGTACTCTTAGAAACATATAATATTAACCTTATAGTATGTAGATTTAGCACATATACATTTCAATTTATAAGTGTCCACATATATAGTTTATATTTCTATAATACATTTTATAGAATAATAATTATTTACATATACTCACCTATCCTAAGGGAGATCATCACTCTGCTTTGCGTTTACCCTAACCCTAATGGTGCATCCCTATTTTCTTGTACCAACATTTTTGGTGGTGGCGTACATTAATCTAGGGGGGTTCGATGATTGTGGCAAGGATTTTCGAGATCTATGATCCCATAGTTTGGCCAAGAAATATCCTTTGGCACTAACAATAATTGTGATTATGGTGCCCCCACATCTCGAGCTGTTCTGGTCTCAAAGCCCACTCAACAAACTAACATAGGGGTCGTTGTACCCACTCACTCCTTAGTCTATGGGGATTATCCTACAGGGAAGGTGTATGGTTTTGTTAGGGATGACATCAATGCTCCTAAACTCTATGGTGGTAGAAAGTTCCAGATATGCCTCGGTCACTCTCCCTCTCCAATTGCGATCCTCTTAAAGAAGATGTTTGTATGCTTCAAGTTCTAGTCCGTATGATGAGTGGGCTTTCCAAGTGCATCCATCTCCATCACCTTGCTTAGGGAAATGATCTCAAAACAACCCTTTTATAGAGGCTGAACTGTTGTGGATGCATTTTTGATTTAGTTTTTGTAGGTAAATCCCTGTTCATATCCTATGGGATTGGGAGGGATTCCATGATTTTCATGATTGGTATTTTATGAGGTGGAGCTAAAGAATGAAATCCTGCACCTTTTAAAGAGGCTCTCTTTAAAAATTCCATTGCTTTAAAATCTCTTGCAGCTCTTCCTCCCCTAGCCTACATTGTGCAACAAGATGCTAAATCCCCTACTTTGGAGATTAATGATGAAAAATCTCTAGAATTTTTGCAAGAATTGAAATCCAAGGCCATTATCTGTAGGTTTAATAGCACTTGGCCATCATCAAATGCTTTGATTCACTGGATTCATTCTTCAAGGACAAAAAAATTCCAATGCTTCCTTTATTCCTGAGACTTCTTCATCATCTTTGTCAATGATCTAGAGGATTATCAGAAAGTTACCGAATAGGGTCCTTGGTTCTGGTGAATGGCGGGTCTTTTCACTACCCCTTGGTTTCCTCAGTTTGATCTGATTACCTTCTCCATCACACGAGTTCCTATTTGGGTGAGATTTCCAAATCCCCCCCTTCACTTTTTATTTGCAATGGAGGAAATAGGAAATATTATAGGGAGGTTAATCAAAGAAGACAACAAAAGGATACTGAGCGATTTTCATACTTTTATTAGGATATGTGTTGACATTGACCTTAACAAGGGATTTTTAGATTGAATGACCCTCAAGATGGGTGATACGACCCATACTCATATTCTAGACTATGAAAATATGACATTCAGATGTCGGAATTATAGGAATTTGGGTCACCTTCATGCAGCCTGTCCTTAACAAAAAGCCTGAGGTCCTAGGAAAAAATGGTCTATGCCCAAACGATGGAGCCCACTAGATCTCAAGGATGAAGATGATACCAATTCAGAAGATCAAGATGTTACAACTTCATCTTCACCAACTATAACATAGTCCGATACCGTACCTTCTAAGGAGGTGGGGTAGCCATCAGTTGATCTTCCCTCTTTGGAGAGGCCTTCTCTAGGAAATAAAACGACCCCATGAATCTAACCACTTTGATTTAGATAAGGATGGTACCCTTCCTCTGGATAAGGAATTAAAAATTTCCACTCCTAGGGACTTATTTGAATACAATCCTCTTATTTCATAGATGATTTCGAAGGAAAAGTGGCTGGTAGTGTACTCGAAGAAGGGAAATAAGGGAAATCACTGATCTCCCTCTTCCCACCCTATCTCTCCCTCCTTCATATTCACTTCCTCTTTCCATTCCTGTAGCTCATTTTGGGATGCATCTCATCTCCCTCTCCTTTTTATTCTTTGGTTGCATCCTTTGTAGCTTTATTGGGACTATGTCTTCTCTTTCAATTTGATTGTAACTTTTCTTTGTCCTTACTTCCATCACTTTTTTTATTTCTTGTTTGTTTTGGGCCTTCTTGGTCCTTGCTCCTTTTTCATATGGGATTTTTCTCTGTTATGATTCATGGTTATTTCTTACATTTTGGGCCTTTTGTACAAGGATGTGGGGTCCTTTCAAAACCCCCAAATTTACCCTTTTCCAAAAAATAATTATTTACATATACACCATATATCTTCACACACACATACACATGTGTGTGTGTGTGTGTGTGTGTATGCATGTATATACGTGTATGTATGATAATACATGTATTAAGAATATATATATTATGTCACAATATATATATATATATATATATATATGTATGTATATACATATATACATATATACATAGATACACACACACACACACACACACACACACACCACACACACACACACACACACACACACACACACAACACACACACACACACACACACACACACACACACACACACACAAATCTAGCATGTATATATAGTCCTCTAAAATGAATGTGAAATTCAATTTAAATATTTTACCAAACATAATATTTCTATAGTAATCCTAAAATATTACATTTTAATTGTATAAATAATTTAAATATTACAATATTTTTTTGATTGAAAAGTGCACTTTTATAGATATAAATAGTTAATTACAATGTTGATCGTACAAAAGATGGGTGAAAAAATTACACCCCAAAATACCAATCAAATTGAGCTAGCAAGGCCTTGATAAGGAGGTCAATCAAAACATTATAAAAGTTTGAGCCTAAAAAAAAAAGAGAGGGCGAACAAAATACGGAACCAAAAAACAAGGTCAGAGCCATAAAACTTAGGCTACATTAGAGAACATGGGGGGCAGGAGGTGGAGGTGGAGGACTGTTCGACTTATCTCCTCATCCAGAGCTAGGGTGAGACATTTCAAGGATGGGCTCCCATCTAGTTATTTATTCTTGTTGTTATTGATCAGAATTGTCAAATTACTGAGAAGGAGAAGCGACAAGGGATAGCCACGGGAAATTGTCTCTACTAAAGGGGTGGACCATCCCGATCCACCAAGGTTTCCAAAAATCCCACCCTAAGCGAGAGAGGAGGGATGGGACTGAGAGGACCACTGTTGTCAAGGAGAAGAGATTAACTCACTCTGAGAATAAATCCTGTGAAACCGTCATCCATGGGGAGAAAGGGGAGAGAGGTGCGACTGAGACAATGAGTGGATATGAACAAGAGCATCAGGAGGAACACAACCGACCGTTGCAAGGGGGTAGTGGCCCAATGGTCAAACAAACATTGGATGTGTTTAACCTCTAGCTGAACCTTCTCAACTTGGTTCTGAATCTAAAGCATCAAAGTGGAGAGAATAACCACTTTATTAGTAACATAAAAAATTCTATCCATAGGAAAGTTATTAAATTGACATTATTTCTATCTTTCCACAGATTAAACAAAATATTAGCTCTGAATATGTTCCAATTTTTTTTATACATTACAGGAAGTAGAGACGAGTGATTAATATAAATTGAATTAAATATAATTTCAGAGTAACTATTGTAGTTTATGATATGCAAGCGATAAAATACAGTAAATGGAAAAACAACAAACAAGAAATAATATGAAACCCTAATCGAATGAGAGAGATAGACGAATTAGTTGATTTTTAAGTGATATGGAAGTGATCTGGGTAGGTAAATAGTTGAAACAAACTGGGATCGGTGTCTTCAAGGCTCACTAGAGGTTCCGAGACCCATAAATTTGTAGGACAGAAGTACCCATGAGAGGATAGGAGTGCCTGGGCATTAGTGACTGGATCTGGGCACTAGTGAACTTATGACTAAGCGTTGCACTACATCTCAAACCTAATGTAGTTATATGTGCTTGTGTGTGTAATAGTGCTCCTAGGTCACCCTCATGCCAATGACACCAAGATAGTGGGTGGTAGCTAGATAAAATGTAAATGTGTAGATGGAATATAATGCACTCCCCTTCATATGCAGTATGTATTGTAGAATAATGTGCTCAAATGCAGTCCCTTGAGATATGTAGATAGATAGCCCTTGATAACAATTGCTTGCCATTTTTTAGAAATTGGTAAACGCTGAGGGTGTTGAAAGGACCCAAATCCTTTTACAAAAGGCCCACAAGGCCAGATATAGCATTTAAAAACATATTATATGATGACAAAATTCAAAAAGTACCAAAGTCCAAAGGATTAAAACCCACGCAGGGGTTACATATCTAACATATTCTTAAGAACTCTAACTGCTTCATAAGTAGCAGCATCAGGTTTTTTGTCAGCCATTGCTTCAGCCAAGGTAATGAGATCCTTACAGCCATTTTGGGGATGTTCCTAGGTTTTGTCAGTGTAATCCTTCCAATTTTTGACTGACTGTGAAGGTTCTATTAATTTTCTCAAGCACACTATGGAGAATCTCAGTAGTGTCGACAACCGCTTCATCCTTAGCCGCAAAGTCAACAGGTTCCTCCATCACAACATCACCAACAACATCATCCCCGAATACTCCATAACATCTTCAGTAGCTTCATCAACAACGTTTTCATTTTCCACCTCGTCCTCATCAGCAACACCAACAAAGTTTTCCTCCTCTCACAACAACAGTAGAATCAATAGGTGAATTCGAATGAGAAGGAACAGGGGACTCAGAAATAAACATTGGACAGAAAAAGGAGAACCTCGGGAATTGTGTTGTCGCCACCAGGGCTTAACACATCCATTTCAGTACTAAGAATTAGGAGAAAGGGCGGGAGGAGATTTGTTCGTTGCCACCAAGGGAGAAACAGGGTGTGGGGGGGAAGACCGAGGCGGAGAAACAGGGGGATACGAGGTGGCATCCCGGTGGCCCATGATACCACCTCCGAGTCGGAGGTTGGTGGAAGGTTGAGATGGTGGCAGCGGTAAGGAGGAGGAGCGAACAGGGGGGACAGAGGGGCACGACGACGAGGCAGAACTAGTCACAGTGGGAAAGTGGGCTAAAGTCACGTTATCAACAACATTTTTAAACAAAAGATAAAGAAGCCCTTGGTGAAGAAGAGGGCTTTCACCGACATGGGCTTGTTTGATGGAAAGATCAAGGGACTGAAACAAGAAATTTGTCAGATTTACCTTGATTCCGTTGCAGGAAATGGGTACCAGATATCTCCCCTTGAGGAAAATCTGTTGGGGCCTGCCCCACCGTAGACCAATTTATATCTCCCCTTGAGCGTGAAGTAGTGCATTATCTATTCCGTGACTCTTCTCCCATGGTAACGAGGAATGGTGGAGGTAGAGACGCGCTCATAGCCCAACAAATATTTGTTGACCTGTTCTCTATTCTTCAGAAAATCCCCCATCTCAGCTTTGAGGGAGTGCTTAAAATAAATATCCCCATCAGCAGGGAGACCCATGGCGGCAACGATAGTTTTAGTTGAAATTTCAAACTTGGTCTTCCCCACTTTCACTTTGCCCTTCTTCCACGACGCCAGAATGCTGCTGGAAACGATGACAAAGTGACCCGATAGTCATTCAATGAAAGGAGTGACTCCTTTCTCCTGTAGTAAATTCCATACATCGAGGTCCTTTTTCAATTCATCATAGTTAGCAGGTTCCACGAACCAGAGAGCCACCCATGACGCACAGAAGCTGAAATGTTTAGAAATTCCAAGTTGGGAAAATTATAATTCAAGTGTGGCTTTTTAATTTTCCTCTCTCTGTCCTTGTCACGTGCCAGCTGGAAATCTGACTGTGTTTTTTTATGATTAGAAATTCCCTTCATGAGAATTATTACCAAGATCTCTCCTTCCCACACACGAATCCCATCATTACAATAAATCGTAATAATATCGCAATTAATGCATTCTTTGACGACGGTGGGATAGGTATAGGAAATGATAATGTTGACACCCACTAAAGAAAAAAAATGGAGTGTCAAACTTTAAGCAAATTCTTACTAATCATTTTTAGGACGATCATTTGCTATCACCTTGAGAAGAGGCTCAGGAAAGTTCCCAATCCAAACCTGTTGTTTTTCAATAGTTACTCCCAGATTAGCTAATTGATCCATGACTTTGTTTCCTTCCCTGTAGGTATGCTGATATTGAATATTGTTAAAGCGAGATTGCAGATGGCAAATATCAGCTATTATGTTGCTTATGGTCCAGCTTACAATTCCATTGGCATTAAGAATACAAATTAAGTTGAGGGAGTCACTTTCCACCATTAGATTAATCTTTCCAAATCTATTAGCCAGCTCCATCCCTTTGAGGATTGTCAAGCTTCTGCTCTATGATTGGTCCCATTACCAAAATTGATAGTAGTGGCTGCCATTGGCTGTCCCAGTTCATCTTTGATTATAGCTCCACCTCTTGAAGCCCCCAGATTACCTTTTGTACAGCTCCATCTATATTAACTTTCAGCCAACCAATTGGAGGAGGGATCCAAGAGGTATTGGCTCTGACAACAGCCGAAGAGGGAGGTTGTAATGGGATTTGAAGTTGCTTCAACCAAGGATCCTTCGATTAAGAGAGATTTTACATTTATGCTATTTCCAGATGGAGCAATTTAAATTTTCCTGAAAACCAGTGACCACCATAGTGTACACCTGGAGGGGGTTATGTGATTGATCTTTGAAAATTCTTATGTTTCTCTCTTTCTAGATATTCCATAAAGCATGGGACAAGAGGAGTTTCCAGGAAAGATTAGCAACTTGATGTCTAAAGAAGGGTTTCCATTGTAGAATGGCATTAGGAATGGATGTCGGGAACACCCATGAAACCCCAAAGCTATTTAAAAGGAGACTCCAGACAAAATGAGAGAAAAGAACAGTGAAAAAGCAAGTGAATAGAGGTTTCAATAGCATTTAGACATAAAACACACCTACTTGGAAGAGAGTAACCTCTACATTTAAGGTTCTCACCTGAGAGAAATGAATCCTGAAATGCCAACCAAGTATAGAAACCCACTTTAGGGACCATCTGTGGGAGCCTAGATATGATATAGGGGGGACCCTCCAATCAATGCGGGAGGGAGAGGTAAGCCGCCTAGACAGAAAACTCTCCCGAAGTTGAATACGACCAAATACGAACATCTTCTCCCGGAGTAGACTGTAAGTAATGTGAGGAGAGCAAGAGCTTAAGTTTATCTAACTGTTGTATCTGGTTTGGGTTGACACCCTCCCATTTCGGTATAAGCCAACATGGAGAAAGATTTGAATTGTCAATATAGCCATTAACTTTTTTCCCACATAACCTGATGAGTTGGGTTTTGATAGGTTCCCAATAAGAGTCAGAGTACAAAGGTTTTCTCCCCGATCCACAAATCTCGCCAAAAATCAATTTGTCTTCCATTTCCCAAACTCCATTTAGTACGTGACTGTAGCAACTTCTGAGTGCTCACTATGGAGTTCCAAATTGCCGAGCCACTCAGTATGTCTTCAGCAAAGAAACTATCCTGTGATGATAGATATTTTGAAATCAACATCTGGATCCAAGTAGATTTACCTTTGGAAGCCACCGCCCAGCCCAACTTTGCTAACATAGCAGAGTTCATTTTAGAGACTCTACGCAAACCAAGACCCCCATTTGCAGTAGGTTTACAAACCACATTCCAAGAGACCAGATGGATTCTTTTCCTGTCTTCAGCTCCAGACCACAAAAATTGTTTTTGAATTTTTTTCAATACTAGCAGCAACTGAGGAAGGCATTTTTAGCAGAGACATAAAGTATATTGGAAGATTTTGTAGAGTGGCTTTAACCAGTTGAAGCTTACCAGCTTGACTAAGAAGGGCTCCTTTCCAGCCTGCCAGTTTCTTTTTGAATCTATCAATAACTGGATTCCAAAGAGTTTTAAGTTGCCTTCCTTTAAATAGGGGGAGCCCCAAGTAAGAAGAAGGCAAGTCCATGATGATGCATCCAAAAATAGTTGCTATATTTCTTTGTCTACTTGGAGGGGTATTCATGAAAGCAATATTGCTTTTAGTGAAATTGATTAGTTGATTAGAAGCAGATTGATAACAGTCCAAAATTCTTTTAAAGAATTTTTGCCTCCACCACTGAAGCGATACCTAGCAAAAGAGTGTCATCAAAATTGGATGTGAGTAGCAGCAGGGATCTTAGAGGTAATAGTTATACCGACAATTTTGCTAGTTCTTTTGGCTACAATAAGAGCTCTGCTAAGAGTGTCAGCCATGAGGATGAACAAAAAAGGTGAAAGAGGATCACCTTGCCTGATTACATGCTGGTGGCAAAATATCCTTGAGGAATGCCATTCATAAGGATCGAAAATCTAGGAGAGGAGATGCAACTATGAACCCAAGAGCACCATTTTTCCCCAAAACCAAACTTTTTCAACACTTTGAGCAAGAAAGTCCAACTTACCTTATCAAATGCCTTTTGCATATCAAGCTTGATGATCATGCTCACAGTTTTAGTAAGAGAGGTTGAATGTAAAGCTTCATGAACAGTTATTACTCCACCTTGAATCAGTCTACCACCAATGAATCCATTCTGTTGCTCAGAAATTAATTTGTCCATAAAGGGTTTGAGTCTGGAGGCCAACAATTTGGTAATTATCTTATAAGAAGTGTTGCAAAGATTATTGGCCGGAAATTAGTAATCAACTTAGAACCCAACGACTTGGGAGCAAGATCCACGAAAGTATTATTCCATTCTTTTAAAAGAAGGTCATTTTGCTGAAACTCAGAGACTGCAGCAAATAGGTCTGTCTCAATAATATGCCAATATGTTTGAAAGAAAGTTGTGGGATAACCATCCGGGATAGGCGACTTGTCCCCCTTCATATCAAAAACAACTCTACGTACCTCCTCTAGAGTAAAAGGCTGAGTGAGCTTAGTGTTTATATCATCAGAGATCAAAGTAGGGATGTGTTGTAACATTTCCTGATTGTCTTCCTCACAAGGAGGATTATCCTCTTGTAGGAGAAGAGAAAATTAATGCACCAATTCAACAGCAATGGGGCCATCTGAATTTAAATATTTTCCATCCACAATAACAAGCTCTTTAACTTTATCTCTGCTTTTGTGTTTGGTGGCAGTAGTATGGAAAAATTTTGTATTTTGATCTCCCTGCTGTAACCAGATTGCCCTAGATCTTTGCCTCCAGTAAACTTCTTCTTCAGCAAGGGTGTTATGATAATAACTGAGAAGTTTTAATTCTTGGTGGTGGAGAATAGGAGTTATGCCACAGAGCTCAATGTCAGCAGAGGTTTTAGCCAATTTCTCAGCTAGTTGTTCCTTCCTTTTGCGGATGTCGCCAAAAACCTTTAGCTTCCAAACTTTGAGTTCTTTTTTGACATGGTTGAGCTTCTTAGTAAATCTAAACATGGCTGAACCCTGAAAGTCCACCTTCCACCACTCAACGATAAGGTTTTCTAAATTATGGTTTTGAAGCCAGGCTAACTCAAATCGAAAGGGAGGGTGTTTTAGATTTTGCATTTGAGTAGCCGTATAAGAAGCAAAGGACAATGATCAGATGCAATTTTAGGAAGTGCCATCAAATAAAAGTCATTGAAGTGAGCAATCCAGTCCATAGATGCAAGCATCTTGTCGAATCTTATTTGAATATGGTTGCCACCTAACCTTCAATTGGACCAAGTAAAAGAGGCTCCATGAAGATCAAATTCAAAAAATTCACCTTGCTTGATAAAGTCAGCTAAAGCATCTACATTGTTTGTGTTGATATTAGTCCCTCCCCTGCTTTTCCGATAAGTAAAGGGGAGTATTGAAATCACCTGCAATAATCCAAGGTAGATGCTTACAAGTGTTACGAAATTCCAACAATTCATTCCAGATTTTTTCCCTATGATTTTCTAGATTCGGAGCATATAGATTCACTGCAATCCATCCAATATTAGAATCTATTTCTTGAAAAAACATTCCCAAATAATGAGGAGTTTTTATAATGCATTCCCCAAAAAGGACTTTGGGGTTCCAAAAGGTACATAGACCACAGAGTTTCTAGCCGAGGTCTGAGATGCAAAAGCAACATTAGGCCAAATCCTAGCAACTAATTATCTTCTTTCAACTTAGTTTCTTGTAGCATCAGAATGTCTGGATTGTGTTTAAGTTTGAAATCTTTAAGAGTTCTTTTTTTTCTAGGGAGCATTTAATCCCCTTATATTCTAAGAGAAGATCTTCATTTATTATTTTTATGCTTCCCTCCCCCATGCAGGGTGAGGATTCCTTGTGTCCCTTGAGCAATGTTTTGAAAAGCTTCTTCTTGACGTTTAGCTTGATTGGTATGCCTTCCTTTAAGATTTTTGGAACCCACATCTACATTATTTTTGGATTTATTTCTAGTATTTCTGGCTGGGCTAACTTCAATAGACACAGAGGCTGAAGTCGAATGATGGGGAATTTCCTTCAAGGGAGAGAATTCAGGTAAAGGAGTGTTAACAAGTGATTCAATAGGCCTAGGCTGGATGGGGGAATCATGAGAAACATCTATCTCTGAAAGCTCGTGGAAAAGAAGAAGAAGGGGGGTAGCCTTATTGGAAGAGTGTTCAAACAATGGAAAAGTGAGAGGGATCTCCAAGGAGGGAGAAGGTGTCAATATCATTGGGTATTCCAATGGAGTCTATTGAACTGGTGTAGCATTCAAGGATTGGCCAGAAGAGGAAGCCGATGGTTCAGAAAGAGGTTCCACCAGGGGTGAAGAGGAAGGAAGATGGAGAGAGACATTGTTATCAGTAGGGATTTCACCCTCCTCTTGAAGAGATTTAAAGGGGTTAAAGGTGCTAACCTCCCTAGTGACTTTGGGAATGAATTTTCCTTTATTCTTTGGGTGTGTACAATAACTCCTTAGGTTTTAGGTCTGGCTTGGAAGGACAATCCTGGGCTCTATGGCCTATGCTTTTGCATATTGTGCAAGCCTGGGGTATGTATTCATACTCAATTGGTTATACCCATGTTCCTAGATCATAGATTAGATATCAATGGAGGATGGAAGTAGTATGCTAATATCAGCATTAACACAGAACCTAACATGGATAAATCTAGAAATAGCTCTTGTTTCTTGATCAATAGCTATTAGAGTTCCCATAGATAGAGCAATACCTTCAATGACAACAGAATGCCAAAACTCTAGGGGAAGATTAGGAAGACAAACCCATATCAGTGCCTGAGTCATGGTTTCAGTTTTGGAGTTGAATCTTGGGGTCCACCTTTAAAGATAGAATCCTCTCCTACCAAAAAACTAGGGTCCTCCCAACAACACCCTTGCAAAATCTTCCTCTATGACTAAAAGTGAAGAGGATAAAACCATTGGGAAGCGCAACAATTTCCAGGGGGTCACAGGGAGCCCATTTTATTTAAACCCATTTTATTATTTCTTCCAATGGGGGTCTAGGACCATGAGTTTTCCAATAAGTGACAACTCCCTCAATGCCTAAGTCATGTCATTAATCAATGTAGGGGACTGCAAGTACAAAGTCTCATCAACAATTTTTGGTTGAAGCTTCCCAGGCGGGGAGGGTTTTTGAGAGACAACGGTCATGTACTTTTAGGAGCTCAAAGGGACACCAACATCACCACTGAGACACGAGATGCAACATAAATTCAAAAAAATTGTAGAGCGGAAAAAAAACTTGTAGTCTCACAGCTCATTGTACGGTAACGTAGTTAATAATTTCCCACACTTATTATGGTGTGCATGTTGTGTTTATATAAAAAGCTCTTATTTGAGTTTCGTCACTAATGACCCGACATGTTGACTAGTACCTTGGGATGTGAGAGGGAAAACCAAAAATTTCAACCTCAAATGTCAAAAATAAGATCAAACATAAAGAGGGCACAGACACCTAGGATGGATATGAGCGCATGGGTGCTAGTGTCCAAAGATAAATGATGAAAAATGAGTGGAGATTGACTGACAGGGATCCTTGTGACTTGACTAGAATTGGGTGTATGCGTGACAAGTGTAAAAGATAAAATCAAAAGAAACTAACAAGATAAGTGGATGGACTAGGGAATGGGTCACCAGTGAATACTTTTCTTATGCAAGATCCATATATAAAACAACATACTTGGCGGTATAGTAAATAGTGGTAAGTCTGTGATTTTGTGTCTAAATTTCCCCCCTTTATGCTATTTGAATGAAATTCAAGTAGTGTAAAGGAAGTAAGGAACATACTTGTGAGAAGTCTAGAGAAGCCCATGTTACAGAAGTATGCGCAGAATAAGAACATATAGTGTGGGGAACCATGAATCAACATGTCAATCCATGTGGAATAATGAGAGATGTGAGAGTGTTATGAGAAACACTAAGTGGTATTGAGGATTTTGATATTGAGTGATTGGAGATTTGGATTTTTTTGTTAATGGAGATGTGTTGGGGTAGGGAGTAACCAATTCCCAACCTGATTTTGTGTGTTTGAAAAACTAAGGATTTGAGCATCCTGCCGCCATAGGAAGAGTGTAGGGAGATAGGTATAGTTTTACCCTTCAAATTTAATTACATCCTCAAAAGGTCTAGCCGCTACAGATGGACAAAGACCAAATTTTGTTCATTTGGATCCATTTTTATTTATTTCGATCAAACATGAATAACCCATATAGGAGCAGTATACGAAAGGAAATGATGTCTTATTGCCCCCACTCCAAGGGTGTCACCGCAATGTGTATGAGATGACTTCCATGTTAGGTCATATGAAAGTAGTAGAAAATGTAGAATAACTTCAAATGTTAGGTCATCTGGGAAAGTGGTGATATAACTCCCAATTTAGGTCATTTGGGAGGATAAATACGTTGTGTTGTGTCTATTGATTGATGTAATTTTGAATAGTATAAGGTTTTTGTTGAATGTGTGTGATTGATTGATTGATTAGTAATGGAGATATTTTATGCTTATTGACCCCAAATTAGGTCATTAGGGGGACAAATTGCTAGAAAGTGGTGTGAATGTTGCATAATGTACAAGAATTTTTTTAATAATGCGAAGTTAGAAATGTAAAATGATCACATAATGGTGTGAGGGGGATTATGAGATGCCCCAATTATATGCCCCTCTTTTGACAAAAGGGGCAGTGATGATGAGAATGAACGTTGAGCTAAAATTAATGGTGAAATGATGTAATAATGAATGTATGATAGGTATCACAAAATTGTGTGTATCTCGAGTTAAAACAATGTCAAGAAGGAATATAGTGCTTGTGGAATGTGTATGATACAATAACAGGTGAAGTTATGAAAATAACGATGTAAAAGAGACATAAATCAAAGTAAGGATGCCCAAGATATGATTGAAATCGTGTAATATATATTAGTTCAAAGGATAGGTGCAAATGATGACGATAGTGTTGTAGGTAAGCGATAGTTACTATAAATAGTAATACGAAAAAGTGAATAAGAAATTCATTTGATAATTACATGTGTGTGATTTTGAGCTCTGGGTGTGTGAAGATGCCTCAAGTGAGAGCACTGTGATTAAGTCGATTTGAGATGGTGGAAGTAGATGTGGTCTCACGTACGACAATTGAGGAAGTAAGTGTGATTTTTTTCAAAAATTGCATTGAAATTAATTATTTTTGATGATTTTTTGTAGAATTTTTGTTTTTGAATTTCTAGGCATTTAGGACCTGGGTAAGAGTAGTGAAGGTGCTAATGAACTTTAGGATGCCAGTGCCCAGATATAGGCATTGGTGACTTGCTCCCGGCCACCCGTGTCCTACTCTTAGGGTGCTGGAAACCCAAAAGGCATGTTCTGAGCCCAGAGTATGAGAAATGTAGAAATTGATGTTTGTTTATACTATTGGTAATGTATGTGCATATGTATGAGGTTCTAACATCTTGTTTGTTATTTTGTGTTGTGTAAAGGGATATTCATTCATGGGTTTTGTGGTGGTTGTCATTTGAGTACGTTGCTAGGATTGGGTTAATCCAATGATGAGTGGGATGTATTGTACCATGCCAGCTTGTGATACATAGTGAGGATGGGTAATGTGCCCCACAATATGATGATGGTCACCACATTGTGTGAGAGTTTTTGTGTTGATACTTACACATTTTGGTTACCTACAGGGGAGAAAACAGTGACTCTGGAGGATGTGTATCACATACTAGATTGTATATTGTTGGTGAGAGGCTTCATGTGACGGCTATAGATGATACACAGAGGCAGATGAGGGCCACTAGTTAGTATTTTATAAGGACCCAAGTACATATTGAGGTTCATATCAGTGTGGATGCTATACAGATATCAGGGGTTTTGTAATTGTGGAAGTTCATTGTTGTTTTGATTGCTTCGTCATTTGCAGTGGAGAGCGGTGCCTAGTATATGATGTATGATGTTTATCGTTAGATAGAGGAATATGGGAGGAGATATGCTTAGGAATGATGTGTATTGGACCACTTGTACAAATATCTATATAGATTCACACAAGAGGAGCACAAGGTTTGTATTGGAGCTACAACATTGTTACATGCAAGGGCCTAGGAGCATATTGTGAATTGAGGCCGCTTGGTGGTCTGCGAGGAGAGTGAGCAAGGCCATATATATTTTCTGGGAGATGGGTAGGTATTCAGAGTAGGAGGATGGACACTGATACCTACATGATGATGTTATATCGTATGGGGTCAGAGTCCATGATATGGAGGGCATACCGAGACTATGGAGGGTGGCTAGAGGATGAAGTAGAGTTATGATGTATTTGGTGGACTATGTGGCTAGAGGATCGGATTCTAAGGGTGACCAACCTATTCCAGGTAGAGTGTATTTCATGACAATTTGGTATGGCCCAGGATGTTCCCCTAGATATATATATATATTATATGGGTGAGGGCCCTTAGGGCACCAAGGAGGGCTGGAGCTAGACCAGGGCTCACAGGAGTGCAACTAGCGCCTCTTGGGATAGATGAGGCAGATGCAATGATAGAGCTAATAGATGTGGATGATGCGGGGTGTACGGAGGCATATAGTGCATGGTGGGCATCACATCGATGGTTAGTTTTGTTTCTAGTATTTGTGGATGTGGTGGGAGCACCACCGAGGAGGAGGAGTAAAGGGGTAAGCACATGCCCCTGATAGCATAATGACAACAATAACAGAGCGTGAGTATTTGTATAGTGATGTTTGTGATGGGTTATTTGGTTGTTTAATGGTCATTATAGTCTAATGTGTTGATCTATGGATGTAGGTGATGCATATTAGTCGTTGATTGTGGACACATCCATCCACACATTGACGCAGAATGTGCCCACTAATGTACTCATAAGTGGTGGTATGCTAGAGCACGTGGATGTTATTACGGGTAAGAATACACACTTATTTGATCTAGTGGTGCTAGCGGCGGCTACGTGTATCATGTTGCTGAGTGAGAGGGATGAGGCGTGAGAGGAGACACAGTGAGCTAGAGAGGCTATAGGTGGATGACCCTTAGGACAATATGTATTTACAAGGTTCATGAAGCTACATGGTCATTTTGCAGAGCAGTATACTAAGCTGATAATATTAAGTAGGCAAGTAGAGAGATATAGGGGCCTCAAACAATGATGCAAATTGAGCGGTGAAGCTTCTAGTTCTAGAGCTCTCATAGTTGTAGAGAGTGATAGTGATGATTAGATATGATATATAACAATGTATGGGGAGTTTCCCCCCAACGATAGGATTTTTGTAACTATGATTTTAAACAAACGATATATATATATATATATATATATATATATATATATATATATATATATATATATATATATATATATATATATGGACTTTCGATGTATGTTCTTTGTATTTTTTTATTACTCTAAGATGTGGTGATTGGTACTCATATGATGTGTTCATTATTGTTGCTATTTTTGATGTAGGATGTTTGAATCATTGTTTGTATTTGTTGATTTGATTTGCATCGCGTATTTGTTGTTGTTGACTAATGGATAATGATGATTAATGTGATCATAGATAAATATATGATGAAATAGTGTATGTGATTATATATAGTGTGATTGCATCATGGGATAGATAAATGATGAAAAGTGTACTGTATGTATGAATAGAGTTGTGATGAATGATAAAGTATGTGTAAAATAAATAATGTAACAGAGTATGTGAATGAGATGGTCATAAGAGCATATTTAAGCGTGTGTTAGTATGATGAAGGGGGGGGGAAGGAGAATAGCGATGACCCCTAGTGTGTAGATGATAAGTTTTATTTATATAAGACCCCTCAGTAGTCAAGAATGAACAGTAAAGAAAGAGTGCATCATCGAGAAGTGAAATGATAGTGTAAACTAGATAAATATATCGATATAATGTGTAACACGAAGATATGGTGAACTTATTATTGTAACATATCCCTCAATATTCATGAAAGAACCGTAAGAACATGAGTGCGTCATTGGGGGGTAAGGTGAGAAAATCACCTACCAAAGACCAAGCAGACATGGAGTGGTGGAAGCATGTGGAATGGAAGCAACATGAGTGTACAAGACAAATCGAATGCTTGATAAAATAGTGCCAATGATGGGAGATGAAGTGGTGGGAAGTGCAAATGGCGACGACGTAGCAAGATAATTTGTAGTAGTAGTATTGTGTGACGGATGAGATGGTGCAGTAGTGGATGAATGAGATGGAGAATGCACATGAATAATGAATTTTCAATGAGGTGGATGATGCTGATTATAAGGTGTAGACATGTAAAATGTCGACATGGCCATTTAATAAATAATTCACCCATCCTACAATAGTCATTAACCTTATAATAATTAATTATAAAATTTAATTAATTATTATACCACACACACACAGATATATATACATATATCTATACCATGCTCCAATATATTTCATATACACAAAATCCCATTCACACCCTTAGAAATATTAATACACTATTAATATTTCATCTCATTACACTAAATAACCTTCATTAACTATTTTCCAGCTAATTTAAAAATACTCACCCACCTACCACCTACCTTATACCTATTCTATGCCTAGCCTCTCCATCTAATCACCCCACTAAATATAATTAATCTCACCTAATCACCATTTAAATGAGCCCCCAAATCTAGAGACTTATAATTCTAGAAGTCTCTCCATCTTTCCCTCCTCATTTCTAAAATATTCAAATTAAAAAATACTATTCTATTGAATTTTAAATTCAATAGAGGATTCTAATGAAATCTAAAATTTTCAACATCCTCCCCTCTCATCCATTCTCAACCATTGATTTAATCCATCATGAAAATATCTTAGCCATCCATTTCTACTCCTTTAACTATAAATAGAGGTGTCACCCTCCATGGCAAGGACCTTAGAAATTTGTACAATGTATATGCTGCCTAATTTTCTAGCAATCCAAGTAATCTTCATAGCCATCTATTGAGTTCAATCAAGCCATTGATCAAGGGGAGGTGCTGCCAAAATTTTCTCCAAGAATCTGAAGCATCCACTGCATTCATCTAATCAAAATAAATCAAAGGAGAAAATCCAAAGTAACAAAGGAGGAGGATTCTACTTGTAGGTAAGTACATGTAAATTTCTTTCTCTTCCTTTCATCTTTCTCAATCTGAGGTAGTTGAATAGTTGTGATTAGATTTTGTGTTGGTTTGGTTTTATAATCATATCATGCTTGCACACTAACACAAATTTTCATCTATATTTTGGAGCCCACCGTGTGGGCTTACCCCCCCAATTTTTCATTGGAATATTTCACATTACTAACTAAGAACAAATTCCCAAAATTTCAAAAACTTTTAGTGATATTTAAGCTCAAAATTTAAATTTTTCATGTCTTTGTGATGTATCAGCACGTACGCCCTGAAACAATGTACGTCATGAAACATCACGTTCATCACCTATATCGGTGCATTTACATATCAAATTTTCAAATCTGTTTGTGAAGGAAAACATAGTTAGCACGTTTGTAACATTTTAGTGTGTTCATAAACCTTTCAGCACGTTTATACTACTGTATTAGCGCGTTTATTTCCTAACATTATATCTATGTAGGATTACGGGTACTAGAAATATATCAGTGCATTTGCAAATATTTTAGAATTTGATGTTTCTATCTAGCTATTAGTGCACTTGTAAGAATTTTGGCACGTGTGACTCTTGTTTTAGCGCGCTTGATTGTTAACACTATTGTGTAGGATTTTATACTTCAATGCTTTCATAACATGTTGTAGCACGTGTAATACCTATTTCTAGCACTTTTATACGATACTAACAGTTTTTGTGCAGGGTTTAGAGCATTCACCTACTTATCAACGTGTTTATCACATGTGTTTAGCACATATTTTAGTGCATGATACTACCTAACATAGTGTGTTTAATCTTTAACACTATCTCTGTGCATGTTTTTGGACTTCAGTGATTATATTATGTTTCAGCGTGTATACACCCTATTTCAACACGTATAACCTATAGTAATGCGTTTATAATAGCAGAGATATTTTGGCTTCATATTAACTAATAACTTGTATATTTTACTTTTTCCCTTGTGTTTTTCTGAAAGCTAACATTCTATTTTTACTGAAAAATCACAAAAAACAAGGAGAAACTCTATTAGAATTAATATTCATCTTGCATTTAGTCTAACATTTATAATTACGGGATACTAATTTTATTTAGACTACTAACCCTTGTTTTGCAGCCCGACCGGTCCAAGAATATAGGGGTTTTCATTAAAAAACTAATAATCCTCTGGGTTTGCAGGTTCACTTGTTGAAAAACCCCATTTAAAATAACTTATATTTTAATTAAATTCATGTATTGTTTTCCTTCTTTTACTTTGTGTGCTTGTTTATGTGTAAACCCAAAGGTGACACCATGTATGCTTTCCTCTTGCGTCCTAGGACAATCTTGAGGATAAAAAGTGGTTAACCTTCCTTACCTTTATTATTTCATAGGGGGTAACATGACGTGGAAGTGACATCCACAGCACTTACCATAGTCCTAGGGGTCTCATGACCATGGGCTTCATCTCCACGCACGTAGACACACCCTGTGTTATGGTGGGGTATATAAATTCAAGGAAAACTATCGTTATTGGATGAACGTATACTTTTTTTAAGCATGTGTGTGAAGTGAGGGGCTTCCACGTACCAATACCCAGGCCTTAGACAACATCCTTGCCACACATGGATTTGGGCCCCACATACAACAAGGTATATAGGGGATGCCCCTAGAGAGACTTTTTTATCCTAGTCATAGGTAGCCTTCGGTCTACAACCAAGCTATAGTGCAGGGGAAAGAACCACCGAAGATTACTCGCTATCTGATCACATATCAACGTAAAGGTGGGCCAACTTCAGTGAGCGCCACTATCATATGTGGTATTGAAAGTGGGACTATAGTTTGATTGTACTCCCACTTGACTAGTTAGGATTGTGCATGCATGAGTTTACTTGTTTGAGTGTCTTGTTAAAACCATTAAAATAACCTTTACATTAACCCTTATAAATAAACCATATATTTATCACCCTCCGATTTTGACCATAGTACCTTTTGACCCTTAATTTTCAAAAAAAACAGTACAAGCATCATAATTCACCCCATTACATGCCCTTAAACACACTCACCTTAATTATCCTTTTATCCGTATAATATCCAAAATTTGACCATAAATTATTCCATCAAATGTTACACCCACATTTTGTAAATAATAAATCCATTTTTTTGTTACCATAAACTTTGAACATATAGTTACCATCATATAAATATTTTCCGCATCAAACTCTTCACGTTAAGATAAAAACCAAACAAAAATCAAAAAATCCATTTTTTTTGAATTAAAGACAACTCCCCATCTCATTAAACAAAATTCATAATCCCACATTCATTTATCTTTCACTAACCATAACCACACTTTTCCACTATCAAAACAAAACACAAAATCATCTAAAGCTTATCCCATTAGTTGACATGACATTTCCTATTGGTGTCTTAATCAATCTTGGTCCATAAAGGTTTTGAAACTCCTACCGATCATATAATTCATCTATACCAAAATCTTGTCATCACCTTATATCATCATTCCCATCCTAAACATCCCATTTACGATTTCTTTTTAATACAAACAATCTAATCTTATTAATTAATATCTTGCTAATAGGCCAAATATCCTTAATATTTATCCTATTCCTCTAATCCCTTATAACAAGGCACATCCCAAGCCCTCTAGATAACAAGGCACATCCTTCATTCTACTCTCTCCTTGAATTTCTTCAATCCTATAAGCAATACTAGAATATTAAGGTTAAATGTCAAGATCACTAAGGAATCATAATCTTCTTTTTCATCCAAATATCCTTCACTTCAAAAACACATGTCATCTCACACATCTCACCTTCTAATGGACGAGTAATAACCTCGATCCCAATTTGGAAATGATGAAAAAAACAATAACCACAACATGGAGAATGATTTATTCAACCATAATTATTATGATTACTAATAACGAAGAAAATCAACCTAGAGGAGAAGATGAAGAGACTATGGTTAACACTAGGAGCGACGATGACTCTAGTACCTACTTCACAGAAGGAAGAAGAAGAGAAATATGCTAAATTTCTTCATTGAAGAGAATAAGGATGCCCTCATGCTCTAATTATATCACATGGGGGAAAAACTTCCTTCTGATTATACTCATGACCAACTCCATAGTCTTCTCTCAAATGGACAATGATGACATTGGCCAAAGACCACCTTCCACACACCATCCTCATCCAAATCACCATCACATTGTACATGGATGGGATGGTAGAGATAACACCACCCATATATCCAAATAAGTGTTATTGTCTCAATTACAACAAATTGAAATAACCCAATTAGCTTCTCAAATCGAAATTGCAACCATCCAATGATCACATGGTTCCTATCATTCCCAATGCAATTTCAAACCACCACCTCCTAACCCTCCAAAACCCACCTTGGAGCAAGAAGTGAAGTCTATGAAGGAAACACTTCAAGGGTTACAACTTAAAACTCAAGGACGTCAATATAAATTCAAGGAACTTTTTCCTTATCCTTTTAACCGTGATATATTATGGGTCCCTTTTCTACCATATTTCAGACCACCTAAATTTGAAAAATACAAGGGAAAATGAGATCCCCGTGAACATGTTAAGGAGTTCTATATGATTTGTTAAGAAGTTGCCTACGATGACTCATATTTACTAAGACTCTTCTCTAGAAGTTTAGGCGGTCTAGCTTTAGAATGGTTCCTTCAGTTTCCCAAAGGTTCTATTAGAACGTTCGCCAACTTATCAAGAAAATTTGTAAAACACTTTTCCTACAATGTAGAGCATGATGTCATGATGATTGATTTGTGCAATACCAAGTAACGAAATGGTGAAAGTTTTTCATCATTCCTACAAATATGGTGAGCCCTTGTTAGCTGCATTCCATGGCCCATACATAAGAAACAACTAGTTACTGTGTTCGTGTCCAATCTTAATTAGGAACTAGCTTCCCTTCTATAAGTCAATTGTGCAAACACATTTGATGACATCATTAAAAAGGGAATATAAATTGAGATAGCCCTTATTGCAAAGGCCTTACTAAGATATATTCCCGTGACAATCACAACTAATCCAACCAACCCTCTACATCTGAAAAACCTAATTATTTTAATAATAATAAGAAATTTATTGGCAACAGAGCAATAGATACCAAAAATGTCCAGCATGTCCATACCATAGCCGTTATATCTATCCTTAAAGGACAAATTTGGTCTACTTAAGATTATAGGTGATGAACATATACTCCCCTTGGCGAATCTATGGAAGCAATCCTTGATAAGTTAATCACCACTAATATGGTTATTTTTACTCAAATGCAACCCATCAATGAGTCTCGAACCAAACCTTCATGGTTAAAATAAAATGAATATTGCAAGTTCCATAAAATCAAGGGTCACGCCACACACCGATGTATGAAATTAAAGAACTATTTCCAAGACCTCATTGACTGAGGTGAAATCGAGATAGAGGACAATACTTCCACCCCCTCCCAAAATCAGAAACATGGGATATATCAAAATCCCCTTCCTAATCATGGACAAAACAATGCTTCTAATCAAAATCAGCAGTAGTCTAGAAGTAAACCCAAATATTCCGCTCATCATTCCAACCATATTAATTACCATCGTGTACCCCCTCCTTATATGTCGCTTGTTGGTCATATCTACCCTTCACCCCATCAAATCGCCACCATTAAAATAAAAGGCCGTTCGCAAAACCCCCAATGTGTTGTCACTTCTCGCAGGAACCTTGTGGTGGTCCAAGGAGCCACTCTGATATCTTCCAATCCAACACCACAAGCATAATATAATAACATCGAACAACTTAAGAAGACTCATGTGTAAATATCCATCATGGACATTCTCAATACTTCATCTGTCCATAAAGACATTTTATACCGTGCCCTCCAAGAAGCACGCGTACCCACCAATATGGATCCTACACAATTTCAAGCCCTTGTTGCTAATCTCTATCCATATCCAACGATTCCACTCACTTTCACTCAACAAGACTTGCCACCACACGACCCTACCCATAATCTTCCCCTTTACATCAAAGTCCTCATTGACAATGTTCATGTTAAAAGAGTGTTAATAGACAACAAATTGGATCTTAATCTTTGTACTCTAAACCTCATTCATCGATTAGGGTACAATGACTTGGATCTAAAACAAGATATAATTACTATTAAAGCATTTTAAAACACGGAATGTAGATCAGTGGGTACCATGTATTTACCCATCAATGTTGGGCTTGTCTTACTACCCACTCTTGTCCATGTAATAGATATCCAGTTCCCGCATAACCTTTTTCTTGGTTGACCTTAGATTCATGAGATGAATGCTATACCATCCACACTCCATCAATGTCTCAAGTTTGAGCATGTAGGTACAAAAATTACTATCCGCAAAGACCCTCAGCCCTTTCAATATTGCCAAACATTGGAAGCCAAAAGCTATTAGGAACCTTACTATCATATCATTGAGCCCGCGCCAACAACATCATCTCCATCATCCACCATGCTGTATGTCTCGCAAGATAGTCTCCCATCTCCATCTCACTTCACCTCCTCATCTTCTACTCCTCTTTTACCTACTCCTCCCATATCCACTCCTCTCCTACCCACTCCACCACTCAAGCTAAAAATGACAGGATGTGGTGAATACTAAATGTTCAGTATTGATCATCTACCACCATCACCCAAATGGAACTGAAGGCCTGACATTTATCAAAACAAACGACAAACATATCTATTAGGCTCATCAACTTTTATTCATTTTGGGTATATTTATGATGAGTATTGTTGGTCCCATTATTGAGTTTTCATAATGTGCCCTAATTTTTCTTGTCTGATTTTGCTCAAAACATTTCAATTTTGATTTGGTGGTCTGTATTTCATCTTCCCCAATTCAATACCTTCGAAAATTCCTAAGATGTTATTGTTTTTCCCTAATTTGAACAAAATCCATGTTTGCCCCTTTTCGTGCCTTAGTTTTTTCAATTTTTCGGGCTGTGTTGTTTCTCCTTCGCCAAATCATGCAAAAACTCGAAATTGATCGAATCCCATTTTTGTTCAAGTGTTTCCCCAATCCCAGGCTCGAAAGCAATGTCAAAAATGGTTTAGTTGATTTAAAATTATAAAAATCCGCCTTCCTTGTAGAAAATTTCGATTTCTAGGGCATCCAGTGAATTTTTGATGTTTTGATGGTCATACGGGCATATTCTACCCGTAAAATTCATCATCACAATATTATTGAAACATGGTGGGCTCCTATTGGCCGGGGGTGGTCGGGAATTATTTCTAATTTGCTGTTTTTGAAATTTTTGGCTAAGGGAAAATTTTGACCCATGGCTCCGCCTTTTTGCAATAAGGTGTCTACGTGGCACATGCTGATTGGCCGAAGGATTGGCGGGTGGCGGAGGTTCCTTAGGAATTTTGCTTTCATTTTGTAAAATTCTCAAAATCAATTTTTTTCCCAAAGGCCCACAAAAAATAGGAAGAGGACATGTGGAAAGGTGGGCGTGCAGATGGCGTAGGGAGTTAGAGAATTTTGATGTTTTTGGCTCAAAATGTCAAAACAAATTTTTGATCCGAAGGCCCTCATCCAATGGCAGGTGGACACATGTCCAGGAGAAGCTAATATGAGGGGGCGGGGATTTTGATGAATTTGGAGTTTTTAAACTTCATTTTTTTTTTAAAAGTTACAATTTGAGCCGAAGTTCTGTGGCCAGTAAGAAATGGACATGTGTCAAGAAATACAAAGGTTGAAGAAGGGGCCGAGGGAAAGTTTTATGATTTTTTTCCTTTGTGTTTGCAAGGTGAAAAATGAAAGATGGTCCCGCAACCAATGAGGAGCCAACACGTGGCATGTCCTAAGTAGTCAAAGGGAGAGCACGGGCCCAGGGAGAATTTTGAAACTTTGCATTTTTGGCAGGTAGAATTAGAAGCTTGGACCCACACCAAATTGGAGAGCACCACGTGGCGAGGAAGAGAGCGGGTGTTTGGGCCCGCGGAGAATTTTGAGTGAAATTTCCTTTTTCAAAAAAGTGGCAAAATGGATAGAATTTGCCCGCAATTTCAATGGGGCCCACATATGGACACGTGGCAGGCCCAGAAGGTAGGTGGGGAAAGTTTGCAAAAATTTCAAAATTTCAAAAAGGTCGCAAATGCAAATTTTAAATGCAGGAGCCCGATCCAATGGTATTTTAACACGTGTCTCACCTTATCCAAAAATTAAAACTGTAACTTTGGGCTTATTTTAATTGCATCTGCCACGTGGAGGGCGGTTATTTAACGTGATCCAAAATCAACGGTTACTGTGTATTCACCCTTCTTGTCACCATTGGAGCTCCAGGAAGCTTGGATTCATCATTTTTTCATCAAATTTCATCAAACTTTATATGTTTCTGCATCGCCTTGGCCTTCTGAGTGCATTGACACCATTTTCGTAACTCAATTCTTTGATCTACGATGGATTTGATATATTTTTTGCCTTTTCTCGATAAAAAACATGAAAAGTGAAAATCAAAAGTTACAGAGGTAAAATGATGAAGTGAAAAGGTGAAAAATGATTGCTAAAACATGTTGGCATGTCTGAATGACAAAAACGTGACCCTGGGATGGATAAGGATCCGAATTTGTGTAATATTTTAAACTTTTTGTGCATCCTTGGCAATATGCAAGTTGTTTTCTAGTTTTATGTCATTTTCATGAAAGGATAAGGGTTTTTGTAACAAATTTGATCCCTTAAGCATATTCTTTGCTTGGGAGGCAAGAATCCAAGTTGACATTGAGTATATGATATTTTTGGAGAATTTGAGAAGGGGGGAAGAAAAAGGACGTAGAATTTTCAAGGAAAATACTAAAAGAAATCCATTTCTCTGGAGAAAACTGCCTGAGCGCCATCTTTAATTCTATTTTGCATCAAATTTTATCATGTTGAGTTGGTTTCAAGTTATAAAGCCATCAATAAGCTCTGAGATTGTTCTCATGAAATTCCCCTGCTGATATATTTGATCATTTTCTGGATTACTTGGTGTTATCTCTTGGTAAAATTTGTATATGCTTGTGTTTCAGAACGATTTCAATTTGTGTGCCTTGCTCATGTTGCAATCTTGTGTTTAGGATCTCTTTGATCATACATGGTCTCATTTCTTGTTGATGGTTCGATGGAATTTGCAATCTTATATCTCGAAGAGCCTTCATCTGATAAAAGATAAACAGATTTAAAATCATTTTACTGTCCTTGAATCTTGAGATTCTTTGTAAACCTTTAGGGGTACCTTAGGTCATGATCAAACACGGATTTCTGGATACTTTGTTGATATATTTTCTTCAAGATTTTGTATCATGTTGTCAAAGATTGTGTGGAAGAGTGCATATCTGGGCCTCCATTTATGCACATATCCTGGTTGAAGGAGCATTCTAAAACTCTTGAAGCATTCTTATTGTGTAAGTGTTACAAATTTCTTGTAAAGGTCCTCAAAGAGTTTGGTAACATTTGGTTGGTCTTGTCTAACATCTCCCAATTTTTTTTTATTCAAAATAACTAACCCTACCCTATACTACCCCTACATTGCATTGTGTGTCAACAAAGGAATATAATTCATTCACAAAAATACACAAAGCATATCAGGATTTTATCATATCTCTAGCAGCCTTAGCCTTGGCTTGAAAGCATTTCCATCATTTAGTAGTGACAACTCTTTTGAATTTGAATAATGGATAATTGATCATGTTTTCCCAAGGCCATCTCCATACAATGTGCAAAGCATATGGATATCTCCAACTTCTTCATCAAACAAAGGCTGCAATATAGGTTCTCTTACCTTGGTTGAAAGGCACAACCTAAAATAGTGACGATTAGATCAAAATCCTTTTTAGGTGCTACCTACTCCTTCAAATCTTTAAGTTCTAACAAGTCAGATAGATGTGCTCCCCGGCTTCAAATGACACATAAATCATTTATCTGCCCTTGAGTGTCTTGTGAGATCCATGATGCTACTTGAGTTGTGAAGGAGATTAAGTTTGGGTACCAACAAGTACTTTGTGCCATATGAATCTTCATGGCTTATTGAAAACTCTATACCTTTTTGTTTTTTTGACAATACGTATCTAATTCCTAGAAAAATAATTATTTGAATGGGATACTCCGAACAAGGACTAGGTCACCATGAGCAAGGCATCCTTGATCCTGCTACTGTTGTCCCCAAACTTGATGGACTTAGACTAGGATACCAACCACCTAGTGGAAGCATCAATGATGACCTAAGTGACACTTCCAGTACCACTAAGGAGGTCATTGACAACATTGATACAAGTTCCATCTATAGCCAATACAAAGACCTCACCAAAACTAATCTCTTCTTAGACACCATTGTTCTCACCATTGACATCTCCTTCACATATCCACAACTCATTGAATGGGACCAACAATTGGAACATCCTCCTCTTGATTTATTTCAAAATGATGAAGCAATTATTGAGTTCATGGTAACTCATTATAATCTACTTGTTGGGGATCATAAAAAGGGCTTCCAAGTATGTTTGAATGATGACACCTACTTTGGGGCACAAGAGCATTCCCTTTCCCTTCCATCCCAATATAATATCCCTCACCCCATCTTCTCTTGTCACCTCGAAAAGGAAGATCCCCTTGTTGAATTCTTCCAAGAATCCCCAAATCCTAAAGATGATGTAGTCACTGATCATCTTCTCCCAGCTCCTAAATTCTTATAAGATGGTTCAATGTCTGTAATTGAGGAAACCATTGATATCAATATTGACACAAAAGAAGAACCCAAAATTCTCAAACTGGGGGCCTCTCTGTCTACAAAGGAACAAGACATATTTACCACACTCCTCAAAGAATTCTCAGACATCTTTATATGGTCCTATGCAGATATGCCTGGTTTGGACCCTTCTCTCATGGTCCATAATCTTGTAGTACATAAAGATGTAAAACCAGTTAAATAGAGACTTTGAAAAATTCATCCAAAGGTTGTGTTGCTTGTTAAAGAGGAACTACAATGGTTGCTTGATGTCAGGTTCATTCAACCTATTGATTATTCTAAATGGATCTCCAATATTGTACCAGTAGTCAAGAAGACTAGGGGCATTCGTATTTGTACAGATTTCTCTGACATCAATAAGGCTTGCCCTAAAGATGATTTTCCACTAATAAATATTGATATGATTGTCGACTATACAGCCATGTATGAAATGTTATCTCTCATGGATGGTTTCTTCGGTTATAATCAAATAAAAAATGTAGAAGAAGATCAACATAAGACATCTTTTACCACACCTTGGGGCACATATTGCTATCGGGTCATGCCCTTTAGACTCAAGAACGCCGGAGCCACTTATCAACATGTCATGACTATCATTTTTCATTATATGATGCATGATATAGTTGAAGACTACGTTGACGATGTTTTGGGAAAATCTAAAACTTGTAAGGAACATCCTGCAGTCCTCCGTCGAATTATTGAATGCCTTTGAGAATATAAAGTTAATCTAAATCCCAAGAAATGTTTTTTCGGTGTCACATCTGGTAAGCTCTTGGGATTTATTGTCTCCAGACGTGGAATAAAAATTGATCCAGATAAAGTCAAAGATGTAATTGAAATGCCTCCTCCCAAAAATCTAAAACAATTACGAAGCCTACATGGTAAGATTCAAACTATTAGGAGATTTATATCACAGCTAGCCAACAAATGTCATCCATTCCATCATCTACTTAAAAATGGAACAAATTTCATCTGGAATGAGGAATGTCAAGCCTATTTTTATATGCTTGAGGAATATCTAATACATCCTCTCGTTTTGGTACCTCCTACTCTAGGAGTACATCTTATGCTCTACATATCAGCTACACAACATGCCTTGGGGGCTCTCTTAGCACAACATGATAATAAAGGAAATGAACATGCTATCTATTATCTAAGCCGAACATTAATTGCATATGAGCTTAACTACACCCCTATGGAAAAGGCATGCCTTGCTGTGGTCTTTTCCTCTTAAAAGCTACATCATTACATGCTCAATAATACCACTAAGCTCACAGCTAAAGTCGATCCACTCAAATATTTATTTCCCAAATCGGATCTTACTGGACGGATGGCTAAATGGATCATGCTTCTTAGTGAATTTGACATTGAATATGTTAATCAGAAAGCTATTAAAGGACATGTAGTAGTTGGCTAGTTAGCGGAAGCTCCAATCTCTGACACTACACCACTCACTACATGGTTCCCAGATGAATCCATATGTACAGTCACATAATCAGAAATATGGACAATATAATTTGATGGCTCCTTTACGCATCATGGTTCAGGAGTAGGTATTTGTTTATCACCCCTTAAGGTGACTTAATGCCCAAATATTTCCACCTGGATTTTCCTTGTACCAAAAATACTGTTGAATATGAAACACTCCTTTCTGGTTTAAAAATGGCTATCTAGTGGCATATTAAACATCTCAACATCTTTGGTGATTCATAACTAATCATTAAACAAGTTAATGATGAATATTCCACCAAGAATTATAAATTGATTCCTTATAAAATAATGGTCGATAGTTTCAAGGCTCACTTCCAACATATTCAGTTTGAGCAAGTCCCTTGCACAAGTAACAAATCAACAAATGCTATGGCTACCATCATCTCCCTTCTAGACATGCCTCCAGATGCATCCAATTCCATATTTTTGATCAAACAATTAACGATTTCCACTTATGATATCCCTGATTCAAAAATGATTTTTGAGATCATTGGTCCTAACTCCCATTGGTACCACGACATCTACACATACCTACATGATCACACCCTTCCACCAAATCTTCCCCGCAACCATCAAAAATAATTCACCCAACGAGCCTCCCACTTCACCATCCTTGGAGATACCCTCTATCATAGAAGCTTTGATGAAACTCTGTTACGTTGCTTAAATTCTCAAGAGGTTGAATCAACACTCCAGGAAGTTCACATAGGAACTTGTGGTGCCCACACCACTGTTCTAGCCCTCACCAAAAAACTTCTACGTACTGGATATTATTGGCCGATTATGGAAAAATATGCATGCTCCTACATCCGTAAGTGTGTTCCCTATCAAAATCATGTTGACCTCATCCATGCACCATCACAAGCCTTACAACCCATTACAACCCCATGGCCCTTTTCTATATGGGGTCTCGATCTCATGGGAAAATTAAATCCCACTTCATCTGATGGTCACAAATTCATTATCACAACTACATAATACTTCATAAATTGGGTCGAAGCCATACTGCTCACTTATGTTAAATGCAAACAAATATCCAAATTCATCCTTAACCACATCATCTTCCATTATGGTGTCCCATCCACACTAATTACGGACAATGGAAAATCCTTCAAAAATCAAGACGTTTGTGAACTCTGCGAATAATTCCATATCAAGCTTAAATTTTCTACACCATATTATCCACAAGGCATTAGCCAATCTGAAGCATCTAATAAAACACTCAAGCAGATCCTTGGAAAAATAGTAAATTAAGCCAGACGTGATTGACATACGCAAATATATCCCACCTTGTGGGCCTATTGCACGTAAATCTACACTCCCACCGGTGCCAATCCATATTCTCTTGTCTTTGGCACCAAAGCAATTTTTCCCATTTGTTGTCACCCTCAAAATTCCCCTCATTTTCCAAGTCTAGACTTAAAATTTTGAGTTGGTGCCTCTAAAAATATTGAAAATGAAAGTATTGTGAAATATGGTTCTTTCCAAGGGCTTGTGGTCTCCTAGAAACTTCTTCATCAGATGGGAAATTTCTTCCCATTTCTGAAAAGGTAAATAAGTCCTCCTAACTCTTCATATTTTTCAAGTTATGGCCCGACGGACCTGAGATGGTATTATTTGCCCAAGGCGAGGCTGGCGGGGCTGCGGGAGTTTTTTAGCACTTAACACCTTTTGGAAAAGGGTGTAGTTGGCGATGGCGGGCCCGTGAGCCCATGTAGAGAGATAGAAAAAATAATTCCTAAGGTCCACCACCAATCAGATGGTGCCATGTAGCCACGTTGAAAAGTCAAAGCGGGGATGCGGGTCGGTAGAGAATTTTGAAGTTTTAAGATTTTTTGATCAAAAAGAGTTAAAAGTAAAAAAGTGATCTGTGACCCCGTTGCCAAGAAGATAATGCCACGTGTCTGACCATTGAAAAGTCAAAGCGGGTGAGTGGGCCAAAATGTTCCAAAATGCCTTTTCACTGTAAAAGTTATAAAGCATAAAGGTTTCCCCCCCACGCCCACTCCAATCAATTTCTTCCATGTGGGTGGCCCAAATTTAAAGTTGTAAAAGCAAATCGAATGGCCCATATTTAAACTAGTGAAATAATGTAAACCGTATATTTGAAAACCTTGGTTTTTCCACCATTAACGTTTCTTTGCGAATCAAGAATTCAAAAGGGTGTGAATGATTGGAATGATTTGTAACCATTTCTTGCTTGCTCGAGGAAGTTGTAACTGTTTCTTGCTTGCTCGAGGAAGTTGTAACCATGTCTCTTGCAAGCTATTTCATGGGCTTTCAAAGCCATTGTACGGGGTTGGAATTTTGATATTCTGGAACTGTAATTTTGAATCTGAAGAAATCAATACAAGGTTTTTCCCCTTTTTCCTCTGTTTTCTCTTTCCTTCTTGCTCTGATCTATGAATCATTTAATCCTTGCATGCTTAGAAACTTTGTGTTCTAGTTTATACAATCTCAAGAACTTTGAGTCTGTGGATTGTGCTCTATTATAAATGTGAATGGTTCTACTCTATATCTCATTTGCTCAATACATATAAGGGTTTTCTCTGCCATCTCTTTTCCCTAAAAGTATTGTCTTCTTCTGCCTCCCTCCTCTCTTCAAGTATTCTATCCTCATGTATTGATAACTTTCCAGGCATAAAACACATTTCAAGATATCAGGAAACCACCATTGAATGAAATATTGTGTATTTGTACATAGGTTTTTCCCCTGCTTTCAATAAGGGAACCTCTCCCATTAAAGAGGAGGGACTTGCTTGTCCCCTGACTGTGGTTTCATTCCAAGTGCAAATCTGAAACCCAATAGTTTTTGGCGACTCTGCTGGGGATTTGTTCAAAAAATTTCCTTTCTAAAAAGAACAACTAATTTGATCATTTCTTTGATCTGGTGACTCTAAGATACACTCGTGGTAGAAGGGCTCTTGGAATTGAAGATCCCCAATTTCAACTCCTGGATCAACAAGGTTTTCAACTTCCTCCAACAAGAAGAAATAGAAGAGCTCGTTCCACAAGCACACCTCCTGTTGAAGACAGAGCTTCTGGTAGTAGCATTCCTCAAGCACAACTTAGCCCTAATCTTTGTGCCCTAATTCTTGCTGGTGTCTTAGTTCCACTTCAAGCAATCTTTCCAAGGATGGCAGCACCTCTACCTTGGGGACAAAGAGTTGGGCCTCTGGCTCTTCCTCAACCATTGCATGAGTTACCTAGGGGTAACAGGAATAATTTTCCCAAATTTAGAGGTGATGGAAAAGTGCACCCTGATGAACACATTACAGCCTTCATTGTTGCATGTGGGGTCCTTGGAGTTGAACATGAGGATGTATCTATTAGGTTGTTTGTGGAGACCTTGCAAGATAATGTTGCAGATTGGTTTTACCATCTTCCTGCTGGGACCATCACCAATTGGACTACTATGAGGACTGAATTTGAGCAGTGTTTCAAACCCTGCTAAAGATGTGCATGCTTTGTTAGCTCAGATTTCTCAAATCAAGAAGGATCCACATGAGCCTATGAGAGAATTTGTGGCCAAGTTCAACAAGTTGATTAACAAGATTCCACTAAATACTAGGCCTGTTGATCAGATTCAAAAGTGTTTCTTCTTGAATGCTCAATTACCGGAAGTAAGCTATGCCCTGAGGAGAGAAAATATTGTAACTTTGGATGCTGATCAGAGATTGGCTGTCAGTGTGGAAGATGACTTGATCATGTCTGGAAAGATGAAAAGGGAGTCTTTCAAATCCAAAGCATCTTCTTCTTCCTCTTCTCCTGGAGGTAATGTAGATCAGTTGGTGCAAAATCTGGCTAATGACCTCATTTCCATCAAGAAATAATTGGCTCAGCATGCTCCATATCAAGATGTTCCAAGGAAGAACTTTTAGCCTAGGAACTACTTGCCCTCTTCTCAAACCAGGTTGGCCATTGAAGGTCCACCCCTCAAGGTGCCTGTCAATGCTACTTGTGAGGTTCTTGAGCCTGATGATGAGGAAGAAAATGGGCTCTATGATGAACAAGAAGAGGAAGCTGATGAAGAACTAGAGGATCCTAGTGGTTCTCGAGTTCATTTCCTCACCACTGAAGGTGTGGATGATGAAGATGACTATGATGATGTAGTGGTTGAGATGAATAGTGAGTCATATGTTGTTATGACCCAGGAGCAGACCAACAAAAAGGAAAAAGTGGTGCAACCTACAAAAAGATCCAAGGAGTACCCCATCACCATCCCGGTGATTGCAAGAAGAGGAGCTCCTATTCCTACTACTTCCACCCAAAAGGTAAGCTCTGCTAGTCCTTCTCCCTCTACTTCTGCTTTCTGGGAATTCTTGTCCAAAAAATGATAAAGCTGATAGATCAAAAGCTCCTCCTACTCCTAGTAGTGATTCCCCATCCACATCTGGATCTTTTGACATTATAGACCATCTTAAAAAGACCAAGATTCAGATTTCTGAGGAAGAGTTCTATCAAACCCATCCTAAAGCCTTTTCCAAAATGGTTAACTTTGTAAATTCTAAATCTAAAACCCTAGCCCATTCTTCTAAAGGCATTTTTCCCACTCCTTCTCCACCTCAACCCAACCTTGTGGCTGCAGTCACTTCACCCAATGAGAAGATCAAACCCTTCTATGTGACTCTCCTCATAGCTGGCCACAAGCTTAGCAATTGTGTCATTGATTCTGGTGCATCTGATAATGTAATGCCTGCAAAAGTGGCTCATGCTTTGGGTCTAACCCTAACCCACACTTATGGCTCTTGTTATTCCATGGAAAGTAGAGAAGTGCCTTTGGTTGGGAGAATCAAGGATGCACAAGTAGCTTTTGCTACTTTACTAGAGAAGAAGGTCTTGGCTACCATCTTGGTTGCTGATATCCCTCCTTCCTATGGCATGCTGCTAAGTAGGAAATTTTGCAAAGATGTTGGAGGTGAGATCCAAATGGATTGGTCACATGCCTTGATCCCTGTCAATGGGAAGATGAAGAAGCTGCTGCCTGAGAAACAAGCAGAGTATATTGTGCAAAAGACAGATGATCCTAAAGCACAAATATTGTATGAAGACATTGGGCATGGGAACTACATGATCATGTCACAAGAGGAGACAAGTATGTTAAAGGGAGTGTTGTTTGATCCTAATGGTGTGTGGACTTTGGAGTTTGATGGAAGCTACTCTTCAACTAGTTCTGGAGCTGGTGTAGTACTCATTTCTCTTGGGGGTAAGGTTCATCCTTTCTCCTTCAAGTTTCAGTTTGAAAATACCAACAATACTACTGAGTATGAGGCCCTCATTCTTGGGTTGAGCATGGCAAAGGAAATGGGAGTGAAGAACCTTCTTTCTCGTGGAGATGCAGAGCTAATTGTAAAACAAGTTAGAGACCTTTATCAGGTAAAGAACATAAGGTTGAAGCACTATAGGAAATTGGTCTGGGATTCCATTGAATTCCTTGATGCTTTTTCCATTGAAGTTGTGCCAAGGGAAAAGGAACACTAGGGCTGACTCTCTAGCTGTTTCGGGGTCCTTGTTGATTCCTCATCCTGATTTTCTCTCAAGAGAAATTCACCATTGAGATGATCCATAGACCCAGTGTGCCTGAAAATGCAAATAATTGGCAAGTTTTCAATGATGACCAGCATTTTCTTTCTTTCTTGGAGCTCAGAGACAACTTTGATCAGCTGTACTTTGAAGGAAGTGACAATCTACCTAGAGAGTGTGTGTCATCAAATGAAGAGGGTGTCAAAGAAGAGATGGATCAAGATGGATGCATCAAACTAAAAGGAAACAAAATCCCTAAAGGGATGGTGAGTTTGGAGGATATTTTTGATAAACATGATAGGTATATGAAGTCTAAAGTTTCCCAAGGAGCCTGACAATCTGTTGAGACTGAGAAAGTGAATATTGGGAGTCTTGATGATCCCAAAATGGTCAACATTGGAAAATGCTGCACTCAGGAAGAGAAAAAGAAGGTGGTGAATCTGTTGAAGAGGTATGTTGATGTTCTGGATTACTCTTATGATGATCTTAAGGCTTTTCAGCCTAAAGAAATGCAACATTTCATTCCTCTTAAGCCTGGGATCAAACCCTTCAAATAGAAGCAAAGGACAATATAATCCAAAGATAGCTGATACAATTTTCCAAGAAATACAAAAGCTTTTGAAGGCTAAGATCATCTTCCCCATCCACCATTCATCGTGGATTGCTAATATAGTGCATGTCAGGAAGAAGAATGGTGAGATCTGGATCTGTGTGGACTTCAGAAATCTAAATCAGGGTTCTTTGAAGGAAAACTACCCTCTCCCCATGATGGACCAAGTATTGCAAGTTGTCACAGGCTCAGAGATGTTATCTATGTTAGATGGATTCTCAGGGTACAATCAAGTAGAGGTGAATATTGCAGATCAACATAAGACTTCCTTTACTAATCCTTGGGGCACCTTTGCATACAAGAGGATGCCATTTGGTCTCATCAATGTTGGTGCTACTTTCCAGAGGGCCATGGACTTGGATTTTAGTAGTTTTGAAAGGGAAATGCATTGTTGTGTATTTGGATGACTTGACAGTGTTTTCTAAAGCAAGAACAGATCACTTCCAACACCTTGAAACAATATTGCAGAAGTGTAGAGAGCATGAGATTTCTTTAAACCCTAAGAAGTCTATGTTTTGTGTCATAGAAGGAAAGTTGTTGGGACACATTGTTTCAAAGGAAGGGATCAAGATTGATCTGGAGAGAGTTCAGGCCATCCAAAAAATTCCTCTTCCATCAAGTAAGAAAGGTGTCCATTCTTTCTTTGGTAAGATCAATTTCCTAAGAAGATTCATCCCCGATTTTGCAGAACTTACTATGAGCATTTCTCACATGATGCAAGGGAAGAAAACTTTTGGTTGGTCCTCTGAAGGGAAGAAATCATTTGAGGACATTAAATAGGCTATTGCAAAGACTCCAATCTTGGCGTGCCCTGACTTTAGCAAATATTTCATTATCTATTGTTATGCCACTGAAAATACCCTAGTTGCTGTGTTAGCCCAGAAGAATGCTGAAGATCATGAGATCCCAATTATCATTCATGAGTTATGTCTTAAAAAATCATGAGCTGAAGTACACCATGATGGAGAAACATGCTTTTGCAATTGTCAAAGCTGTCAAGCAGTTTAGGTTTTACATCCTTAATTCTCATTTTGTGGTGCTGGTGCCTGATACAACAATCAAATCCATTCTTACTCAGTAAGAATTTGGAACCAAGAGAGGTAATTGGGTAGCAAAGGTGCAAGAATATGATCTTGACATCAGGCCAACAAAGCTAGTTCAGGGTAAGGGCCTGTGTGAACTCATTACTGAGGGATCTGTCAAGGAGTTGTCCAAAGATGGAGTTGATGTCTCTGTTGTTCTGTTCCTCAGCTCGATAGATGTATGGTATGACAACATTGCTCACTTTCTAACCTATGGAGAGTGTCCATCTCACTTGAGTGCCAAAGAGAAGAGAGCCATCAAACTGAGGTCTGCACAATATGTGCTATGGGAGAATGATTTGTTCAAACGAGGCATAGATGGAAGGTTTTTGAAGTGTGTAGACAAGGAGCAACAAAAGAAGTTGTTCTCTGATTTTCATGACCAGCCTTGTGGAGGTCATTTCTCCTCTTCTGTAACAACTCATAAAATACTTCATGCTGGTTATTATTGGCCCACTCTATTCAGAGATGCATCAAAATGGGTTGGTAAATGTGAAGCATGCCAAATGTTTGTTGGAAGACCTAAGTTGGTTGCTTTTCCTCTCAAGCCTGTAGTGATTGAAGAGCCATTTCAACAATGGGGTTTAGACTTCATTGGAGCTCTCAATCCATCTTCCAGTGTCTAGGCATACCCATGTGTTGACTGCCACAGATTACTTCACCAAGTGGGTGGAAGCCATCCCAGTCCAAGAGCACTACTTTGAGGTAGTTTATAACTTCATTAAGGAGAACATATTGATTAGGTTTGGGACCCCAAACAAGATTGTGACTGGCAATGCTTCCAAATTTTCTTCTGCTGAGATGATGGACTTCTGCTATGGGTATGGGATCTCCCTTACTCATTCTTCAGATTACTACCCCCAAGGGAATGGACAGGCATAATCAACAAACAAGAACTTGGTGAACATAGTTAGAAAGCTTGTAAATGATTCTCAGAGGAATTGGCATAAGAAGCTATATGATGCACTTTGGGCTGATAGAATTACACCCAAGAGAGCAATTGGAATGTCTCCTTTCCAAGTGATGTATGGTGTGTAAGCTCAACTTCCAGTCATGGTGGAATTTCCAGCCTTGCATCTAATGAAAACCATTGAAGATTCAAGTTTCAGTAGCTCTTTGGACAAGAGAATTTTGTACCTTCAGAAGCTTGATGAGGAATAATTGCAAGTGGTTGACAAAATAGCAACTCATCAGTTGAAAGTGAAGGCTTTGTTTGACAAGAAAGCCAAACCCAAAGTTTTCCAAGTGGGAGACATTGTGCTGCTTTGGGATAAAAGACATGAGCCATGAGGAAGCCATGGTAAGTTTGATTCTCTTTGGCTTAGGTCCTTTTAGAATCAGACATTTTGCTGGAGAGAACTCTTTTTATCTAGATTACATGGATGAATCTCCTCTCCACTTCCTTATAGTGGGCAGTACCTAAAGTTGTTCAAGTCCTAGATGGCTAGGAAGTCCTTTTGTACATTACGTTTGTTTTTTTGTTTTTGGCTTGTTTCCCTTTCTTGTTCTTTACTATGTGGTGTGTTTTGTTTTGGGTCTTCCCTTTTGGTTTGTTTTTTTTCTTTTCCCATCTTGTGTGTGTTACCTTGTATTGGTTTTGCTTTTGACTCCTTTGCCCAATGGATAAGGCACTGGTCCTCTTTCCCAGAGTTATCTGTAGTTCTTAATCTTGCCTTGTGTCTTTGTTCCAAGCCAAGTCATCCCCAGAAAGAGCCAACTATTGTCACCCTCAAAATTCCCCTCATTTTCCAAGTCTAGGCTTAAAATTTTGAGTTGGTGCCTCTAAAAATATTGAAAACAAAGTATTGTGAAATATGGTTCTTTCCAAGGGCTTGTGGTCTCCTGGAAACTTCTTCATCAGATGGGAAATTTCTTCCCATTTTCGAAAAGGTAAATAAGTCCTCCTAACTCTTCATATTTTTCAAGTTATGGCCCAACGGACCTAAGGTGGTATTATTTGCCCAAGGTGGGCTAACGGGGCTGCGGGAGTTTTTTAGCACTTAACACCTTTTGGCAAAGGGCAGAGTTGGCGATGGCGGGCCCGCAAGCCCACATAAAGAGATAAAAAAAGAATGCCTAAGGTCCACCACCAATCATATGGTGCCATGTAGCCACGTTGAAAAGTCAAAGTGGGGATGTGGGTCAGTGGAGAATTTTGAAGTTTTAAGCTTTTTTGATAAAAAAAGTTAAAAGTAAAAACTTACAAAGTCGATCCGTGACCCTGTCGCCAAGTAGATAATGCCACGTGTTTGACCATTGAAAAGTCAAAGCGGGCAAGTGGGCCAAAATGTTCCAAAATGCCTTTTCACTGTAAAAGTTATAAAACATAAAGGTTTCCCTCCACACCCGCTCCAATCAATTTCCTTCCACGTGGGTGAACCAAATTTAAAGTTGTAAAAGAAAATTGAATGGCCCATATTTAAACTAGTGAAATAATGTAACGGTCGTATATTTGAAAATTTGGTTTTTCTGCCATTAACGTTTCTTTGTGAATCAAGAATTCAAAAGGGTGTAAATGATTGGAATGATTTGTAACCGTTTCTTGCTAGCTCGAGGAAGTTGTAACCATTTCTTGATTTCTCGAGGAATTTGTAACCGTCTCTTGCGAGCTATTTCATGGGCTTTCAAAGCCATTGTACGGGTTGGAATTTTGATTATTCTGGAACTGTAATTTTGAATCTGAAGAAATCAATACAAGGGTTTTCCCCTTTTTCCTCTGTTTTCTCTATCCTTCTTGCTTTGATCTGTGAATCATTTAATCCTTGCATGCTTAGAAAATTTGTGTTCTAGTTTATACAATCTCAAGAACTTTGAGTCTGCGGATTGTGCCTGTTATAAATGTGAATGGTTCTACTCTATATCTCATTTTCTCAATACATATAAGGGTTTTCTCTGCCATCTCTTTTCCCTAAAAGTATTGTCTTCTTCTACCTCCCTCCTCTCTTCAAGTCTTCTATCCTCATGTATTGATAACTTTCCAGCATAAAACACATTTCAAGATATCAGGAAACCACCATTGAATGAAATATTTTGTATTTGTACATAGGTTTTTCCCCTACTTTCAATAAGGGAACCTCTCCCATTAAATCGGAGGGAATCACTTATCCCCTGACTACGGTTTCATTCCAAGTGCAAATCTAAAACCCAACACCATTGAGATCAAAATCCCCTCCCTACGCATTTCTCTCCAACACCTCATCAATGATGAACACTACCACGTTCATTGCCTACAAGAAATTGAGCTCCTCGATGAGAAATGCCTCCATGCCATGGATCACCTCAAATCCTATCAAAATGTGTGCCTCCGCTGTCATTATAGAAAATGCGTAAAAGAGCACAAATTTGAAGTTGGAAACCTAGTCCTTAAGGAAAATCAAAACAATATTAATGTTGATCACAAAAAGAAGGGAAAGTTTGAACCAAATTGGCTCAGACCATATATCATCATTGCTAAATTCAGCTCAGGTGCTTATAAGCTTGCTACTCTAGATGGAGAAGAATTGGATGAGCCCATGAACCTCATGCATCTTCTCCACTTCTATGCTTGAGTTCCTAACGCTCTATGGTTAAAAAAATCATCCAATGGTGAAAACCATTTCAGTGGTGCCTTGGGAAAGTACCATGGTGAAAAATGGTTTTCGACGCTATGGTAAAATCCAATCTAACCGTTTACCTACTAGAACTCTATAACTCACAGTATAAGCACACTAGAGGCACACTACTCCACTTTCCATCCTTTGTATCCTATCCAAAATTTTCATCCTAATCTACCCTATCCACTATCTACATTCAGAATTATTCTGACCCTACCGAATTGGATCTGTCATGATTGGGAAGATTTCTCCTAATCCCAACTCAGGTCGTAATACTCATACTATTGCTTCTAAGAGATAGGTTTCTAGGAGTCTCACACAATTGTCACAAAATGCAACCCTTGTAAGATCCTGAGGCCTTCATTTCTCTCTGTGCCCCACCATTCTCACTACTCATTCCCTTTCACTTTTATTTTCTCTCTATCATCCCATCATGATCAACATAATATTGTAAATATTTGTACAAAACTCAAACTCATTTAATACCCTCTTCATTGTATATACCATATACAAATATATATATAACAATAATAAACCATCCACATACTCCCATGTCATCACTACACTAATATACAATAAATATGATTTCATTTTACCATATCAATACATTTTATCATCGCCAGGCCACAATACAAAAAAATTTCCATTACATATCCATACACATGTCAATATATATCATTATAACTAGATCATACCCACGTACCATTTATAATAAATACAAAAAAAAAATTCATTATAATCCCTCATGACAACACATCACATTTTTACATCATTCATAACACATTAAGTCACAAGTACACACATCCTTATCATCAATTAACATAACAATACATCAAATACATACATCATCAATAATAGCAAAAGATTTTACATCATCATCCATGCTGCGACCTAGAATATACCCATAAATCTCAAGGCGTGTTGGTACTTCACTCAGCCAGAACTAAGCGCTCACCCAAAGTGTGAAAGGTTACAAGGTCCCTCTTTAATGAAGCTTGTTCAAGATGTTAACATGATTACACGTATCTTTCAAATCCATAACAGATAATAAGACATTCCAAAGTGCATAAACCAGATATAGATCTTAACGATATGAAATATTGACTTAAACAATGACTATAATGAGGTTTACCATACAAGAACCATATTCAGTTGTATCTAACACCAATATCTAGCCAATAAGATCCATTATAATAATGCCATAACACATAGAAGCTTCTTACATCATGATCCAGTATTCATAGTCATGTGCACTAAAAAATCCAAAGCACAACTCTATAATAAATGAGATTAATGTTCTATCTAAACCGTAAAAATCAATACAAATATATAGGGGCAGGGACTTGCCCTTCACCACCAAAGCACCTTCCAAAAATAGGTTACATGCTAATAATAGCCACACGCCTTTATAAGAGAATACAAAAGTATGCAAGTGCTAATACTATATATCCTATAATTAACTCTAAGTAGAGATCCCCTTGTTAGTCCAAAACTCTACATGGCGTTCAAAAAACTGTATATCCCAAAATAGCCTTGGCACAGTCTTCATGTCTTTAAAAAAACATGCTCTACACTCCATGTGCAAAAATAGCCTTGATCTGCAAAAACGACTAAGTCCTATTTTCCCACTATTCCTGGGTGCACCCCCATTCTGTAATGCTTCCGCGCATTCCTCCGCGCCTTGTTCCCGCATGCCCAAACCCTTATATGCTTTAATCATTAAGATGTAATTACTCAACCCAAAAATCCACATACATAATCTAATCTAGCCACACAAATAAACATCATCATCAACAACTAACATAACTACATAGTCACATATATCATCAACATAAAAAATAAAATAAATCACATTTTAACCACCTAGAAATTATAATACACACACCATCCAAAACATTGATCCATCACCCACAAACCATCATTATCACCTAATATAACTCAAGATAAATCATAAACACTCCAGGTCATCCAATAACATCATCAACATCTCATAAAATCACATCTATACTAATGTCCATCCACAATAAAATAAATCCAAAAATGAGAACTTTTATATCATACAAACTACGCATCATGTATATAACTAGTCATCAAAGTAACCAATCATCTGTACATATACCATGACCACAAAATGCCATCATCAAAAAATTGCTAGAATACATATATACATATATACTGACATTATGTTGAACTGCATGTATTATCCCTTGGTGGAGGAGCTTGTTGTATACTGGCTGTGCTACCAGATATTGTGGATCGAATCAGCCTCCTACCCGATCCCTAAGATTGTCCTCTATCCATCTATATAATCAACATAACGTACATAATCTGGCTGATCATACATCACCATATCCTCATAATATCTATGCCTCTGCTATGAATTCCTGATACTGCTCCAGGTGAGTGATACTATCCCAGGAGGCCCCATCTGTCCTGCTCTCCATGATGCACTAGGCCCTGTAGCTATGCCTATAGCCTAAGATCCACTATGTGTGACCATTCCCCCCACTCCCCTATCTAAAGGACCATACCTCACCATGTAAGCATCACGATGTCCATGATATATGTCCCTATGCCATATAACATGGTCTCGCTCTTGCTCTAACTGTACTACCTCAGACTAAAAGCCATGCAATTATCCCTCTCCAGTTGTCCCACCACTATGATAAATCCATGGATATCTTTCATCCATACCACATCCCATCCTGCAGGCCAACTATCTCTGCTGCTCATGCCTACACCTCTCTCTCCAAAATATCTATGCAAGCCTATAAATCATCCTCCCCCTCTCCATCTCCTCTGGCTCATCCATCCTCTCCTATCCCCTCCTCTCCTCCTACTCCACCTCTATCACATCCTCTATCTCCTCCTACTACCCCATCTCCATCACCTCCTCTATCTCCTCCTCCTCCTTCATCTTCTCCTCCTACTCCATCTCCATCACATCCTCTATCTCCATCTCCTCCTGCTACTCCATCACCTCCTTTATCTCCTCGCACCCTTTATCCACTAGCACTTGAAGGCCCTTCCATATGTGTATGCGTAGGACACACTGTCTATCATGGTACTATCATGTCATCCACCTCCATCACATCTATATCTGTTTAGCCTCTCTGGGATCTGTACTGGGGACTGCACAACTGGCTCCTATCCTGATGTGCCACTGAAAATAATAATAGGTGGTGCAACGCTGCACCTCCTCCTCAATGTACCTATGGTTATGGCTAGTGAACAACTAATTCCTAACCCTGGGGTAATCCTTTGTACACCTGTCACGACCCACGTACAAACCACATCCCTCCTCTCGGTCATGTCAACTGTAATAACATGATCCCTTCCCACTAATCTGTATACCCCAGGGCTATGTTGTCACCAAATCACTGCACCCTCTAAATGGCTAGAATGTGAACATTTCGTTTAGTGTGATTGGGACACATTGGATCACCTCTCAAGCTATGGGACTTGGGCTTGAGGTGAACCTCAAGAGAAGGCCGGCTTCCTTTTCCTAAACTAAGTGTTGTACTACTCCTAGTGCAATAGAATGGCTATCTAATCCTATGCTAAAAATTTCATGGGGTTTTAGGGAAAGAGATTTATAGAAATGAAATTATACTAGGGATGGTGATGCACCAAATAAAGGGTGTTTCCAGACTCAAGAAGGGTTAATTTGAAGAGGGTGTGTGCACCACAGGTCAACTTCACCTACTACAACTTAGAGAGGGTACAAAATACCACAGACTAAGAAAGATGTGTTCCCTTTGTTAAACTCTATCAGATGGAGTAGTAGATCAGTCTACCAGTGAATAAGGATGAACTTGAGAAGGGTGAATGGACACCAAAACTCAAATGCATTCAATACTCCACCACTCGATAAGCACAAAAATCCAAGAACCTGTAATAGAAATGTGAAATTACACAGTGTACCTGCAAGCAAGAGAAAAGGCACAAAGAAGTATAGAAGGATGAAAGGACCGAGATTAGTCACAAAACACACACTTTTATTGCTTCAATAATGTGCACAATGCATCATACATTCAGAAGAGGCAATGGTTGCCATTACAATCTTGAAGAGGAGGCTTGAAATTTCTCTCAACACACAAGGACAACTTGCAGAAGAGAGAGGACTCTTGAAAAATCACACTTACCTAAGATGTATAACTTTCCAACCTATCTGACCTGTTGGAACCCCTTTTGAATGAGCTTCCAACCTACATTTATAGAAGAATATGTGAGAGAGGAGAGGTAAGGTCATAATTACATTCCTAAATTGAAGGCACATGATGGTTTATTTATTACAGTTGGTTGAACCACTTGATAAGGTTCCATTATGTGCCATTAATGTCCAGTTTGACTTATTCTATGCAATTAATTAAAAGAATATTTAAATAAAATGTTTAAATAGTAATAATAATATATAATTATTAAAATATTTAAATAAAAATATTAATTAAATTAAATTAAAGTGGGTCGCGCTAAAAATTGGTTTGCACTAAAGGGGAAATTATGGGAAAAGGCCAAAAATAGCCCAACTTGGTGGTTGGATCACCAAGCCAACTCACCGAGTTGACGCCGAGCTCCTCCATGTGACGCCAAGCTTATTGGCCTCCACTCCCATTACTTGCTGACTCGTTGAGCGAGTTGATTCACATAGCCGAGCTCTCCACCGAACTCTGTGCCGAGCTCATTACATTGTGTGGCTTGCCTCAGGTGGACTCACCTGATTGGTTCCACAAACCCCACAGAGCTCATACTTTGAATGCCTTGTTGAGTCATTCCTAGCTCGAAACAGAACCATCTCCATAACAACCGAGCTACGGTGTAACCACCCCGAGTTCCTTTGCAAGAATCAAGCTCCTTTTCTCTGCACGTATTGATTGAGCTATGCTCACTTAGCCCAACTTGGTCTCGATCTGAGCCTTTTGCGAGCTCTTTAGACTGACTTCTTGTGATGCTAAGCTCAAATGAATTGGTAGATCTCAAGTTCAATCTCATGAACTATGTTTTGCATGCCGACTCACGAACCCGGTCAAATCGAATCAGCTTCGCACATGTCCGAGTACTGAGCTCGAATTTACCTTGAATGTCCGAGTTACATTATTCTTTGTTTCTACATTGAACACGTCGCTCTTACGGACTCGATGTTAGACCTATCTAACTCCCCTCTTACGACACTCTTTTGGTCGTATTTCCTCTAGTAAACTAATTAAATAGGTTATAATAACCTCTTCTTGGCTAATATTCTCTTCTTTACCACCTCTATTAGCTCCCTGGAATATCAATCCACTTCATTGGATTGATTAGGCCTTTCAGAACCCTCCCAGAAACCTAATTTCTCTCTAAATAGGATTAATTACCCTCTAAACATGGTTAGCTAGTCTTAACCATGATCAACCTCTCTCTAAAACTAGTCAAATCTTACTTTGACTTGCTAATTAACTTGTTGACTCCCTTTTAGTCCCACATGCACCAAAAATCCTCCCATTTCCCAAATGGAAAACTATAAATAGCCTACTACCCCCCTCTCATTTCTAAGAACACTTCTTCCCTCTAACCTAAACTATAGTATTATTGCTAGGATTAGGACCTTTTATTGAGCTATTTGCTTTGCTTTTGCATTTCTATCACATAACATGGAGTAAATGGGAAGAACCATTGGCCTTGAAGCCATTAATGGTGAGATCCCATTCTCTTGAAGCATAAACTGATTGCTTAGATCCTTTTAGGTTCATTTACTTTAAGCTTTCAAGAATAGAGGTTAACTTCATTTGTTTAAGTTGCTTGTTTACTTCAAGTTAATGCATGCAAATAGGATTCCTTGCTCATTTCTTATCATATGGTCCATTGAGGGGATTTTGCACAAAGCTTTGGGGTTCTTGAGTGTTTCTTACCCCATTTCAATAGCTCTTGCAAAACCTTTCATTGAACACATTTGGCACGCCCGGTGGGACACTTATGTCCATCCTCCATTAATGGAGGTCTTTTGAGTTCTTCAAAGTTCATTTGCAAGTTTTTTTTAGTTAAAACAACTTGTTATTTGCTCATTTATATTTCTAACACTAGCTAAATCACACTTATTTGCATATGTTTTGTGGGTTTGAACTAGAAATAGGATGCTTTGACTAACAACTAACCTGTCTTCTCTAAAACATTTTCAGATCCATGAGTTTTGTAGGTTTTTCACAGGGTACACAGGTGTTATAAAGGGACACGTCCCCGTTGAAACCCTGACGTCCCATCAGAATAAGATGCATGCACTTGTTATGCTGACCCTATCATTAATAGGTTTTCTCTTTGCAGGAATGCTCACATGTCTCTGTCGGTGGGTCAACGTCTCCGTCTCTCTGGACGTGTGTCTGTGTAAATAACCCCACTGTGTAAAAAATTGAAACTTTTTGTTTTATGCTTGGACACGTCTTCATTGAACCCTAAGCATCCACGTTGAGTTGCAAGTGTCTCTGTCTTTCTGGATGCGTCTGTGTTTTTGGTATACTGTGGATTTTACTAATTTTGTTTTGCAGGCATATCCGTTGAGTTAGGCATGTACCCATCGGTTGGGGATGCGTTGGTGTCAGTTTGGGTGCACAGGCGTCTGTGTTAAAATTGGAAATTTTTCTACAGTCTGCAAAATCTATTTTTCTGATCTTTGCTGTAGGTTTCTAGGACTAACAAATTAAATACAGAGTTTTCTTTGGTATTTCAGTTTGCATAGTTAAGTGTTTTTGGTTCTTAGCTTGAACTAGGTTTGTAAAAGTGTGTATGCTCTCTCCTCGTGCCTTTAAAAGTGATCTTGGAGATCAGAAACACTTGTACAAACTTGTATCGAATGTTCAAAACACTTGTTCTATAAAGGATAAAGTAAACTTTCATGTGATTTAGTAGGATTTTCACATTGTGTATGCTCTTCCTTCGCACCTTTTGGTGATCTTAGGAATCAAAAGCAAGGTGTAAAGTTCTCTTTCTTGACATCAATCTATGAAACTGGAAAATTACTAAAACTTGTTGTCTACAGGACCCAACGCTTGTAGAAGAAAGGTGTCAAAACAAGACACAAAACTTCTAATACATGTGTTTTATGCAGGTTTCCAAATGGTGTGCTACTTGAAACCACATTTAAATTAAAAAAGATAAAAAACACACCACTTTCATCACACTGTATTGCAGGTTTTGGAAAAGGGTATGTCCCTATCCACTTAACTGGAACATAACCCCTTTGGCATAACACCTTAAGCTACAACAATGGGGGTGGTTCCAGGAACCCTAAAGTAATCCACCATGTGTAACCTCGTGGATGAAACAGGAAGCACTCTGCTTACCCACTTGACTAGTTTTCCTTGTGAGTTAGTGTTACCAGTTGTCTGTATGGAAACCCCAGTGAGAGTACACATGGACACATTTATTGCCCACTGTGCTTGAAGGGGGTAAAGTAAAGCCGAGATACTCCCAAATTAGTCATTGTGACTTTTTGGGTAAATCACGCTCGCTTAAGACAACTTTGTAACACCTAGTTGAGAGAACTTATTAAGGAGGCCATTCTGTCTTGGAGCCCACTTTGCTAGTCCATTGTTGCATCAAGCCATCATGAAGTGACAACTCATTTGGAATCTGAACCTTGTTTTTGAACAAGGAAAAGAATCCACGTAAGTTTAATCTAAGTGTCTTTCATCACAAAATTAAACTACGTCCCACTTTAGCTCAGTTTTATTCTCATTTTTGGATGAGGTGAAACTCTGCCCAAGTGGCGCTTAGTTTGTTTTCATCTTTTGATCTATACCCTTGCATTCTCACCACCCATTTTTTCAGGGTGAGAAAGGTGCATACCTTGCGCGCATTTTTATCAGAGATAGTGCTTGCCACTTTTTTGTCCATTTACGCCCATCCATGTTTGCGGCTGGGTTGTTAAATGTCTAAAGTGCATAGGTACATTTTTTGTATCTTTGATAAAAGTCCTTCAATCTTGATTTCAAGATCATCTTCACCGCTGTGAGTTTGATTCATCATTCGTCTCTTCTTGAGTTGATAGTTTTGTTCGCATTCTAGTTGCACAATCTTGGTACTTACGTCATGTTCTCATTTTTTATGAAAACATGGTATAAGTCCCTTTATTGCGTGGTTACGCTGCTCACACAATTAAAAAACTCCTTGTTATACTTATCACTTGGTTTCAGTTTCGATGTCATCTGAGTCTTTTTGAAAAGTGTCGATAACGCCTTATATATATCGTAATAAAGTTGTCATGATACTAACACCTTGCTTGCTCGGTTAATGTATCACGATGACATTGTTACGCTATATCTAGTCACGACTTCCATTTTTCAGAAGGTTTAGCTTTCATCGGCATTCAAACTAGTTTTAGTATACCTCGTCGAGGGACTGTGTCAATACCGCGTTGGTACTTAGGCCTTGTTAGAATTATAACTTGACCTACATATTGATACGATATTGTCACTATCTGTTTTAGGGCATAGGCTTGGTAACAACAAAATTGAGTGATCATTACATTTAGGTGTGCATATGAGTGTTCCTTGATAAAAAATGACTACATAACACTGCATCTAGGATACACTATGGTATAGTTCAAACATCACCTTGAATGGCTTGCAAAAACCATACACTTAGGGGTCACGCTAGCTTCATACAAATGTCAAGCTAGTAATTCCTAAAATCACAAAGATGGAAACCAAATCAAATGAGCATGACTTAGGAGAAAACCCTTTCGAAACCTTCCCATTTAGCGGAAACAATTTAGGGCCTCTCTTTTCTCAAGTCAAGGATGTGGAGCCATTAATTGACCATAGTGGAGAAGAGTCAGACTCTTCCGGAGAACAACAAGATTAGACCTAGGTAGATTTGATGAACTCCTATATTATAATAAAGATCAAGTACTCGCGAGAGTCTTAGAATTAGGAGCTAAAAACTTCCACAAGAGCATGAAGCAGAAACTAAGGTCATTAACCCTAAACTAGGAGAATGAAGATTCCTCTTAGACATAGATAACCCTTTTGATGTGGGATACGCTTCCACTTCTGGGAAACATCAGGCCACCGTCGAAGGGGACCCATCATGAAGACCTCACTATAAAGCTTCACGTAAAGTGAAAATTGAGCGTAAAGCTTCCCCTCCTCCCAAATTTGATGAAGAAGAGGACCCTCTGGTTGAAGAGGAGATCCTTCAAAAATAGATCTTGAAGTTGAGCCAGAAACTAGAAAACTTAGGCTCTTCAAGAAGAAACATATACAAAGACAAAGACAAAACTAAACCTAGCGAGTTTCACTTTGATCCACACACAGACCATACCTTTAAAGTGACTCAAGTACAAAGACCAATGTCACCTACTAAAGAGAAACTCATTCAGAAAGAGTTACAATCAATGAAAAATATGCTTACTACATTACAAGAGGGAAATGTAGGTCAGAATAGAAAATATTCGTATGAAGAACTATGCCCTTACCCCTTTGATAAGGACATGTTACAACAGCCCTTCCCAAAACACTTTACCATTCCCAAGTTTGATAAGTATAAGTGCAAGAGTGATCCTTGTGATCATATAAAAGACTTTTACATGGCTTGCCAAGAGGTCGCATATAGTGATAACTTCTTAATACGACTTTTTCCTCACAGCCTAGGAGCCATGGGATTGGAATGGTTCTATAGTATACCCAAGGGCTCCATTACAACGTGGCCTGCATTAGCAGAAAAATTTGTATGACATTACTCCTATAATATGGAAAGTGACATCACAATGAATGATTTATGCAATACAAAACAAAAACCCAATGAGACCTTTGCAAGATTTTTACAATGATGGCATGAGGGTTAGCAAGTCGTTTCCCTTGTGCATTACCAGAAAAAATAGCTAGTGAGCATATTTGTTCCTAACTTAAACCCAGAAATAGCCTTTCATTTATAGATGCACTGTGGCTCAAACTTCGAAGAGGTCATAGAGAAAGGTGGTCAAATTGAGAAATCCCTCATTGTAAAAGGAATGCTTAAACCATTCGTTAAAGACAAACATGAAGCCAAATCCATAGACAAACCAAATTCTTCAATAAGAACAAGCATGTCATTGGTGATGGCATTACAGACTCCAAAAGAGTCCAAGCCATGCACACATGCCCACTTTTAAAGCTTTCACAAGGACCTCATCCCAAGGCACCCACTAAACACACGTTCACGTCCATTAACGGAGTCCTTGTCTCCATCCTAAGACAGTTAGATGATGGAAAAATGGTGGAATATCCAACTATGACAGTACCATACCTAGAGGATGCTCCAAAACCTGGTTGGTTCAAAGACCATGAATATTGCGACTTCCACCATGTTAAAGGACACAAGACAGATAGGTGTTTGAGACTACGTCATTACATACAAGACCTCATGAGGAGGGTAAGATCATTGTAGATTCTCCCCTTGAATCCGGAAAAGGTCCAAATGAGAAAATGGGTATTTACAAAGAACCTTTTCCTAATCATGAAGATAAAAAGAAAAGGAAACCAGATCATGGGAAAACCTCCAACGACTATAGAACTGCTGCTTATGTTTACCCTACTAATGATAGTCCTTTTGATTCTCTCATAGGATGTATTAGCTCATCTAATGAACAATATCAACACTATCTAGATCTTAGAAAAGAGTTGCGCAGTAGGGATGAGACGTGCTCATTTAATCATACCAGATCCCATGCCTATCCCTCAGGAAGGTCAGTATAATTTAATAGATCAGTTAGAGAAAACACCTGCTAGGATATCTATTCTCGATCTCCTCAAAATATCTAATGCCCACAAGAACATACTGTATAAAACATTGCAAAATTTAGGGGTTTCGACAGATGTAGACCCCACAAACCTCCAAGCCATGATTGCACCTAGACTCCAATGATCATATTACTTTTGATCGCACTGCAATCCCACGTAACAACCCAGAACATAACTTACCCTTATATCTCGAAGTGGTGGTTACCCGTCACAAAATCAAGAGGGTACTTGTGGATGGTGGATCTGGTCTAAACATTTGCACTTTGAAGCTGGTTAAGTAGCTAGGCCATTTAGAAACAGATCTGGGAGCTAAGACTATCACAATCATAGCTTACGACAATGAAGAATGAGAATCAGTGGGTACTATAGTAGTTCCCATGGAAGTAGGCCCAACTTGTCATGACATGACATGTTCCATGTCCTTGACTTGGACCTTCCATACAACATGCTCCTGGGGTGCCCATGGATCCATGCCATGCAAGCTATTCCATCAAATTTTCATCAGTGCATCAAGTTATGTCATGAAGGTCAAGTGGTTACCATTCTGGGTGACCCGGAACCATTCACACATTGTAGGGCATTGCACAATTTTTCTCATGTGGCTTATGAGTGTCCTTCAGTGGATGTTGTTGTCCCCCTACAAATAGAAGCTATTAAGAAACAGATAGATTCAGAGTCCCTCATGCCTTATAATCAAGACTTTCCTTCGTTAGTCAACCTGTTCTCTTCATGGGAGGCAACGTCAGCAAAATATGGCCCAGGTGAGCCATTCACTCTTGAACAGGATTTGTTAATATCAGATTTATCAGTATCTCCTAGAACAAGGGGTAAGCCTTATTTTCAGTTCAAGAGCACTCGGGAGCAAGTGTCCTAAACCATTGGAAAATTTTGTCCATAGTGGTCTCCTATATGAGGAGAAAATGTTAGAAGATCCTACCAGCAGAGTGCCAGAAGGTACCATGGCTTCATGCCATCAAGCACCCCAGTACATCAAAGGTCACCGCATGATGTTTGTCATGGGCTATAGTGGGTTTGGATGTGGCATTAATGCACAAGGATGGCTAGAGCCTATTCCCATCCCTCAGTTTTAAGTCAGATAAGCATGGCCTAGGGATAAGGCCTCATAATGCTCTACCCTCTGAGAATGACACCACCTCTTCTGAATGTGAGGATGTTTCATCTCATTCTGATAGCGACGCAGATTCCCAATGTAGCCTCTACGAGGATCTTTCTTCCACTAACCTATTCCCAGATTCAGTGGTCCTTACCTTATCTGAATCCATCCCCTTAAAAAATTATCAAGTAGCCCTTGTATATCTAGAACTTATAGATTGGGATCAACAACTTCACGTGCCCCTAGAATTCTTTGAAAATGATGAGGCATTTATAGAGTTCATGGGACTCAGGGATTCTATTCCAGCTAGGGACCACAAGAAAGGATTTGCAATTCAACTAGACACCTGTGCATACTTCGGGGAAGAAGCAGAGATGTGTGGACGTTTGAATAAGAAGATGGTAAGTAAGAGTACAACCACTTCTGAGAAACCTGGCAAAAAGGATAGACATGGAAATCTCACAGTGAAAAACTCTTTGAAAAACTCATAGATAAACAGAACGAAGAATATCTAAAGATGAAGTAGTTTATCCATTTAAAGATGATAATGAGCTACCGCAGGAGGTCGATCTTACTCTTCCCCCTGATCCTACATGGATGGAAGATGCTTCTAAGATGCTTGTTGAGGAAACAATCAACGTCAACATTGGCTCAGAAGAGCAGCCTAGAATGATAAAGTTGGGGGCTTCACTCTCAGCTCAGGAACAAAATATCTTTGTAGAGCTCTTAAGAGAATACACGGACATATTTGCATGGACATATGCAGATATGCCTGAGTTTGGACCTAGAGCTAGTTGTGCACAACCTCATTGTGCACCCAGATGCCAAACCCATCAAGAAAAAGTTGAGAAAGATGCATCCTAAGGTGGCACTCCTTGTCAAAGAAGAATTGGAAAAACTGTTAGCTGCTGATTTTATTAAACCCATTGACTATTCAGAATGGATCTCTAACATAGTCCCGGTACAGAAGAATCCTGTCAGCATAAGAATCTGCACTGATTTCCATGACATTAATAAGGCATGTCCTAAGGATGACTTTCCCCTACCTAACATTGACATGATAGTTGATTCCACTGCTGGTTATGAAATGTTTTCCTTAATGGATGGATTTTTAGGTTATAACCAGATACAGATTGCAAAAGAAGATCAACATAAAACAACCTTCATCACCCCTTGGGGGACATTTTGCTACAAAGTCATGCCTTTGGGCTCAAGAATGTTGGGGCTACTTATCAGTGGGCCATGACTGTTATCTTCCATGATATGATGAATGACATCATGGAAGATTATGTTGATGACATCCTAGTGAAATCCAAGAGTAGGGGAGAGCACCCTGAAGTACTGAGGCATATTTTTCAGCTGTCTACGAGACTATAAGGTTCGCTTGAACCCTAAGAAATGTGTCTTTGGTGTTTTATCAGGAAATATCCTAGGGTTCATTGTTTCACAAAGAGGGATTGAAGTGGACCCTGCGAAGGTTACAGCTATCATAGAAATGCCACCACCTACCACTCTCAAACAACTAAGGAGTCTACAAGGGAAAATTCAGGCAATCCGTCACTTTATTTCACAACTTGCGGATAAGTGCCACCCCTTTACCCATTTACTAAAGAAAGATGTTACATTCAATTGGGGACCTGACTGTCAGAAGGCCTTCACACTACTAAAACAATACTTGGTCAGCCCACCTGTACTCATGCCGCCTACCCCAGGTGAACCTCTCCTCTTGTACATTTCCACTACCCAATTTGCTATTGGTGCACTGCTTGCCCAATATGACTTAGACCATAAAGAGAGAATTTTACTATCTCAGTCACACCTTGATTGCGTATGAGTTGAATTACCCCAAATAGAAAAGGCTTGCTTGGCAGTTGTCTTCACCTTCCAAAAGCTTTGCCATTATCTCCTAAACAATAAAACCAAACTCATATCCAAAGTTGACCCTCTCAAATACCTTTTATCCAAACCTGCCCTCACAGGCCGAATGGCTAATTGGATCATTCTCCTGAGTGAATTTGATATTGATTTCGTGAATCAGAAGTCCTTAAAAGGACAGGTATTGGTTGATCAATTGGCAGAAGCTCCTCTCCCAGGAATGGAACCTTTGTGCCTAGATCTACCAGATGCATCTATGATGTATATTGAAGAGTCTGTAGAATGGCAGGTCCATTTTGATGGATCTTTCACCTTCCATGGATCTGGAGTAGGAGTGGTGCTCATCACTCCCACAGGTGATGTCATACCAAGAGCATTCCGGTTGGGATTTCTGTGCACTAATAACATTGCAGAGTATGAGGCACTCATCGCTGGCCTCAAGCTAGCTATTACTTGGAACATCCGACAACTATGAGTCATTGGAGACTCTCAACTTATCATTAAACAAGTTAATGATGAGTACAAAGTTAAATATGAGAAGCTCATTCCATATAAAAAGATGGTCGAAACCCTGAAGGAGTACTTTACACAGATCATATTTGAGAAAAAACCAAGGTCGCACAATAGATTTGCAGATGCTATGGCTACTATTGGGTCTCTGTTACACATTCCCCTCAGGAAAGTAAGATGCCTTTCTTTGTAGAGCATTTACAAGTGCCAGCATATGATATGCCAGAGTCATGTTTGGCATGTGAAGTTGTTGGTCCCTTATCCCCCTGGTATGATCCAATCTTTCGATACCTACAAGATGGAACTTTTCCACTAAACATTACTCATTCTGAAAAGAAAGCCCTTATCCTCCACATAGCCCGTTATACCCTCCTAGGAGGCACCCTTTATCATTGTGGCTACGACGGGAATCTGCTTCGTTGTTTGGATGTTGCTGATTCTATCCACACCATTAAGGAAGTACATGGTGGTATTTGTGGAGCGCACACCAGTGGCATGGTCTTAGCTAAGAAGCTATTAAGAGTAGGCTATTATTGGCCTACCATGGAATCATATTGTTGCAACTTTGTAAAGAAGTGTGAACTATGCCAGAAATATGGAAACTTAATACATGCGCCAGCACAGGCCTTGCATCCTATTACAACACCTTGGCCATTCTCTAAATGGGGCCTGGATCTCATAGGGAAGCTCCATCCTTCTTCTTCAGATGGCCATACTCACATCATCACTACCACCAAATATTTTACCAAATGGGTAGAGGTTGTCCCTCTTACTTATGTCACCAGTGTGCAAATTTCAAAATTCATCATGAACCATCTCATCTGTCATTACGGTATCCCTTCAGCCATTGTCACTGATAATGGTAAATCCTTCAAGAAAAAAATGGTTAAAACCTTGTGTCAAAATTTCCATATCCAAATCAAGTGGTCTACCCCCTATTACCCTCAAGGTAATGGATAGGTAGAAGCTACTAATAAAACCCTTGTAAGGATTATGGAGAAAATGGTCAGTAAAACTGGCCGTAATTGGCACTTACAGATACATCCCACCCTTTGGGCCTATCAAACTTCCATCCGCACTCCTACTGGTGTGACCCCATATTCACTCGTCTATGGCACTGAAGCCATCATACCTCTAGAAGTGGAGCTTCCTTCCCTGAGAATATCTCTCAGAGACTATCTTGATAAAGACGAGGACTACAGAGTTAATCGACTGGTAGAGTTAGAACTATTAGATGAAAAGTGTATTAGAGTTCTCAATCACCTGAAAGTCTATCAAAATAGAGTGTCTAGGGGATACAAAAAATGCATCATTCATCAGGAATTTGATGTAGGAGATCTAGTTCTAAAATAAAATCAGAAGAACACTGTCAAAGGCAGAGAAAAGAAAGGTAAGTTTGAGGCTAACTGGCTAGGTCCTTATGTGGTAGTTGCAAAGTATGGATCAGGAGCCTATAAAATTGCATACTCAGATGGTGAAGAGATTCTAGAACCTATGAACGCCATGCACCTCAAGTGGTTCTACACTTAAGCATGATGAGAATATCAGATAAGAACTAAAAAATAGAAAAACAAAGAAAAAACAAGCAAAAAAATGGAAAAATTGAGAAAATAGTAAAGAAAAAGAAGGTTGTCCACATGTGAAAACCATGCAATTATGGCACAGTGGGCAGGTCTTTGGGTGAAAACTAGTTTCCAGTGCTCAAAGAAGATTCACCAGGCACAAGTCACTCTTACAGTAGGACGGGTAATTGTCACCACTTTCTAGATATGACTTCCTTTGCTAGGTCTAGGAACCCTACTAAAGCCACCTTTTCCAACCGTGATCTGGCTTATTTGCTCTTATATCTGCATGAAGGACATTGCCTTTGCATACTCCCATCTCACGCTGAGGGCACCTTCACATTTTCACCTTCTCGTACATATGCATGTGGCATTATTGCCTTTTGTATATTCCCACATCACGCTAGGGGCATCCACGCTTCTTTGTTCTTGTACATTACTTTCAGAACATGACCTTAGAAAATTTCAAAAAATAGATACAAAAAATAAAATCAGAAAATCCTCCCCTTTTAAGGATGAAGCTATGACAACTGCACAACGTTGTCTTAGAAAACAATGTGAACAGTAGCCTTGAAAACTTATCTTTTTAGATAAACCCAAAAACATTAGAAAATATGTCAATGCTGTCCGCAAAAACAAGGTAATGATTTTAATTACTTTTAGTTGTTGGTTTGTATAGTTTTGATTGTGAATACCTTTTCATGTGATGTTGTGACTTATTTTCTTAGCATGGGTTGGATCTTGTTTGAAATAATTATATATGGCATTTGATTCATTTGTAGCTTGTATGCATTTATTAGGGTTCATTTTACTTAGATTAAAATGTCAATTTGATCTTTTTAGTATGCTTTATCAATTCATGTGTTTGCATCATAGGTTGTGTTGTGTTGTATAGGTACAATTGTTTAAGCTTTGTTAACTTTTGCTTGTGTATTTGTCTCTTGCACAGTCATTTGTTATCACATCTATCATCTATCATTCATCACATATAAAGCATCATCTACTACATCATATATAAAAAAATGCTAAGTATAACATCATGCATGTATGCTAAGCTAATCATCACATATTGTATCATCAATGGGGGCAAGAGGGGTTGCGTATAATCACAAATCTATCCCCCCCACACCAATATCATCTAGTATCCTCCCAAGTGCTAGAATAAGAACTCAGAAACACCACATAAAATCTAAAAAACATGTGATACTCTCTATGGATATATCATCAATATGAAAGCATGAAACATACACATCTCTAAATCTAAGGTATGTCACATACATAGAGGAAAGGGAAATCAAACATCATGATGCAATGATTACAAAGCAATAATCAATAATCATACAAAGCATAATCACAGTATAACATGACAAAATCATCATCAAATGTCCCATATAATACATGTATAACTATCCATGTCAATACTCAAATGTACATCATCGATACAATATGCCATCTAAAAATGGCATGCATCAAAATAATCGAGCCTTCATCAAAAAAATGGTACATAAATCTATACATCAAAATCAGCCTTCATAAGAGGCATATATAAAATACATCTGTACAAAAGGAAAAGAAAAGAGCTCAACCAAAACTCTCACCCTCGCCGGGGGTTCTGGGACCATGACCTGGAGGTTGAAAGAGTGGTGGCAATGATGGACTAGCACTGGGGCTATCACCCTGCTGTCTGGCTGGCTACTGTCTGGACGATTGCTCTCCAATAGGCTGCCGAACTGATCTAACTCAACGACCTGATCGCCGTGACTTGGAGCCCATGGTGCTCACACCTGACTACTCATAAGGTACCACTCACTACTCTATAGGGATTGTCCTCAAATACACAGTCCTATAGTATAGAGCCTCACCGCTGGATCTCATGGAATCCCACATCAAATCAACATCTCCTGAAGCAATAGTTGCTTATAGGGTGGAATCTTGCTCACCTATCAATCTACCACCATCAGCCTGAGCCTGTCTAGAAGCAACAACCTCTCGATCTCTACCTACGGTGATAGTCTGCACCTGGGCTCGTTCCTGATCTCTCTGCATAATATAGACATGTGAATATTCCTGGGTGTGGTCCCTCTAAGCAACAACCATCTGCACCTGGGTCTGAGACTGATGTAAATGGCTCAGTATCTGAGTCCCCTATGTGGTCATCTCACTAATCTGACTCTGCCATAAGGTACTATCACTGCCCTCAGTGGCTTGTGCTCTAGCCTGATCTCTCTCAAATGTGAAAATTTGTACCTGAGCATGTGCTTGATCTTGCTCTACTGTAAGGGCCTGTACCTGTTCCCTGGCTGCATCTCTCTCTCTCCAGCCACATGTAACTGAATGGAAATCACCACCTATAACTGCTATTTAAGGGAAGACAACTGTCCACCATCACCACCACCCCTGGAGCATGAGGTGGGGGGCCCTGCTCTAGAAATAGCTGCTAAAGAGGGGTGTATATCCCCGCTGGAATGCCTACTGGGGGTAACTCTATGTCAGCTGCCTTGAAAACCTATTTCAGCCTAGGCCTGGGGCCCTGTCCCTATGGCTACTGTAATGCTAGAACTTCTCCCCTTCCCCTCACATATTGGTGTGAGTCGGGACCACCATCATCATCACCATCACTATCATCCCCACCAATGGCTCCACCCTCGTCACCACTAGGAGGCCCCATTCGAGGAGCTCTCTCACCAACATTATACACCACCATGGAAATAGCCAAATGGCATGGAAGAACACCATGGTACCATGGCACATACTCAGGTGTAGTACCTGGATCTCTAATCTATCTCAGTGGCACCCACATAATAGGTACCACTTGTAGGAAACTAGCCAGTGCTTTATCTCGGGTGATATGTGGACCCATATCAATGTACTCTAAGGCCCTGCGAGCATACCACCTATCTAGCCCAGGAACATCCTGGGTAATGCCAAACTACCTCTGGCACTGATCCACCATGTACAACTCCTGCATATAGTTGTGGATGCCTAATATAAAGTGATCCACTGTGGCAGTACTTAGCTTTAAACCATCCTCAGGCCACGAGAAATGTCTGTAAGGCCTCTGTCAACCAAAATAAGCTCCCTCTTATTTTGGGTTAACTTACTCCCTTTTTGTGCCTCAGTTCAAATTTCACAAATTTCAAGCACTCAAGGATTTATGGAAAATACTCCATCAGATAGAGAATTTCTTCCCCTTTCCAGAAAGGTAAAGAACTCTTTCTAACTCCTTGTATTTTTTGAGTTATGGCTCGACGGAGTTAGAAGGGAAACTTTGCCCAAGGCAGACCTACAGGGCTTGGGAGAGATGTTTGCCAAGGAATCTCGGATCGGTGGGGAATCGAGGGAAAAAGTGAAAAATTTCCGTTTTGTCAAAAAGGTGAAAATTAAGTGCTGAGCTGGCACATCAAAAAGCTAATGCGGGCTGGCGGACCTTCGGAGGTGAATGAGATTTTTTAAATTTTTGTCAAAAAGTGTAAAATGGAAAAAAGGATCCCCTACATCCGCAGACCCAATTGGATGCCACGTCATCAGAGGATTTTCAGGAGAAAATTTCAAAATTTTCCCAAGCTGTTTTTTACCGAAAACATTAAGGAAAAACTCAGAAGGCCATATCTTTTGATCCAGAACTCTATTTTTGACTTTCTTAGTACCAATGGAAAGATATGAAGATTCTTTTCATCATGGAATCTTTGATTTTAGATTTTGGTAAATATTTGGGGGAGAAATTTGTAAAACACGTTTGGCGTGGAAAAGACAAAAACCAGTTCCAACCACCAGATTTAATGAAGTATGGGTCATTTTATTTGGTCTGTGAAGTAGATACATGGAATTATGAGATTTTTCATCGAGCCCATCAATAGAGGAAGAATTAAAACACATTTTGAAAAGTGGTTGGAGCAGATCCTGTGTTTTTTCCTCTCTTCTCACATTTTTTCTATAAAATGTAAACAAAGGCACATAATTAGTGGTTTTTCATTCTTCTTCCCTGATCCCCTCTCTCTTTCTTCTCCAGGGTCGAATGTGGAGTTTAAGCCTCCTCCCTTGGCTTTGTAATGGCATTTTCTTTCCTTTTTCCTGTTAATGGTGTAATGTGTGAACTCCTGGAGCAATAAAATCTTTTTTCGTGATGCGTTTTGTCCATCCTTTGCTCATTTTGTTGTCTCTTCTCGCCTCTCACCATTAGAGGCTATACTGTGCATATCTCTGATGTCCATTATAGGTTTTGGGAGTTGTGTTTAAGGGGTTTGAAATGGTGTTTTGTGATGCATCTGTCCATCCTCTCCATTTCTCACCTCTCTCCATTTCAGGTAGTTGGGTTTGTGATCAGCAGTTCCCTTTTCTCGTTGCTATCACCTCTGTAGTGTAGGATTTATTTATTTTCATGCTCTCTCTCTCTCCCCTTGGTCCCTTAAAATTGTTAGATTAGGAGTATATAGTCGCATTTACTTCCTTAGAAGTAGTTTAGTGCTAGTATTAGGAAGAGGAACCAACCTTCTCTAGAGGATCATTCCCATTTGCAAGTCCCACAACTTGGGGAATGATCTAATGTTATGCAAATCACACCAAATGACCCTACCTTAGAAAAGAAAATCCATAACTCACTTGGGGGTGTTTTGATTTCTAACTAATAGTTTTGACACACCCGGTGGGATAGGTCTGAAGCACATTACCACTTCACTTCATCAGGTTTGATGTGCTCTTGGTGAATATTTTAGCCTTTGGAGGCACTTTCAAGCACATCTGGTGACTCCATCTGGTCAGAAACCCATTCTTTGAGTTCCAAACCTTTTCCTTCCATTTCCACTAATATCATCCATTTTCTTCTTCCATCTCTTTCATTTTCTCCCATTCCATGAGGTTGTGTGATCACGACTTCATTCCTTTCACGGAACTCACACTTAGAACAATACAGTCCACCTCCAATGTATTTCCCAACTCCTCCAGATCAACATTATAATCAAATCCAGGATCACTATACCTATCCACAATAGCAATGCCAAAAACAGTTTGGCCATGAAGCTTAACAGGAACAAGGATATGTATATAATGACAACAACCAAATGGAAGATGCTAGTCTAATGGAGAAGATTAAAAAAATGGAGGCTAACATGATTCAATCAAGGGGCATATCGCGAATGAAGGAATTCAAGATTATTTACAAGGAACCTTGTCCATGGGAAGGCCCTTTTCCAAGACATTACAACCCTCAAGAGAATCTTGACTTCATGGTTGAAGTGTTACCTCAACTTACACAATGGATTGAGGACATTGGGGCTTATGAGAAAAGTGCGGGACAACCTTGTCAATGGGTAAGTCAATCACCAGCTCATTACCTTTCATTTTCTCTCCCTCAATCTTTATCATTTCAATAGAGGAAAGAGTCAAGCCCCTCACTTGCTGCCCCAAGTGTTGATTTCATTTCTCCATCTTCTAGTCTTCCATCTCATTTCCTTTCCTCTTCCCTTTTCCCTTCCAAATTTGTGTCCCCCTCACAAGAGCCAAAAGAAATACCTTCCCCTCTGCCAAAAACAAAGGAACAATTAGTGGAGACCCCACCCATCACTACTTTTTCCTTCCCAAGTCCATGTTGTGAAGGAACTCCAAAAACCAGCTAGGGAGAACATCAAACAGAGGAACCCAATAGAGAAGAAATGATAGAAAATTTGAAGAGTTGGGCTACTAAATTTGAGTTTTCAAAGGTTCCATTATTGGTTAAGCCTATGGAGGAGGCTGAGGTCAAGCCATAAGTGGTGGAATCTCCAGCTACAGCACAAGCAGGGGAAGAAAGAGCCAATCCTAATCCAAAAGAAGTGGAGTACATTTCGGCTGCGGAGGAGGACCATATAGTTTCAGAGGCTCCAAGTGCAGAGTAGGCCAAAGAAGAACCTTCAGTTCTTCCTCCCACTTCATCCCCTTCAAGCTCTGATGTTGAAGAAGAGTTTGAGATTTCAAACTTCATGTTTGAGGATGAAGAGAACCATGGTGAGTCAATTGTAGATCAGGAGGACACCATAAAGGAGGTTGAGCACATGCAACAAGACAACAAGGAGGTAGGTTACCTGTCTAACTTGGAGGATTTCCTTGATGGAGGAGAACCCATGGAGATCACATCATTTTTTCCTCCATCTCTCACATCCCAAGCACATGAGCCTACTGTCACGGAGGAGAACAATCAAGAACAACAACTTGCACTTCATAACAACCCTCTGAAACAAAGATTGGAAGACATGGCTCTCCCATTTTCTTCACAGGAGAAGAAAGAGAAAAAGCAGGAAGATGTCCCCATCTCTCCCACACCATCCACCCAAGAAGGTCCACAAGAATACTCCATTTTTGGAGTTGAATTTCAGAAAAATGGGCACATCCAAAGGATCAGACTATGCCCAATCAGGTACTTGGCTTCATTGGAGCAAAGGGAGAAGCCAAAACCAGTCATGCCTACTTCAGGGTATGAGGATGATCATCAAAGTACCAAGGGTCATCATCAACACCTCCAGAAGTCTGATGCAAGTCAACTTGAGGAGGTATTTTCCATTAATGCTGATACCTTGATGATTTGGGTGGAGGACCGGCTTATTGTCCATTTTTCACTCATCAAACCAGCCATGTTTAGTGCCAAATCAGTTGCATGGCTGCCATTTTTTAGGAAGGGGAGCTATTTCTCCCTGTCAGTTACAGGTTTTGTTTGAGTTCCCTTTTCTCTTGGTTAGAGTAGAGTAGGTAGGTTTGTTTTCAGCAGAAGAAGTGCTTGTGCACACTCTGTATGTTCCATTTGGAGCATGTATGATTTTCAGTTTGTATATAGTTTTTAGTGTTGTTGTATTGCTCTTGCACAGTCCATTTCAGTTGAATTTTGGTGAAGATCAACTCCAATTTTTAGTGGGTTCCCAAGTGATTCAGAGGTCAGATTTTCAGAGTTAGATAAGATATTTCGTATGTTTATATTTTCAATAAGAACCGATGACATGGATCTTTGGTAAAATGATGACACTAAAGTTGTTTTAGTACACTGGATGAAAGCTAGCTCTTTTCTTCCATTCTTCATTCCTCTTCAACATCATTCTCCTATCAACACTATTCTTCTAATTCACTTGGGGAATCCTTCCCCTACCAATTCTTCTATTCATTTCTCTCACCTTTTTGTATCATGAATCACCTTTTTTTCTCACCCCATCGACACTCGAGGGGGCATCTCTCACTTCTACTAATGTTTCTACTACTCCTTCAAAAACATTATCTATCTACTATCTTTGAAGTGGCGTCACATACACCACCCTAAAAAGGAGAAAATGTAGACACCTATAATTTATCTCAAGTAATTTAAATACTAAAATTGTGTTAATCATCACCTTTCCCATAAATTGACAACATATCGTCAATAATGCTCACTTTCTCTTCTATCACCATTAATTAGCTACATTATGCTAGTTAATTAACCCTTCTATCCAACAAATAAACCAATTAATGACCTTCCATTAATTAATCCCCCTTTCTATCTAGACTAATTAATTACTATTAGTTAATTAGCGTCCTCTTCCACTAAATCAATAAATCATCATTTATTTGATTAAAATCCTCTCATAACATAAATCATGCTAATTATTCCTCTAAAAAGTTTCTATAAACTTGCACACCTATTAATTAATCACTTTGGTTAATTAATATTGGGATCTACATTTGATCACTTACCATGATCAGAAGATGGTGGGGACAGCCTCCCTATTACACATTTGGTCATGGGACCACATAGTGATCAGGTGCCCTATTGGTGCATTGCGCGCATGAGCTCCAGAGGAGCTGACACTCATGGGATGGGTCCTTGTTGGAGATGATGTATGAGGAAACTTGGGCTGTACATACTATTATCAGTGTAGTTTTGATGAGTTTCATTAGAGAGACGTTATCTATAGGCCCTATAGACATATATAGTGGCCAAAGGATGGGGTAGATCTTAGTTTTTACATGGTAGAGAACTTTCTTTTGGCCAGCTGTAGTTACGTTATGGAGATGTATAAAGTAGATCGATGACATTGACAGTTTTGCATCATTCAGAGTATTCCTCAGCCAGACATATGGTATTCTCACCGTGATGCGGAGAGACGAACTATGGGGCCGGGTATTCAAGTGGCATGAGCTAGAGACAATTTTTCCCATATGGTACCATAGGTTTGGGCTCCTTCTCAACAGGTTACAGATCCATGTACCAAAATGGATTACATGTCATGGTACACTACTATGTTGCCTCGAAAATTGACCATAACTGATGAGGCATGGACTGTAGGTGAGAGGGCACCACTAGAGATCCCGTATAACATTGATGAGGGTGACGATGTGGGAGTAGGTGGTGTCAGGGGAGGTGATGGAGCCGATGATCCATTTGATGGATAAAGATATGATGGAAGGGATGATCAACAGGGTCTGACATAGGGTCCCAAGCTACGATTATAGGAGGAGGGATTGGGACAGGCCCCTAGGCCTAGATTACAGGAGCAGGGACAGGGACATGGACATGCCCCTGGGCCTAGATTACATGGACATGGACACATTCCCATAGTACCGCAGAGGCTACCTGGAGCACATGGTCAAAGATGCATCCCTCCACACAGTAATCCTAGAGGAACAAAGGGTAGAGAGGAAAAGGGACAACTAGCTTCCTTACGTTAGGAGTTGCAATAGGTCACCATAGTTTAGTTGGAGGAAGTGACAAAGAGGGACTAGGCCCGAGCCCTCATATAGACTTTGACAGTAGATCTGGACAAGGTGAGAGCCTAGGAAGACCAGGGAGGAGATGGCGCTGCCCAATTTAAGTAGATAAGATAAATAACCTCATGAATGGCCCAAGTTATGAATTTATTATAGCAAGTCGCAGTCACAGGTGCAACATGTGACAAATGAGAGAGATCAGCTGTGAGCTAAATGAGTAGTAGTCTAGGTTGATGTGGCAAGGCTATCTGTAGAGGTAGCATCCTTTCGACGCATAGATGGGGTCGTGGTGACAGTGCACACCCACAAATATTTGGTGACAGATGAGGGCAGAGCCTCTTACTGCCATTCCTTATACTATGAGGTTATTCTAGAGGGTATGCGGGCACCTACCTACAACTAGCAATCGAGAGGCTTGGTAAGATGAGAGAGGCCTTAGGCATCAGGTAGATTAGTTGAGCAGGTGCGAGGGAAACTAAAACGGTAATGGAGTGCATAGGTCATGGGTCCTCCCCCATCTCGTAGGCCACCTAGTCCAGCTAAGGGCTTGAGTCAGTCATGACTTTCATGTATTTATTGATTGTACATGTATTTTGATATACATGCCTATGATGAAGGCTTTAGCATTTTTGATCAATGTATGTATCATTTTTGATGTATGCCTTTGATGAAGGCTTGATGAGTTGTGCACTTGATGGCCCCTTTTGTATCGATGATGTATATCTCATTTGAGATAGACATTTTTTTACATGTATATATGGACATTATGATGCAACATATTTGTCATGGGATGATGTATTTTATTTTGATGTTTTAATATGGATGTTGGATGTATCATGATGTTATATGGTTTGATTTCATATCTTATATGTATCATGATGATAGATTAGGATGTATCACATGTGTTTGATTTGTATATGATAGATCCATAGATGATATCATTATATTGTACATGTGATGCTCTAGATTAGTGGATAGAATGACATGATGATATAGGTGCGGGGGGGATAGATTTTGATATTTGCGATCCCTCTTGCCCCCATTTGATGATATAATATGTGATGATTAACTTAGCATGCAGATATGATGTATAATTAGCTATATATGATGTATAGATGATGTTAGATGTGATGATAATTGATAGTGATATGATGATGTGATAACAAAACTATGTACATGCGACAAACAAACACAATCAAATGTTAACAACCTATGAAACATACATTGCTAAACAACATGAAATAACACAACTATGTACAATTATTTATAAGCATTCAAAAACACACTTCATATGTAAAAGTAAGAATAAATCTAATCTAACAGAGAACCAATGAATTTTATTGTGCAAATTTCCCTCTGTCCTAACCCTAGTAGCGCCGACACAGCCGACTGGTCTGCTCTGTTTGATATTTGCTAGAATCTGGATGATCAGGTGACTTTAGACATGGGTTTCCTATCTTGTGTCAAGGATGTTACATGGTTATGTGGCCCCCCTTTTGTGGCTAATGTTCAGAATGCACATGTGGAGCTCGCCATTGACCATTACCCCTTCACGCCTAGCACTATCACTGACCACTTGGGTGCTCAGCTGCTCGATGACTGCTCAGAGGTATTTCAAGTTCTGGTCAAAATGATCACTGGTAGTACCCTCTAACTACAAACCCATCGATTTGCTTCAGGGTTGGACCTGCAGCATATTATCTCTCATAAACTAGGTTTTCATCTGGGTTTCTTTGGTCTCTCCTTTGCGGGAAAAATAATTTCGAATGAATGCCCTCTTGTCACCTACGGGATCTCCCAGGACTCCATGATCTCTATGATGGGATTCTTAAAGGGGGGTGCTAGAGCTCATATCACTACTACCTTCAAGGAAGCTCTGTTCAATAATGCTTCTTCCACCTCTACTGCCCCCAGTCCTCCCCCTGCCTATTTGGTTGAGAAAGATGTCGACTCCCCTTCACTGGAAATCACAAGTGCTGATTCCCTGACACTCAAAAATAATCTAGAAAAAAAGCTCTCATATGAAGATCTAATGGTGTTTGGCCTTCGACTAATTCTCTTATCCAATGGGTTCACTCCAATTGGACTAAAAATTATGACCATTTTTTCTGTGCAAGAGGCTTCTTCACCATTTTGTTCTTTTCCCAGGAGGATTATTAGAGGGTCTCGAATGAGGGACCATGGTTTTGGGGTTCGGCTGGTTTTTTTTTTCCATCCCTTGGTTCCCTCAATTTGATCCATGCTCCTATTCCATCTCGTGAGTTCCTATTTGGGTGAGGCTTCCCAAACTTCCTCTCCATTTCTACCTTGCTGCGGAGGAGATCAGAAATTGTTTAGGAAAATTTATAAAAAGGATGTTACGAGGTTTCATACTGGGTTACTCACTTTTGTTAGAATTTGTATTGAGGTTGATCTCAGAAAAGGACTCCCAAACAAGATGACCCTCAAGATGGGTGATAGCTCTTATGTTCAACCCCTTGACTATGAAAATATGGCTTTCAGATTCAAAAACTGCAGGACGTCAGGTCATCTTTAGTCTTCCTGTCCGCATAAGAAAGTTCACCCTACTAGGAAAAAGCCTTCTAAGTACTAGAGCCTCCCTAACCTCGATGAACACTCAGATTCAGATGTGGAGATTCAGGAAACTAAGAGTACTGACACACTGGTCGAGGCCCAACCTACATCAACATATAAGGATGTTACGCTGGGCCAACAAGTAGAGTCTACCCAATTGGGGGAAAGATCCAACCCATGTATCAAAAGGCCCCATGAATATGATCATTCTAATTCAGATAAAGAAGGCCCCTTCTCCCTAAATCAGGAACAACAGATGGATAACCCTATGATTTTGGCCGTTTCTAGAGCACTTGACTCGGAGGGACACTTAGTGGAAGATTGGTAGTTGGTGCGCTCGAAGAAGGGTAGACTTTGATTCTTTATCCTTTGTTCCCTCTTCCCCTTCTTTTGCTCTTCTTGTGGTTACCATTTGGTGGTCTCCACTTCTTCATCTGGAAGCTTTGTTTTTGTTGTGTCTCCTCTTCTCATCTTTGTGGTACCTTCTTACTACCTTTAGAGGCTACTGAAGTTGTTCTTCCTTCTTTTCTTCTTTGACCTGTTCACTGCTAACTCTGTATTTTGGGAGGCTTCCTCTCTTCTGGATGTGTCTTTCTTTTGTTTCTACCTAGTGTTGTATGGGAGTCCTCTTCCTCCTTTTCTCTCCCCCTTATTATTTGTACAAGGTTGTGGGCCCTTTCAAAACCCTCACTTTACCCTTATCCAAAAAAAGAATAAATCTAATCTAAGAAAGAAAATATGGATCTTAACAAAGTATGTCTAAGAAAAAAACTATACAAATGTATAAACAAACAACAACTATATAATCAAACTAAAAGGAATGATAACCAGATCGTGCCAAGCCAAGAACACAGATACTAATCAAACATTACGATCAATAAGATGAAAGTAATTTGCTAGAATAACTTTACATAAACCTTTGCAAACAAATGAGCAACAATATCATATATTATTATGGAACTCAATGAAATACAATGAGAATGGACCTTGCTTATATAGGCAAGGAATACCAATCTAAGAACCAATCAAGGTCATAGATCAAGCCATAAATCATGTAAAGAACCAGTCATCAAAGAACTAGTCAAGTCCATATATTTATGAGAGAACTAGACATCAAGGATATAGTCAATACTATAGATCTAGGAAAGAAATAGTCAATACCATAGATCAAGGAAAGAACTATACCTAACAACTAGATAATATCTCCTAATATCTAAATAAATAAAAAGAAATATCCACACACATAAGTGGGTGAGGATAAATACAATAAAGGTAAATAATGTACGTAGGTGAACATGAGCTAAGGTAAATACCTAATCTAACACGCCCCCTCAAGTGAAGCTAGGGACCAAAATAGAAGTGAAATGTCCATAGTATGAGAAGATGGATCTTGACGAACCATCATAGCGTGGAGGAACTCAAGCCAAGCTGAGGATCGATCTAAGGACTCATCATTTCACGTTCATATTGTGAAATTAGAGGATTTGGGTTCAACGTGTAGAAAGAAGATGGAGCTTGATCACAGTAAAATAGGCAGCGAGCTCGATGCGGAGTAGAGCCTGTGTTCAATGAAAGGTTTTACAAGAGTTATTGAAATGGGGTAAGAAATACTCAAGAACCCAAAATCTTTGTGCAAAATCCCCTCAATGGACCATATGATAATAAATGAGCAAGGAATCCTATTTGTATGCATTAACTTGAAGTAAACAAGAAATTTAAACAAATGAATTTAACCTCTATTCTTGAAATCTTAAAGTGAATGAACCTAAAAGGATATAAGAAATTAGTTTATGCTTCAAGAGAATGGGATCTCACCATTAATGGATTCAAGGCCAATGGTTCTTCCCATTTACTCCATGTTATGTGATAGAAATGCAAAAGTAAAGCAAATATCTCAATAAAAGGTCCTAATCCTAGTAATAATACTATCATTTAGGTTAGAGGGAAGAAGTGTTCTTAGAAATGAGAGGGGGTAGTAGGCTATTTATAGTTTTCCATTTGGGAACTGGAAGGATTTTGGTGCATGTGGGACTAAAAGGGAGTCAACAAGTTAATTAGCAAGTGAAAGTAAGATTTGACTAGTTTTAGAGAGAGGTTGATCATGGTTAAGACTAGCTAACCATGTTTAGAGGGTAATTAATCCTATTTAGAGAGAAATTAGGTTTTTGGGAGGGTTCTGAAAGGCCTAATCAATCCAATGAAGTGGATTGATATTCCATGGAGCTAATAGAGGTGCTAAAGAAGATAATATTAGCCAAGAAGAGGTTATTATAACCTATTTAATTAGTTTACTAGAGGAAATATGACCAAAAGAGTGTCGTAAGAGGGGAGTTAGATAGGTCTAACTAACGAGGTTTTGCTAACTTGTAGGAAGAGGACTAGCTAGGTAAATATTAGGGATAATAGTGCTTTGATCAAACTATAGGTGTCTACATTTTTCCCTCTTTGGGATGATGTAAGCTACATCATTTCAAAGAAAGTAAACAAGTATAAACGAGTAGAAAATTTTGAAGGGGTAGAAGCAAGATTAATTGCCCCTCTTTGGGGTGATGTAAGCTACGTAATTTCAAAGAAAGTAGACAAGTACAAACGAGTAGAAAATTTTGAAGGGGTAGAAGAAAAATTAATAGGATGAAGGATGAAGGATGCCCCCTCAAGTGTCGATGGGGTGACGAAGAAATTTGATTGATGATCGAAAAATAAAGTAGGAGAGAAAGTGAGAAGAAAGGAGATGAGAAAGTAAAAAGGCATATTGAGCTATCCACAAACTAGTGCTTTATAGAAACAATACATAATCATCATTTTTCTTAGAATCCTCATCATTGGTCCTTATTAAAATATAAGCATACAACGAAGGCGTAAAATGACATGAAAAGCCAAAATATAAACAACCATCCCTTGCGAAAAAAAATGGCCAACTCCATGTAACATACATGATTGCAACGTAATACAAGAGATAAACAATCTCACCTAACATGGAAATAAGTATAATTACACACACTTAAACGAACAACATTCAAGATAGATTCACAAATAATTTGTTATCGAGATGTAGTCCCAAATGTTCTGATAAACAACAAGGGTGAAGGATGATGCCCCAAGAAATGTGTATATGTAAGGGAAAAGATGGAGGACACTTGGGTCCAGTGAAAAAGTAATGTGCATAACGAAAACAGTACTAGGAAACTGAGAGTGCCCCAAAGTATAGACGAAGTAAGTAGTGTAGCTTTTGTAGATGTTTTGAAGATTTTAGATGTTCTGTGAGTCATTGTTTCAAAATATTTGATAATGTCAGCAAGAAATAGGATGAGTGCCATGCGAGAGACACAAATTTCAGCTGTAAATGAGCGTTTTACCATTTTTTAGTCCATTTTCGAAGTATTTCAATGTTTTTGGTTTTTTAAATGGTTTTACATTTTTTAAATTTTTTGATTGGTCAGCAGAATTTTTATAAGAGATCAAAGATCCCCTAAAAATATGCGCAAATTCCTAAAGGCAAAGGCAAAGGCATTAGTCAACACATAAAATGCCCTGGTGAGAATAATTACAAGCCAAAAATAATTATTTAATAAAAATAATCATCACAACAGGTGAAAAATAGAGGAAAAATAGAAAAAAAGATAAGAAATGATGCCTGGAATATGCGTGAATCATTCCAGTGTAATGAAGAAATGACCGCAGGGTGACACTAAGCGCCCCAGTGTGTGAAAATGAGAAAAAATAATTATTTTAATAGAAAAATAATCATCTCGACGGATAGAAGAAGGGCTAGAACAATCACGACGGAGAAAACATGCCCCAGGGGCATCGCGACAACCTAATATACCTACCCAGGGGGGTAAATCAATCACGATTAGTTCATTTCAACCAAATTTCTTGCAAATTTTTACCGCGAGTGAGAGTGACAACCCTAGAGTGAGATGGCGAGACTACCGAGCAAGAGGAGATGAGTAGATCACATCTGAGAGTTCATGCAAGACCCAGCGGATGGACCCTACGTGAGTGGCCTATCCCTCCTTGTAAATTATGCATTTAATGCACTTTTTAGGGATTTTTAGGCTAGGGCAGAAGAATTTTGACATATGCGCGTATGTGCATGTGTTAGTGACGTATACGCATATGCACATGCATCAAAACTAGTGGGCATACGTACATGTATCCCCCAAAATAATGGATATGCACACGCGTATCCATTGGAGGGAAACTGATAGGGGCCCGCATGCACATCCGTAGAAAGAACTGCATACACGTGTTGGGTGGGGGTAACGGGGACATGCACCTGCATGCTCGGAGATAGGCACGTCATCGTCATACTGGGCATGTAGGCATTGGGATGGGTGAGAAAAAATAGAGGGGTGCATATGCGCGGAGATAGGCACGTATGCATTGGGATGGGCGCGTAGGCTTCGAAGAAGGCACGGACGTGTAGGAGAAGGGAGCAGAACATCCTTCCAATAAAACGGCCAAGGAGAAAAGAAGAAAAACTAGAAGAAAGTGAAATTTTTTAGGAAATAAGATGGAAGAATGGTGATTTACCAGCAATTTTTAGATATAAATGTTAATTGAAACATGTGTGTTTTCATGTTTGCAACATGTACTACCCATCCTGCTGACTCATGAGCGATATGATCGGCTAGCGGTGATAAAGGCCCAGTTCGATGATGATGATAGAGCGACATTGGACAATCTTCTATATGTTATGGGATTGGCTCATGTCACTGATATGCCCAAGATCACATTAGATCATGGAATTTTGACAACTATAGTAGAACAATGGCACAGCAAGATTCAGTGCTTTCAGCTCCTGACTGGGGAAATCACGTTTACTCTTGAGGACGTGTGGCATATTACTCGGGTCCTGATCTAGGGTTAGTTTATCCAGTCTACGAGATGCTAGACTGATATTCAGTGATATATCGTAGATTTGTTTGGTGTCCTGATGATACCACGGCATGGGATGACCATTAGGCTATCACGATGTATTGAGGACTTAGAGATAGACCAAGTAGTGGTTTATATGATGGCCTTTGTCAGTGAATTCTTACTCCCTGACAAAACCGATGCTTCATTTCCACTTTACCTCCTTGGAGTGATACACGGATTGGTAAAGGGAGATACCTACTCCTGGGGTCAGTGAATTCTAACACATCTATACTGGGACCTTCATTTGATTACCTACTACCATTAGAAGATGATAGGATCAGCCCGCTTACTTCAGATTTGGGCATGGGACCACATTTCCATTGGTCACCCCTTAGGTGTTTTTAGAGTTTGGGCTTCCAAGGAGCCTTCTACAATGGGTTGGGTCCCGACAGTGGATGATGTGTGGCCATATATAGAGGATGCATATCACTATCACCAAGAGCTTGATGAGTTACAACAGGCTTCCATGGTTTGGATGTTGTTAGTGCAAAATCACATCACCCCCAAATGAGTTATGGATCTACTTTTCTAAGGCAGGGTCATTTGGTGTGATTTGCATAACATTGGATCATTCCCCAATCTGTGGGACTTGCAAATGGGAATGATCCTCCAGAGAAGGCTGGTTCCTCTTTCTAATCCTAGCACTAAACTACTTCTAAGGAAGGAAATGTGACTATCTACTCCTAATCTAAAAATTCCAAGGGACCAAGGAGAGAGAGAGCATGAAAATAAAGAAATCCTACACTACATAGGTGATAGCACTAAGAAAAGGGAACTACTGATCACAAAACCAACTACCTGAAATGGAGAGAGGCAAGCAATGGAGGAGAGAGGCAAGCAATGGAGAGGATGGACAGATGCATCACAGACCAAGGATAAAGTTCACATAGAACACCATTTCAAACCCCTTACACATAGCTCACATAACCTGTAATGGATATTAGAGATATGCACGGTATACCCTGTACTGGTGAGAGGCGAGAAGAGACAACAAAATGAGCAAAGGATGGACAAAACACATCACGAAAACAGATTTTATTGTTCCAGGAGTTCACATAGTACACCATTAATGGGAAAGAGGCAAGAACATTCCATTACAAAGCCAAGGGAGGAGGCTTAAACTCCACATTCAACCCTGGAGAAGAAAGAGAGAGGGAGGCAGGGAAGAAGAATTAACAACCACTAATTATGTGCCTTTGTTTACATTTTATAGAAAAAATGTGAGAAGAGAGGAAAAATTGTGGGATCTGCTCTAACCACTTTTCATAATGTGTTTTAATTCTTCCTCTGTTGATGGGCTCGATGTAAAAGCCAATAATTCCATGTATCTACTTTGCAGACCAAAGAAAATGACCCATACTTCATTAAAGTTGGTGGTTGGAACTAGTTTTTTTCTTTTCCACGCCAAACGTGTTTTGTAAAGATCTGAAGATTCTCTTCATCATGGAAAATATAATCTTCATATATTTCCATTGGTACCAAGAACGTCAAAAATAGAGTTTTGGATCAAAAGGTATGGCCTTTTGAGTTTTTCCTTAACGTTTTCGGTAAAAAACAGCTAGGGAAATTTTTGAACTTTTCTCCCGCAAATCCTCTGATGACGTTGCATCCAATTGGGTCAGCGGAGGCAGGGGCTCCTTTTTTCCATTTCACAATTTTTGACAAAAAGTCAAAAAATCTCATTCACCTTCGAAGGTCCGCCGGCCTGCATTAGCTTTTTGATGTGTCATCTCAGCACTTAATTTTCACCTTTTTGGCAAAAGGGAAATTTTTCACTTTTTCCTCTGATTCCCCGCCGGTCCAAGATTCCTTGGCAAACATCTCTCCCAAGCCCTATAGGTCTACCTTGGGCAAAGTTTCCCTGCTAACTTCGTCGAGCCATAACTCAAAAAATACAAGGAGTTAGAAAGAGCTCTTTACCTTTCTGGAAAGGGGAAGAAATTCTCTATCTGATGGAGTATTTTCTAGAAATCCTTGAGTGCCTAAAATTTGTGAAATTTGGACTGAGGCACAAAAAATGGAGTAAGTTAACCCAAAATAAGAGGGATCTTATTTTGGTTAACAACTTTGGTGACTCACAAGGGTCATCTGCCTGCTAGATGAATGATCACTGGCCTTAGTTACATCCATTGGGCATGGAGTAAAGCCTGATAACCAATTATCTTATCTAACTTTGAAAATATGACCTCTGAATCACTTGGGAACCCACTAAAAATTGGAGTTGATCTTCACCAAAATCCAACTGAAATGGACTGTGCAAGAGCAATACAACAGCACCAAAAACTATATACAAACTGAAAATCATACATGCTCCAAATGGAACATACAGAGTGTGCACAAGCACTTCTTTTGCTGAAAACAAACCTACCTACTCTACTCTAACAAAGAGAAAAGGGAACTCAAACAAAACCTGTAACTGACAGGGAGAAATAGCTCCCCTTCCTAAAAAATGGCAGCCATGCAACTGATTTGGCACTGAACATGGCTGGTTGGATGAGTGAAAAATGGACAATAAGCCGGTCCTCCACCCAAATCATCAAGGTATCAGCATTAATGGAAAATACCTCCTCAAGTTGACTTGCATCAGACTTCTAGAGGTGTTGATGATGACCCTTGGTACTTTGATGCTCATCCTCATACCCTGAAGTAGGCATGACTGGTTTTTGGCTTCTCCCTTTGCTCCAATGAAGCCAAGTACCTGATTGGGCATAGTCTGATCCTTTGGATGTGCCCATTTTTCTAAAATTCAACTCCAAAAATGGAGTCTTCTTGTGGACCTTGGGTGGATGGTGTGGGAGAGATGGGGACATCTTCCTATTTTTTCTCTTTCTTCTCCTGTGAAGAAAATGGGAGAGCCATGTCTTCCAATCTTTGTTTCAGAGGGTTGTTATGAAGTGCAAGTTTTTGTTCTTGAATGTTCTCCTCCATGACAGCAGGCTCATGTGCTTGGGATGTGAGAGATGGAGGAAAAAATGATGTGATCTCCATGGGTTCTCCTCCATCAAGGAAATCCTCCAAGTTAGACAGGTAACCTACCTCCTTGTTGTCTTGTTGCATGTGCTCAACCTCCTTTATGGTGTCCTCCTAATATACAATTGACTCACCGTGGTTCCCTTCATCCTCAAACATGAAGTTTGAAATCTCAAACTCTTCTTCAACATCAGAGCTTGAAAGGGATGAAGTGGGAGGAAGAACTGAAGGTTCTTCTTTGGCCTGCTCTACACTTGGAGCCTCTGAAACTGTATGGTCCTCCTCCACAGCCGAAATGTACTCCTCTTCTTTTGGATTAGGATTGGCTCCTTCTTCCCCTGCTTGTGCTGTAGCTGGAGATTCCACCACTTATGGCTTGACCTCAGCCTCCTCCATAGGCTTAACCAATAATGGAACCTTTGAAAACTCAAATTTAGTAGCCCAACTCTTTAAATTTTCTATCATTTCTTCTCTGTTGGGTTCCTCTGTTTGATGTTCTCACTGGCTGGTTTTTGGAGTCTCTTCACAACATGGACTTGGGAAGGCAAGAGGAGTGGTGGGTGGGGTCTCCACTAGTTGTTCCTTTGTTTTTGGCAGAGGGGAAGGTATTTCTTTTGGCTCTTGTGAGGGGGACACAAATTTGGAAGGGAAAAGGGAAGAGGAAAGGAAATGAGATGGAAGACTAGAAGATGGAGAAATGAAATCAACACTTGGGGCAGCAAGTGAGGGGCTTGACTCTTTCCTCTATTGAAATGATAAAGATTGAGGGAGAGAAAATGAAAGGTAATGAGTTGGTGATTGACTTACCCATTGACAAGGTTGTCCTGCACTTTTCTCATAAGCCCCAATGTCCTTAATCCACTGTGTAAGCTGAGGAAACACTTCAACCATGAAGTCAAGCTTCTCTTGAGGGTTATAATGTCTTGGAAAAGGGCCTTCCCATGGACAAGGTTCCCTGTAAATAATCTTGAATTCCTTCATTCGTGATATGCCCCTTGATTGAACCATTTTTTAATCTTCTCCAGAAGACCAGCATCTTCCATTTGGTTGTTGTCATTATATACATATCCTTGTTCCTGTTAAGCTTCATGGCCAAACTAGTTTTGGCATTGCTATTGTGGATAGGTATAGTGATCCTAGATCTGATTATAATGTTGATCTGGAGGAGTTGGGAAATACATTGGAGGTGGACTGTATTGTTCTAAGTGTGAGTTCTGTGAAAGGAATGAAGTCGTGATCGCACAACCTCATGGAATGGGAGAAAATGAAAGAGATGGAAGAAGAAAATGGATGATATTAGTGGAAATGGATGGAAAAGGTCTGTAACTTAGAGAATGGGTTTCTGACCAAATGGAGTCACCAGATGTGCTTGAAAGTGCCTCCAAAGGCTAAAATATTCACCAAGAGCACATCAAACCTGATGAAGTGAAGTGGTAATGTGCTTCAGACCTGTCCCACCGGGTGTGTCAAAACTGTTAGTTTGAAATCACAGCACCCCCAAATGAGTTATGGATTTTCTTTTCTAAGGTAGGGTCATTTGGTGTGATTTGCATAACATTAGATCATTCCCCAAGCTGTGGGACTTGCAAATGGGAATGATCCTCCAGAGAAGGTTGGTTCCTCTTCCTAATCCTAGCACTAAACTACTTCTAAGGAAGTAAATGAGACTATATACTCCTAATCTAACAATTTTAAGGGACCAAGGGGATAGAGAGAGAGCATGAAAATAAAGAAATCCTACACTACAGAGGTGATAGCAATGAGAAAAGGGAACTATTGATCACAAACCCAACTACCTGAAATGGAGAGATGTGAGAAATGGAGAGGATGGACAGATGCATCACAAAACACCATTTCAAACCCCTTAAACACAACTCCCAAAACCTATAATGGACATCAGAGATATGCACAGTATACCCTCCAATGGTGAGAGGCGATAAGAGACAACAAAATGAGCAAAGGATGGACAAAATGCATCACGAAAAAAGATTTTATTACTCCAGGAGTTCACACATTACACCATTAACAGGAAAAAGGAAAGAAAATGCCATTACAAAGCCAAGGGAGGAGGCTTAAACTCCACATTTGACCCTGGAGAAGAAAGAGAGAGGGGGGGCAGGAAAGAAGAATGAAAAACCACTAATTATGTGCCTTTGTTTACATTTTATAGAAAAAATGTGAGAAGAGAGGAAAAAAAACAGGATCTGCTCCAACCACTTTTTAAAATGTGTTTTAATTCTTCCTCTATTGATGGGCTCGATGCAAAAGCTCATAATTCCATGTATCTACTTCACAGACCAAATAAAATAACCCATACTTCATTAAATCTGGTGGTTGGAACTGGTTTTTATCTTTTCCACGCCAAACATGTTTTGTAAATTTCTCCCCCAAATATTTACCAAAATCTAAAATCAAAGATTCCATGATGAAAAGAATCTTCAGATCTTTCCATTGGTACTAAGAAAGTCAAAAATAAAGTTCTATATCAAAAGATATGGCCTTCTGAGTTTTTCCTTAATGTCTTTGATAAAAAAAAGCTTGGGAAAATTTTGAAATTTTCTCCTGAAAATCCTCTGATGACGTGGCATCCAATTGGGTCGGCAAATGTAGGGGATCCTTTTTTCCATTTTACACTTTTTGACAAAAATTTAAAAAATCTCATTCACCTCCGAAGGTCTGCCAGCCCGCATTAGCTTTTTGATGTGCCAACTCAGCACTTAATTTTCACCTTTTTGACAAAAGGGAAAATTTTCACTTTTTCCTTCGATTCCCCACCGATCTGAGATTCCTTGGCAAACATCTCTCCCAAGCCCCACAGGTCTGCCTTGGGCAAAGTTTCCCTTCTAACTCCGTCGAGCCATAACTCAAAAAATACAAGGAGTTAGAAAGAGTTCTTTACCTTTCTGGAAAGGGGAAGAAATTCTCTATCTGATGGAGTATTTTCTAGAAATCCTTGAGTGCTTGAACTTTGTGAAATTTTAACTGAGGCACAAAAAGGGAGTAAGTTAACCCAAAATAAGACGGAGCTTATTTTGGTTAACAGAGGCCTTACAGACATTTCTCGTGGCCTGAGGATGGTTTAAAGCTAAGTATTGCCACAGTGGATCACTTTATATTAGGCATCCACAGCTATATGCAGGAGTTGTACATGGTGGATCAGTGCCAGAGGTAGTTTGGCATTACCCAGGATGTTCCTGGGCTAGATAGGCGGTATGCTCGTAGGGCCTTAGAGTACATTGATATGGGTCCACATATCACCCAAGATAAAGCACTGGCTACTTTCCTACAAGTGGTACCTATTATATGGGTGCCACTGAGATAGATTAGAGATCCAAGTACTACACCTGAGCATGTGCCATGGTACCATGGTGTTCTTCCATGCCATTTGGCTATTTCCATGGTGGTGTATAATGTTGGTGTGAGAGCTCCTCCAGTGGGGCCTCCTAGTGGTGACGAGGGTGAAGCCATTGGTGGGGATGATAGTGATGGTGATGATGATGGTGGTCCCGACTCACACCAATATGTGAGGGGAAGGGGACAGGTTCTAGCATTACAGCAGCCATAGGGACAGGGCCCCAGGCCTAGGCTGAAATAGGTTTTCAAGGTAGCTAACATAGAGTTACCCCCAGTAGGCATTCCAGCGGGGATATACACCCCTCTTTAGCAGCTATTTCTAGAGCAGGGCCCCCCACCTCATGCTCCAGGGGTGGTGGTGATGGTGGACAGTTGTCTTCCCTTCAATAGCAGTTATAGGTGGTGATTTCCATTCAGTTACATGTGGCTGGAAAGAGAGAGATGCAGCCAAGGCACAGGTACAGGCCCTTACAGTAGAGCAAGATCAAGCACATGCTCAGGTAAAAATTTTCACATTGGAGAGAGATCAGGCTAGAGCACAAGCCACTGAGGGCAGTGATAGTACCTTATGGCAGAGTCAGATTAGTGAGATGGCCACATAGGGGACTCAGATACTGAGCCATTTACATCAGTCTTAGACCCAGGTGCAGATGGTTGTTGCTTAGAGGGACCACACCCTGGAACATTCACATGGCTATATCATGCAGAGAGATCAGGAACGAGCCCAGGTGCAGACTATCACCGCAGATAGAGATCGAGAGGCTGTTGCTTCTAGACAGGCTCAGGATGATGGTGGTAGATTGATAGGTGAGCAAGATGCCACCCTATAAGCAACTATTGCTTCAGGAGATGTTGATTTGATATGGGATTCCATGAGATCCAGCAGTGAGGCTCTATACTATAGGACTGTGTATTTCAGGACAATCCCTATAGAGTAGTGAGTGGTACCTTATGAGCAGTCAGGTGTGAGCACGATGGGCTCCAGGTCACGGCGATCAGGTCGTTGAGTTAGATCAGTTCGGTAGCCTATTGGAGAGCAGTCGTCCAGACAGTAGCCAGCCAGATAGCAGGGTGATAGCCCTAGTGCTAGTCCATCATAGCCACCACTCTTTCAACCTCCAGGTCATGGTCCCAGAAGCCCCGATGAGGGTGAGAGTTTTGGTTGAGCTCTTTTCTTTTCCTTTTGTACAGATGTATTTTATGTATGCCTCTTATGAAGGCTGATTTTGATGTATAGATTTATGTACCATTGTTTTGATGAAGGCTTGATTATTTTAATGCATGCCATTTTTAGATGGCATGTTGTATCGATGATGTACATTTGAGTATCGACATGGACAGTTATATATGTATTCTATGGGAATTTGATGATGATTTTGATCGAAGTGGGTATACTATGAACAAAAACTAGTAGATAGAAGAAAATAATCCATCTTCTCAATACCAAGCCCAAGGGGCTTGTTTGAGACCGTAGAGAGACCTTGGAGCCTACAAACAAGAGAAGAATCCTGAACAAATCCAGTTGACTACTCCATGTATATTTCCTCTTGTAGATCTCCATGTAAGAAGGCACTCTTCACATCCATCTGGTATACAGGCCACCCCTGTGATGCAACAATAGCAAGTACAAGGCATACAAAATCCATCTTGGCAATGGGTGCAAAAGTCTCAGAGTAATCAATACCTTCAACTTGTGAAAAACCCTTTGCAACAAGACAAGCCTTATACTTTTCAATGGACCCATTAGCTATGTATTTGGTTTGGTATACCCACTTACACCTAACCATATTTCTTCCTTTAGGAAGAGATACCAAATCCCAAGTATGATTCTTCATCAAAGAAGAATACTCAGCTGACATCACATCATCCCACTCTTGTATCCCATGAGCCTTTGAAAAAGACTGTGGATCCTCATAAACTACCTGACACAAAAGTCTAGAACCTGGTAGAATGTGTGTGATGATGCCTAGTGGGTGGAAGATCCTGTATGAAAGGTGTTGCCTCAGAAAATGTAGTACAAGCCCACTTAGGCATAGTGACAACATCAGTGGGAATAGGATCCTCAATGACATCTATAACCTCCTCATCAATCAACCTCCTCAAAGAAAGGATCCTCAAGATGAGATGAAGAAGAAGGAGGCATGGAAGAAGAGGAAGAATCATGAGGAGTGAAGCGCTCATCAAACTGAACATGTGTTTGAAAAATAACATCATGAGTATCAGGATCTAAAAGATGATAAGCTCTCATGTCCTCACAATACCCTACAAAGATCAAGGGTTTTCTCTTCTTATCCAAAGCTTTCCTTTTCTTCTTTGGCACAAAGGCCCAAACATGGCTCCCAAAGACTCAAAAAAATGAGACATTTGGCTTAGTGTTGGACCAAGCTTCCTTTGGAGTCAAATGCTCAAGTGATCTGTGTGGTGTGTGCAATTCTGAATGTAGTTAACACAATTAACTGCTTCTATGCCCAATAGATAGGAGGTAAATATCTAGAATACATCATATAGTTAGCCATTTCCTTCAAAGTTATATTCTTCCTATTCTATTAAGCCATTCTGTTGTGGAGTATGAGGAACAAAATGTCTGGTGAATAATGCCTTGAGTTGCCAAAAAATCAGAAAACTCATTGTTGAAGTACTCCCCCCCATTATTAGTGTGAAGGTTCTTTATGCTAACTAGAAGATTGTTTCTCGACCAAAGCCTTGAAGACTTTGAAGTGTGAAAAAACATCACTTTTGTACTTGAGAAAATAAACCCAAGTACGCCTCAAGAAATTATCAATAAATGTAAGTGCATACTTAGCTCCATTGAAAGAGGGGGTAGGAAAAACCATCAAGTCACTATGCACAAGCTCAAGTGGTGAAGAAGCTCTCTTAGAAAAATTCTTAGGAAATGGATCTTGGTGTTGTTTCCCTAATGCACAGCCATGACAAATTCCCTCAAGACAAGAAACTCTAGGAAGACCATCTACCATACCATGAGTGCTCAACTCCTTTAAATATCTGTAATTAAGATGTCCAAATCTTTCATGCCAAAGCTTACTCTCTGAATCTGCATGAGAAACCAATCTTGTCCCTATAGAAGAAGTGTCATCAAAACCCTCAAAGTGATATAGTCTAGAACTATGATCAACAATACCCTGAGAAACAAGTGAATAAGGCTACAACAAAGTTCTTACTTCTACCCCATGTGGTGTAAAATTCACTGTTTTCCCTTAACCAGAATGACAAATTTGATATACAGAAAGAAAATTTGTAGTGATGTTAGGAACATATAGTGCATCTTGGATATTGCCACCATCAAGTTGTATATCACCTTTTCCCTCAACATAAAGAAAGGAAGAATCTCCAACCTCAATTTTGGAAGTAGAACTCAAACCTAGAGAAACAAAAGACTCCTTAGAAGAAGTCATGTGATGAGAAGCACCAGAATCTATAACCCAATTGTCTGTAAGTGGTGACTGAGATCTCCCAACAACATTAAGTGCTTTTCCATGCTGATTAGAAGGAGGTGGAATGGAGATAGAAATTTTGTGTTTCTTGATTGCATCCTCTAAGGCTTGCATTCGCTTATAACACCTATGTTCTTCATGATTACTACCCCCACAAAAAGAGCATGAAAGGCTAGACTTATTCTTGGATTTAGAAGACTCCTTGGGTTTTGAGTTGTTTTCTTTGGGTTTAGGAGCATTTTGAGATGGAGAAGGTGTGGATTTGGTTTTACTTTTTGGTTTTCCCTTGCCCTTAGGATTAGATGCAACTAATGCCTTTTGAGAGGTGGAAGACTCAAGGTGAGACAATTTGGATTCTTCCCTAGTAATTCTTTCACAAAATGTTTCTAAGTTAGGCATTTTGAATGATGTCACCTAAGGCATCCATGCTAGAGAAAAAGGTAGAATAAAATATTTGGAATGGTCCTCTCAACTTGGATAGAATCAAGTAAACACACTCTTCATCTTTCTTATCTCTTCCACTCCCCTTCAACTGTGTCAACAAATGCTTGAACTTGGTAAGATAGTCTATAATTGTTGGAAAATCTTCAGGATTAAGAGAGGTGATCTCAATTTCAAGTTGCATGGATCTCATATGATCCACCTTACCAAATAAATCCTCCAATTTCTCCCATATTTTGAAAGGAGAGTCACACTTTTCCAAATGAAACAAAATACTGTCACTTACATAAGTTCCTATCAAACCCATACACTCATCAAATTTGCACTGGTACTGAAATTTCTCATATTCTCTAGTGAACACTGGTTGTTCTGAAGAAGTTAAATCCCATAATCCTTTCTACTTAATTATTGTTTCCATTCTTAGTTTCCATGTGTGGTAATTATGTGTTGTTAATGGCTCAACATGATCTAATGCAGAAGTAGATAAAGACACCATCCTTAAAAAAAATCACCAAAATAAATGCAAGAACCAAGCAATGCAACAAGACCCCCAAGAAATGCAACAAGAGCCCCCCCTAGATTTTGGCACTTTATAATGAGTGCGTGTTACAATATGGCACTTTATAATTATAGTGCAATTCTCAAAATAAATATTTCTCAATGGAAAGAGCACGAAAAACTACGCACTTTTGCAAAAAATGACACTCAAAACCGAGTTACTGATCAAAAGATACAAGTTTTTCAATATTATGCTCTACTATTTATTTTAGTTGCCACTAAAATAGAATAAAATGCTCTTGCCTTCACCACACAAATAAAAAGAAAGGGGCTGGAGTTAAGCACCTACTGGGAACCACAAGCTTTAAGGATATGACCACAAGCTTTCAAGCCCTCAACGAACATACCATATGCAAGGAAAGAACTAATCATCATGAACTAGTCAATAAGATGAAAGCAATCTTCCATGAGACACCTACTCACCCCAAGGATCTAGTCAATACCATAGATCAAGGAAAGAACTAGTAAATATCATAGATCAAGGAAATAACTATACCTAACAACTAGATAATATCCCCTTAATATCTAAATAAATTTTGTATGCACACACATAAGTTGGATTGAGGATAAATACAATAAAGGTAAATAAAAGACTACCTCCAGAAATGGTGATTTTACATAAGATCTAAGGGTTTTACCTACCTTCTGGATCCAGTAATAAACTGAATTAATAAAAATTCATGATCAATAAATTATTTAACAGTAGAAACCTATAAGTGTGAAGCATTTAGAGGTTCCCTTTGTTTCTCATTAAGACTTACAGACGATATGATCAATTGCAATCTCCATGCTCTGATACCATAAAAGGAATGATAACCAGATCGTGCCAAGCCAAGAACATAGATGCTAATCAAACATCCACGATCTAATAAGATGAAATTTTGAATTCACCAAGTAATAACTTTACATAAACCTTTGCAAAAAAATGAGCAGCAATATCATATATTATTATGGAACTCAATGAAATACGATGAGAATGTGCCTTGCTTATATAGGCAAGGAATAACAATCTAAGAACCAATTCAAGGTTGTAGATCAAGCCATAAATCATGGAAAGAACTAGTCATAAATGAACTAGTCAAGTCCATAGATTTATGAGAGAACTAGACATCAAGGATCTAGTCAATACCATAGATCTAGGAAAGAACTAGTCAATACCATAGATTAAGGAATGCCAACTATACCTAACAACTAGATAATATCTCCTAATATCTAAATAAATAAAAAGAAATATCCACACACATAAGTGGGTGAGGATAAATACAATAAAGGTAAATAATGTACCTAGGTGAACATGAGCTAAGGTAAATACCTACTCTAACAATCAAATCATATAAAAACATAGTAGTTAACAATGAGTCGATATGGGATACCGAAATTGTGAATACAAATGCATGTTTTTGTTAGCCAATACGCTAATCCACCAATGTTTACATTATAAATATTTTTAGAATCAATACTTGCAACAATTTTTTCATGGAGTTTTGTTGAACGTAATTTTATAGAACGGGCATGTTGTTGTGAAATAACTTCCTATTTTATAGGAAGAGGTTTGTGAATTATATTGCCTATTATTAGCCTTTCCACATTGCACAAGATGTTAGGGGACAGTGAATATAATAATTCAGAGAGTGATTTACGTTTTGTGAAACAAATATCTAGCTGTCATTTAATTCCATTGATGTGAATGAAAATGAAAGCGCTGAATGAAAATGTAAAATGATAAAAAAAATGGTCAGAGTTGTAAAGCACTTTGTGAAATTTTCATAAAGTGGGGAATAACCATAAAAACTGAATGATAATAGAGAGAATTATGGTTGTTGAACCAGAAGACTGTAATGTTTGGCAGGAAACAAGAAAGCATTATGGCTAAGAAAATGCCCATATATAGCGGTTCTTTGATCCTATAGGATGAAGGAATCAACATCATGCATAACTATCTCAACACACTCCTGAAGATCTCTCAAAGGTATCCAACGTTAGATTGCAGAACTAAAAGCACAATTCCTTATCTTGATGGGAAACTACAAGATCAATGCTCATTGATTTGTTGATGACACTCAAGGAGAATAATGAAGAGGTACAAAATAGCCGCTAGGATCAAAGTAACAAATTACCCTCCCTTAGATAGCTAGATGCTTGTGAACAATGAATCCTCCCAAGGCACCGGAAACTGGTTTTCATTCAAGGGACCTATCCAAAGTCGCCACAATTGCATGGTTTTCACATTTGGATGACCTGTTTTCTCTTCTTTCTCTTTTTATTTTTCTCTTATTTTGATTTTTTTGTATTTTGAATTTTTTTTACTTTTTTGGTTGTTTTTTGATTTTTAGAGCCATGTTTTAAGCATAGAAATGCTTAAGAGTGCATGACATTCATGGCTCTCAAGGAGATTTCCATCTCCATTGGGATGAGAAATTTTTTATGCTCATGTTCCATATTTTTCCACAATGACATAAGGTCCTAACCAATGTGGTTCAAAATTGCCTTTCTTCTCTCTTTCTGCCCTTGTGTTGAACTGATTCTCTTTCATGACCAAATCTCCAACCTCAAACTGATGAGGTATGATCCTTTTGTTATAGTTTCTGGAGACTCTATTTTGATACACCTTGAGATGGTTAAGGGTGTGGATGCACTTTTCATCTAGGAGTTCTAATTTTACCAGCTTGGCCACTTTGTAATCCTCATCTTTGTCCAAGATAATCCCTAAGATATATTCTCAGGGAAGGAAGCTCTATTTCCAATGGGATGATGGATTTGGTTCCAAACACTAGGGAATAGGGTGTCACACCAGTAGGAGTGCGAATGGAGGTCCTATAAGCCCAGAGGGCTGGGTGAATTTGTAAATGCCAGTTGTGACTTGTCTTACTCACCATCTTTTCCATGATCTGAACCAATGTTTTGTTAGTGGCTTTTGATTTCCCATTACCTTGAGGGTAATATGGTGTAGACCACTTTAATTTTATTTGAAATCGATGACAAATATATTTCATATATTCTTGTTTTTGAATGATTTTCCATTGTCAGTAACTATGGCTACAGGAATGCCATACTGGACAAATAAGGTGATTCATGATAAACTTTGAAATATGAGCACCTGTAACATAGGTCAAAGGAATGACCTCCACCCACTTAGTGAAATATTCCATAGCTGTGATGATGTGGGTATGGCCATCAGATGAGGTGGGGGTGAGTTTTCCTATTAAATCTAGTCCCCATTTGGAAAATGGCCATGGGGTTGTGATTGTTGTAATGGCTGCGATGGGCATGGATGAAATTTCCATATTTTTGACATAGCACACATTTCCTCACATAGTTGCACGACAATTTGTTTCCATAGTAGGCCAATAATAGCCTACCCTTAACAATTTCTTTGCTAAAACCATTCCATTTGTATGGGCACCACACACCCCTTCATGTACCTCTTTGATTTCTTGGACTGACTCTGCTACATCTAGACAACATGCAACAGATTCCCATCATAGCCATGATGATAGAGCATACCTCCTAAGAGGGTGTAACGAGATATTTAGTGGATAAGGATTTTTTTTTTCAGAGTGGGAGATATCAGGAGGAAAGGTATTGTGTTTAAGATAGGCATAGATGTGTGCATACCATGGGGAATAGGGACCAACAACTTCACAAGCCAAGAAGGATTATGGCATGTCATACGTAGGATGGCATAGATTCTCAACAAATAATGCATATCATTGCTCTCTGGTGGAATTCGTAACATAGAACCCATGGTTTCCATTGCATATGTACAGAGTGGTTCTGTGCTCTTAGAATTTGTTTGAATGTAATACACACAAAATATTCTTTCAAAATTTTCCACTAGTTTCTTTAGGGGATGATTTTCATCCTTGACTTTGTATTCATCCGTTGACTTGTTTAATGATCAATTGTGAGTCACCAATGACCTTGACATGGTGGATATCCCATTTGATTACTAGCTTCATCCTAGTGATGAGTGCTTCATATTCTACAATATTATTTGTACAAGGAAAACCAAGATGGAAAGCTTGCGGTATGGGGTCTCCTGAAGGAGTAATTAGCACTACACCTGCTCCCGAACCATGGAAAGTGAAAGATCCATCAAAGTGCACTTTGCCACATGACAGATTCCTCAATATACATCAATGATGTGTCTGAAGATCCAGACTTATAGGCTTCTGTTCTTGGTAATGGTGCTTCTGCTAATTGATCTGGTGAGCACTTGTCCTTTAACCAACTTTTGGTGTACATACTCAATGTCAAATTCACTCAGCAGAATGATCCAATTAGCCATTCTACCATGTAAGGGTGGGTTTTGACAATAGGTACTTGAGTGGGTCAAATTTGGATATAAGCTTTGTTTTAGTATTCAATAGGTAATGGCAAAGTTTTTGGAAGGTAAAAAATGACATCCAGACAAGATTTTTCAATTTGAGGATAGTTGAGCTCATAAGAAATTAGGGTATGATGAGATAGTACACAACTTTCTCTTTGTGACTTAGGTCATATTGGGTGAGCAACACACCAATAAAAAATTGAGTAGCAGAAATATATAACAAAAGTGGCTCATCGGGAGTTGGAGGCATGAGGATAGGTGGATTGGCCAAGTATTGTTTAAGCAAGGTGAAGGCCTTTTGTTGCTCTGGTCCCCAAATAAAGGAAACATCTTTCTTAAGTAGATGGGTGAATGAATGGCATTTTCAGCCAAGCTATGAAATGAAATGGCAGATGGCTTGTATCTTTCCTTGCAAGTGTGTAGTTGTTTGATATTCTTGGGAGGAGGCATTTTAGTAATGGAAGTAACTTTAGCTGGGTCTACCTCAATCCCTCTCTGTGATACAATGAATCCAAGTAACTTTCCTGACAATACGCCAAACACACACTTCTTTGGATTTAATCTGACCTTATATTCCCGCATAGGAATTTGAAGATGCTGCAAAATCTCAAGGTGATCTTCTCTTGTCTTGGATTTCCCTAGGATATCATCTACATAGTCCTCCATGATGTCATGAATCATATCATGGAATATCACTGTCATTTCCCTTTGATAGGTTGCACCTACATTTTTAAGGCCAAAGGGCATTACCTGATAACAAAAAGTCCCCCAAGGGGTTGTGAAGGTTGTCTTGTGTTGATCTTCATCTACTATTTTGATCTGATTGTAGCCTGAAAATCCATCCATAAGAGATAACATTTCATATCCCGCAGTTGAGTCAACAATCATATCAATATTGGGCAATGGGAAATCATCTTTTGGACATGCCTTATTGATGTCTCTAAAATCTGTACAAATTCTGATCCCGATAGGTTTCTTTTGGTACGGGGACTATATTTGATATCCATTCTGAGTAGTCAATAGGTCTAATGAAGCCTGTTGCTAGCAATCTTTCTAGCTCTTCTTTAACTAGAAGAGCCACCCGTGGATGCATTTTTCTGAGTTTCTGTTTGATGGGCTTGGCGTCTATGTGCACAACTAGGTTATGCACTACCAAAGTTGGATCCAAGCCCAACATATCCTTATAGGACCATGTGAATATATCTAAAAATTCCTGTAGAAGCATGGTGAATGTATTTTTCTCTCATGCTAAGAGTGAAGCTCCCAGCTTGACTATCTTTGGGTCTTCTTCTGTTCCAATATTCACATCGATGGTTTCTTCTACTAGCATTTTTGACAAATCCTCCATACGTGTAGGATCGGGAGGAAGGTTGAGATATTCTTCCAAGGGTGTCTCTATGATATTTTCACCCTTGGCATGGTCACTTTTCTTGTCCATTGATTTTGTTACTTGTTTGTCAGCCAGTGCCTCAAAGAGGTTTTCACTGTGTGACTTGGACTTTTCTTTTTTGAGGCTTTTCATTGGAACTTTTTCCCTCACTTTTTCTTAAGTTTTTCTGACCATGAAGCTCATCTTCCTCTCCGAAATATGCAGGTATCTAATTCAATGTAGAAACCCTTCTTATGGTCTCCAATTGGAATTATATCTCATATGCCCATGAATTCTACAATGGCCTCATCATTTTCAAAGAGGTCCAATGGTACATGATGTTGTTGGTCCCATTCGACAAGGGAAGGGTAAATAAGGTCAATTTTAGGTTCAGTGGGGGTTAAGGTAAGGAAAACGGTATCCATGAATAGGTTCGTGGAGGAAAGATCCTCATATTGGCTATAGTGGGAATCTATGTCGCTGTCTAAATAATCAGAGCTATCTTCATGCTCAGAACAGGTAGCATCTTGATCATTGGGGTGTGATCCATAGGGTCGAATGTCAATACCATATATTTCCATTTTGAAATGTGGGAGAGGAACTAGTTCTCTTGGTCCTTGCTCATTATTTCCACATCCTAGACCCTTATAGCCCATAGAATACATCATTCGGCTAGACTTCTCATATACTCAGGGATTTGGTAGCAAGTTGGCTGAGTGTCCTCTGGGACCCAAGTTGTAGGTGGGTCCAAAAATTTCTCTTCAGCAAGTAATCCCCCAGGTAAGAATGTCCCAATAGTTTATTCATCTCTAGGCCATCTGAAATGATAGTTGGGTTGGCCTCTTGTTTTAGGTGACAAAGATAGGTCTGAAACTAGGAGAGCTTGTTACACATTGTATTCTCCACAACCATATTCTAGAACTTTCATCTCCCATGAATCAAAAGGAGAAGTAGATGTAGAAGCTTCATGGGTGCAAGAAATTAGGGAGTCTGAATCTACCCATGATTCCATAGCTTCTGATTGAAGGGGAACAACTATATCAATAGAGGGACATGTATAGGTACCCTTACGAGAAAAGCTATTGAGAGCTCTATAGTGAGTGAAGGGTTCTGGATCTCCTTGTATTGTAACAGTGTGTCCCTCATGTTTTAACTTGATGCACTGATGGAATGTTGACGGTATGGCCTGCATGGCATGAATCCATGGTCGGCCAAGAAGCATATTATATGGAAGTTCCAAGTCTAAGACATGAAACTTTGTATTATGACAAGTTGGTCCTACCTCCATTGGACAATGTGATTGTTCCAGCTGACTCCCACTCCACGTTGTCGTAAGTGGTTATGGTAATAATATGGGACTCTAGATCTTCTTTTGTATGTCCCAGTTGTTTAATTAGTTTCAAAGTGCATATATTCAACCCTGACCCATTGTCCACAAGCACCCATTTTATTTTCGGTGGGTAACAAATACCTCTATATACAGGGGGATATTATGTGTGTGATCTTCACTAGGGATCTCCTTATGATTAAAGGATATGTATTCAGTTGGTGCAATGTTTTCCACCACGGCTTGTAGATGTGAAGGGTCTACTTCCATTGGCACTCCTGACCCCTGGAGATTTTTGTACAAGATGTCCTTATGTACATTCGATATTTTAAGAAGATCCAAGATTGAAATCTTGGTAGATGTCTTCTCAAGTTGTTCTAAGAGGTTGTACCGACCATCTTGTGGGGTTGATGGAGAGGGTTCTGGGATCATGAGATGGGTGCACCTTGTTACCGCAGCACAATCCTTTCCCTTGATCCTAATGGTATTCACATGTTCATTAGAAGAGTGGATACATCCAATGAGTGAATCATAATGATTATTGTCACTTTTGGTATAGAGATAGTTCACAGCATTTGTAACTTTGGGATGACTCTCCTTGATCCGACCTTTTCTCATCTGACTTTCCATGTTTAGGGAATGGTTCTTTGAATATCCCCATCTTTTCGTTTGGCATTTGATTTTTTTCTGGGGTGTCAACTTCTATCTCTCCATTGTCAATGAGATCTTGGATGTAGTGACGAAGTCTTAGGCACTTGTCTGTCTTGTGTCCCTTGACATGATGAAAATCACAATAGTCATGCTCTTTGTACCATGATGGTTTAGGAGCATTTTCATCAAAAGGTTGTGTCGTGGGATAAGTCACCATGTGGGATGCATCCAATTGCTTCAATATTGTAGACAAAGACTCATTAAGAGGAGTGAATGTTCTATGTTTAGGTGGTGGTTGAATAGGTCCTTTGGTCAGTTTAAAAGGTTGACCAACTTGGACCGTTTGTACTCATTTGGAATCTATGATTCTGTCTCCCACCACGTTCTTGTTTTTGTTAAAGATTTTTGGTTTTTCCGTGGGTTTGGCATTTTGATTATCTTTAGAAGGTGATTTGATTGTTCCTTTGGTAATGAGGGATTTTTCTATTTGTATTCCCTTTTCAATGACCTCTTCAAAGGTATGAACACAATGCATTTGCAAATGAAAAGCAATGTCTAGGTTTAGATTAGGCATGAAGATGCTCACAAGCTATTTTTTAGGAAATGCATCAAGGGAAGCGGCTGGCTATCCCTCACCATCTTTGCAAGAAGCTAGCAAATGTTTCATTGGGGTGTTGTTTAGTACCACACAAGTCTTCCATGGTTATGTCACTTTCTATGTTGTATGAGAAATGTTGAACAAACCTTTCTACTAGTTCAGGCCATGTGAAGATAGACCCATGAGGTAAGTGAGTGAACCATTCCAAGGCTTGTCCCCTAGACTCTTCGGAAAGAGTCATATGAGGTAATTGTCGCTATATGCCACTTCTTGGCATGCCATGTAAAAATATTTCACATGATCTTGTGGGTCACCTTTCCCTCTATATTTGTCAAATTTTGGCATGTCAAACTTCTTAGGAAAGGGTTGAAGCGTCATAGCTTTATCAAATGGATGGGGGCATAGCTCTTCATATTGGTATTTTTTATTATTCCCAACATTACTTTCTTGAAGGCTTGTAAGCATCACTTTCATGGATTGCATTTCTTGTGTAAGTAATTGCTCTTTAGTAGGAGAAGCAGGATATATACGTGACTGTATTCCATATTTTCTCCTTCTTGGTTTTCCATGTGAAGTTCACTAATTTTGACCTTAGGTTTCGTCTTATGCACATTTTTGTTCATTTCCTTCTATACATGAGATGTTGAGCAACGCTAATTGTCAACTAAGGTTTTGGATTTGTTGTTGAATAGTGACTTCTCCCTCAAGAGGTTCTTCTTCTTCTTCATTGGCATGGAGGTTGTTCTACATTTTCATGTTCTACTCTAACTTTACATGGCATCTTGATGAAGGGCATTTTATAACCCACCATATTATCATTTCCTACATTGGACGTGGAAGCATGTCCATGTGTTAGGATATATCCATGTTAATGAGAGGTTGTTCCTCTTCATTAGCTTCATTCGTTGGTGGTATTGTCTCATGTTCTATAGGAATTCTAGCTCCTAATTCCACCACTCGTGCTAGCACCCAATTTTTGTTTCTATAAAGGAATTCATCTAACAAGGTGGGGTCAAAGTCAAATTCTACACGTGGTGACTCTAACTCATCACCACTATGATCTACCATCTCCTCCACTTCTTTCTCTATGGAAAATAAAGGCCCAAGATCATGGCCAATAAAGGGATTTGACCCTTGTTTGTTTGAAGTTTCCCAAGTTTGTGTTTGTCTTATTTCAATGCTTAATTTTTGGCTCCTAATCTTGTTTTAGGGGCCATGATGTATGAGAGTTTCACTAAGGTGTTTTGAATGTGTTCAAAAGATATTGATTAAGCCTAAGTGAAACACAAAAATAATGTCAAGAGTTCAAGAATTATAATGAATGTCAAAGTATCAATGTGACAAAGTGATTTCTCTAAATGAATAAGTCAATAGTGATAAACAAGATACAATCACACAATGTTTAGTTCCAGACCAATCAATCAAATGATGTACTTCCTAAGTTTGTTTCCAAAAAGGTAGTTGGTGTTTTAAGATGATTAACAAAATGTCACTACTTATGTCGAGTTCAAATAAATGAACAAGGTGTAAGTAATAACAAGGAGTTAACATGATCTCCAAACAAAGTATACTAAAAGCAAGCCCAAATCCAATCAAGACCTATATTCCAAAAAGTGGCAGTTACGATTGTGAGTGACACAACAATTTCACCAAGATATGTTAATCAAAATTTGTGAGAAAGTAAGGTATTAATATCAAGATGATATTGATATAAACACACAAGTGGTAACACTCAACACTTTTCAAAATCGAGGTAGTAATTGAAATCAAACTTAAAGCTAGAGTATACCTAGGAATTGTTAAAGTGTATATAGCGTAACATCACAATATAGATATTTAGGTCAAGTTTACAAGAAACAAAGACATAAATACCAAAATTTTAGTGACATGATATAAACAAGATAACCGTTCAAAGGAGAATCAAGGTGATGAATCAAGCCTAACTACGATGATGATCTTGACTTGGGTATCAAGATCAAAAAGGCTACCAATGATATGAAAATGTCTCCACACACTTTAGATGTTTAACAACTCAGCCACAAACATGGATGAGTGTAAACAGACACAAAAGTGGTGAATACAATCAATTAGCAACACAAGGGTAGTCACTCTTCTTCTAATCAAAAAAGTGTCAAAATAAAGTGAAGGAAGTAGATCAATTGGGGGTGAAAAATGTTGGCCTCACTTTGGAAGAGTTTCACCTCACCTTAGGGTGAGTGAAAAACTAAGAAAAAGTAACGCTTCACATGTTTTGTGATGAATAATGGATCTCAACTCAAATTGGTTTTGATATGGTCCAAGTTGGCTCCTGGTCAAAGATAGCTTCCTAGGTGGTTCACTCAACTAGGTGTCACAAGTTATCTAGAGAGCGAGCTCGATTTGCCAAGAAAAGTCACACTGACTAATTCTTAGAGTATCTCGGCTTTACTTTACCCCCTTCAAGCATAGTGGGAAATAAATGTGTCCATCGTGTACTCTCACTGGGGTCACGATATAGATAACTTTGATGCTAAATCTCACAAATGGTAATACTAGTCAAGTAGGTTGTGTGGAGCACTTCCTGTTTTGTCCACAAGGTTCCCTCTTGTGTGGACTACTTTGGGGTTCCTAGGACCACCCCCATTGTTGTAGCTTAAGGCTTATGCCAAAGGGGTTATGTTATAGTTAAGTGGACAGGGCGTACCCTTATCCAAAACCTGTAAATACAGTGTGATGTTTGTGGTGTGTTTTTTATCTTGTTTAATTTAATGTGGTTTGCTTGAACACCTTTTGGCAACCTGCATGCAAAAATTGTATTAGTAGTTTTGTTTTGTCTTGACTCCTCCTTTCTTTGACAAGTGGTTTTTGGTTCTACACAATGGATTAGTAATTTTCCATACACATAAAAAGAATAAACATCATTTTTGATTCTCAAGATCATCCTAGGATGCAAGAGAAGAGCATACGCGATGCAAAATCCAATTAAGAAATCAAAAAATGGAAAATACTTAATTCAAATGCAAAATACATACATCTTGACCCAATTTGGACATTCTAAATGTTTTTCAAAGAAATGAAAGATATAAGAATCATTTATGATTCCCAAGATCACCCCAAAAGACATGAGGGAAGAGCATACGTGACCTTACTCTTATGATTAAGCATGCAAGGTTTATCCAATATTCCTAATCTAACAAAAGCATGTAAACATACCCTACAAAATAAAAATTAATCAGATTAAACCTGCAATGATGTTAGCATTTAATGACACAAACTTTTAAACACGGAATTGACATGCAAGCCTAGATTGAGGTACCTGCGCGCAGGTTAGGGTGTGTGCACATGGTTTAGGGTGCTTGCGCCCCTCTGTGTAAAATTAGCGGGTCTGCAGAGTGCTTGCGCTACCCGAGAGATGCCTGTGCTAGGATAAGTGCGTCTATGCTAGGGTATAGAGTGTGTGCGCAGGGGAAGCAAAAAAAAGGTACAAAAATCTATGACAGTGCATGTGTGCTAGCTGAGAGATGTTTGTGCTAGCAAAAGGGTGCATGCGCCACTAATACAAAGACATAGAGTGTGTGCACTAGCAGAAGGTGTGTGCACTACCTTTAGGGTGCATGTACTAGCCTGATAGGTTTCTGACAGACAGTAAGGTACAATACTACAACAATGTGTGTGCGCGTCAGGATTAGTGCTTGCATGGTTTTGTGTACCTGTGTGTACCTATGCCCCCCTGTAAAACTGTACCTTGTGATGACGTTAAAATATGGCCCAATGACGTAAACAAGTTCAAAATGCTTCAAATTTTAACATGTTAGCTCAAAATTGACAATAACCCATCAAAATTAAATTAAATAAGACTCCACACATGTAAGATTAACAAAATCATAAGAATTTTAACATCATTTCACACATGTGCATATTAAGGGTTAGCCAAATGTTGAAATAACAACAAAATTTGAACTATAATGCTAAGGGACAAAGGATTGGTCCCACCAGGTGTGCCAAATGTGTGCAAGAATTAGTTAGCAATGCAAAAGAATTAGAACTAACACCTAGTAGTCCTAAAACAAAGCTAAAATCAAAATCAATGCACCATCATGCTTAGAGCTTAAACAAGACTAATCTACCAACATTTTGCATTAGAACATGAATAAATATTCAAACTAACATGCTAATCCATTAATCTCTATCTCTATTGAATGTTAATCAAATGAAATGAACCTATTTAGATCCTTAGCAATCAAAGGGTTTGATTGTATGTTTGAATCCCAAGGTTTTCAAGAATGGAGTCTTGTCAATCCATGGCTACAAGACCATTTGACATATCTCCATATGACTTCAAAACTTGGATGGATGAATGCAAGAAATGAAGATAGCTAGCTCCTCCAATGAAGAATACTCTAAGATGATAAAATGGCTATAGCTTAGGCTCTATGCTCATTTAGGTGTAAGAAGAAAGGTAGGAGGAGGGCTATTTATATAGCCCAATGGATAAAAGAATCTCTACATCCCTTTACATGTGGGATAATAGAGAGGTTGGGTTAGTTGTGGATAAGGAAGGTTTAGGGAGGGTTGAGTCAACCTTAGGAGAGTTTAATTTGTCCTTTAGTGACCCATGGGAATTGAGGGGGTTTATTAATTAACCAAAGTGATTAATTAATAGGTGTGCAAGCTTATAGAATACTTTTTTAGAGGAATAATTAGCATGATTTATGTTATGGAGAGGATTTAATCAAATAAATGAATGATTTATTGATTTAATAGAAGAGGAAGCTTAATTAATTAAGAATAATTAATTAATCTAGATAGAAAGGGGTAATTAATTAACGATAAAAGGTTGTTAATTGAAGGTTTATTTGTTGGATAGAAAGGTTAATTAACTAGCGTAATGTAATTAATTAATGGTGATAGAAGAGAAAATGTGCATATTGACGATATGTTGTCAATTTGTGGGAAAGGGGATAATTAGCACAATTTAAGTATTTAAATTGTTCGAGCTAATTATAGGTGTCTACAACGTCGAGGAAATTTTTAAGGATACTTGCATTTAAATTGGTTCATGTAAATCCGCCGGGCCCGCCTCACCTTTCTCTACCTTTACATTCACATTTGTTAGAGTAGGTATCTTACCTCTAGCGTTCATGGCATTCACCGAGGTACTTTATTTACCTTTATTGTAGGAAATCCTCACCCACTGGATGTGTGAAAATTAAGGATATTTCATTGGAATGAATCTTATTTATATCATTAGGATGCATATTAATTCTAGTTGTTAGGTATGCCACGTTCTTTCCTTGATCTCACTCTGTATTAACTAGTTCATTTCCTTGAATCTATGGTATTAACTAGCCTCTTTCCTTGATGTCTAGAGTCTCTCCTAAATGCTATGGTCCTTCATGATACCTAGTATTCTACCACATGCCCAAATGTTATTAAATCCTAAGCATTGGGTATGGCTTGATTACATGACCTTGATGCTCAGGTTCTTAGATGGGGTTATTCACGTTGCTTATCCTCATAAGCAAGGCCCATTCTCAATGTATTGCATTGAGTTCCATAGGTAATATAGTGATATTGTTTCTCATTTAAGTTTGCAAAGGGTTTTATGTAAAGGTCATTCTGGCGAATGTAATCTTCATCTTTTTGATCGTGGTGTTTGATTAGCATCTGTGTTCTTGGCGAATGGTACGATAAAATGGTAAAAATCGTTCCTTTCAACACTGGTGGTCAGACAGAGGGGTGCTTTTCGAAACATGGAGCCACTCCCATATTTCTTAGGTGATCACAGAATCGTGTTAAAACTCTGACCCATCTATCACGTTATGATTTAATCACCCATATAGGTGGGGTGCTAAGATCTATTGGCTATTCATATGCCACAAATTATTGTTTTGATGGAAATTTCTCCTCAAAACGCTTGGGCCACCATCTTGTAAAAATAGCTCAAAATTCATGATTAGGTGGTCATTTTCTGCCACCCTAATATCCCTCGACTTGCCTTAGCCATCTCTCCATCTTTCCCTGTAGGCAAGGTCATGATGTAGGTCATGTGTGAATAGGTGAGCTAGGTATAGAAGTAACCCTTTAGACTTGAGAGGTGCATGAGGCCTAGATGTCTGGACTAGTGACATGACATATGAGTCAAGGTTTGCTGGGTAATAGTGTATGTGGTGGAATACTTAAGTTTGAAAATGATAACTTCTTTGTTATGGATGTACTTAAGACACTTTTTATACATGGAAGGGATGGTCCTAGGTAGCTTGTGGAGCCAAGGAAGACCTAAGAGCATGTCCAACCTCCTTCCTTGATTTGAAAGGGGTAACCATTAGAATGGAGTAAATAAATAAGATACCCAACTGTGATGGGAAGAATGACATTTGTTAACCATAAGAATTAGGAAATGGAAATGTGATTAGATAGGTGGGACATATGATAGCTAAAATAAATGCCATTCAACATGCATTAGTAAGATACTGATGGATAGACCATGGTATTGGTTGATGGTATAGGTACTAATAACTAAGCATTGATATGCAATGAAACAATAGAAAATGTAGCATGATAATCATGATCTGAGAATGTGATGATGCGGTGGTACATGCAGTAATAAAAAACAAGTAAGTCCATAGGCCCTGATGAACTGAGGAGGTAAATAACATGATATGTAGTGGTTTAGTTAATGATATCATTAGGGTAACTTTATCATGTTTGACAATGGGTCATTAAACTATTTTGAGACTTTTGATTATCGTTGTTTAGAAGTGGATGGTTGTAGGGAACTCGATTACATTATTATCTACTAAGATTCTGAATTAGATGTTTAAGCATTAAAACAAAGATCAAAGTAGTAATGTCCTAATGCTATTGATGATAGTCATGCCATGGTTTTCATCATAGTTACGGCCAGTTGTGGGTGAGAAGGATCAAGATTGAGCAGTGGAAGAAGAGTAATAAGATTGCTTTTGATAAGTTGTGGTAATAGGAACCATTTGAGGTACGTACGGTAGTTTAGTGAAATTTTATGACTATTGTGGGTTGCAATTGAAGCTTGTTAGGTGTAGAAACAACAATTAACAGTTTTTAACTTCATGATTAAATTTGAAGTTTTTTTTGAGGAAAATAATAATCACTATATAATAACAATGTTAGAAAATTAGTTAAAAAAATAACCAAAAAAATATTTAAAATTACCCATGAAGAAAATAACGAAAATATTAATCACTATAATATGTGAAAAATCTAATATAAGAACTTGGGCATCTATATCTTGGCTGAGTTTGGCACGCACCCTCTCTGAATCTCAACTATATTTCATCTTGTGATGCTACTCCATAGACTAAGATGTACTATGCATATACAACAGATCTGGGCAAATAGAATATCCCTTCAAGGCTACATCTAATCATCCATAACAGGCTATGTGAATATGGCGATCCAAACATACTTGGTATGCACATTGTACAACCTTCCTTCAAAGCATTGGATTGGATATTAATCGCCTTCCTCCTCTCACATTCTCTATTAATTCTCCCCACATGCCTAGAATGGAAATTCATAGGAAGGAATTAGAGAGGAGATCTACAAGAGCTTACATTAGATCAACGTGGATTGAACCATTAGAACCATTGCATAACATAAAATGCACCACTATCTTGGAAAGCATTATCTCCAATAATTGTAAGATGGGTGCATAGTCAATTCCCCCCAAATGACATCAAGATTCCCATTGGGTCCTGAGATTCCCCTTGGGTCAACTACGAAGTTTGCATCTCAGGTGTAATGCTTCGCATGGAGACTGAGCACTACAGGAAATAGGGTGTGAAACGCACTTGCACACTTTGCAAGTAATGAGGAACCTAGAGATCAGAGGAGCACTGTTATATTTCGCTTGTCCTGTGTACTATGAGATCCGTGACAGGTACTATTGTCTCTGGCATCGAGAAACTCAAGGCTCATTACGTGCCCTTATTCATTATGAAGAACATAAGTGTGTGTGCTTTATTTATCAGGGAGATGACCCAACATAGATATGGCCTCCTAGAAAACATCATCAGTGGCAGGCCTTGGGTTCCAGAAGGTATTGGTGCATTCCTTCAGCTTTGCAGTACACAACATTTACCGGAGGCATAAACGGGCATATGACTTCACACAACAATCACGATCTACCAGGGGTAGAACCTCCTAAGCTTAGGATCCTCATCATACCTGTTGCTTCCCGTGTCATTAATCCTGTTGCTTCTCGTATTTTAAGAAAAGTTTTGTATTTGTTGATTTCCCCTTCATGAATAGATTGTCAGGAAGTTCTCAATTTGCTCCGAGGGACCAAAAGTCCCTCATGGGAGAACCTTTTTGGTTACTTCTAAAGGAAGGTAGGGTTAAGTGAGTGGGTTCACCAAATTAAATTAAATTAAATTAAATCTAATTACAAAGTAGCTATTATAGTGTATGATTACGTAAATGACATAATATAGTAAATGGACAAAGCAACAAGCAAGCAATAGTATGAAACCCTAAGCAAGCGAGAGAGATAAATGGCTTAGCTGATTTCCAAGTGATCTGCAAGTTGATCTGGGGCAAGATGAATAGCTGAAACATACTGGTGAAGAGAATTTCTTCAATGCTCATTAGAGATTCTGAGATAAATAAGAAGCTATACTGATACAACATATCCCAAGATAGGGCAAGAGCACCTAGGTGGTAATGACTAAAACTAGGCAAGATTTAACCTGGGAAACCCAATCTCGGGAAAAAACCCATGCATAGTAGGAGGTTCATCTCTCTTATATGCATTTATCACTTAACTGGATTTACAATACAATAATGTACTTCACACCTGTAACCTGCAAAGATAGATACCCTAGCTAAACATCTCCTATAAAAATCATGTAAGCTAAAACAATAAGAAATTGTCAAATGTGGTTTTCCAGACTAACAATGGTGGTCTCCAAAACAGTGGACTTAGTAAACACCCATTAACGGTTCCCCATAATTCATGGATTATGACACCATCCATATATCAGAGTCACTAGATGAAAAAAATAGCATATCTAATACTCCTAGAAAAATGAAGGAATGATAGAAGCAATAGAAGATGTAATATGTCGGAGTCCTAGCACCCAGACCCCTGCTAACGCTCATAGGACTTAGGTGTACAGTACTCGCAATGTGTATACATTATACAAAATATACAACACATTCTGAACAAATTGGGAAGCAGTGTTGTCAAATGCTGTACTGGAGGTTCTGGAACTCATAGGAATAAGTGTAGACATAGAAGCACTCATGAGCAGGACAGGGAGCTTTCAGGTGCACTAGATGACCTGATTATGGGTGCTAGTGTCCACTTCACAGATGCTCGGAAGTTATGATATTTTTCTATGTAGGAGGAGCTTCGTTATTAGATTACTTTTGTTGCATTCTTGGTTGATCACTCTAAGAGTTGTCACAATGAATGTATACATGTAGCTGTAACATGCAAAATACAAGTGTCTACTTGTACACATGTCCACAAACCATGCATCAAATCTAATAAAGAAAGATGTAGATATGTGAGAGCTCAGACTAGACCTTGGACAATCACCCCGAAGAGTGAACTTAGTAGCTATACCACTGCACTACATCTTAGACTCCATGTAGTTATGTGTGAATGTGTATGTAATTGATGCCCTAAGATGCCCTTGTGCAAGTTGCACAATGATAGAAATGGGTTAGATCTAGAATATAGAAAATGTAGTAGAATGTGTGAATAGAATAGAATGCAATTCCCCTTCCTATGTTGTGTATACAAATTATGCAGTCCCTTATCCCTTGAATAGATGTAATATGGATGCCTTGGAATGCTCTAGGTGCCTTTTGAATGCAAACTTAGGTGATGATAGGTAATGCTTAGTGCTTGGCCCCTTATTTTGAGACACATAACTATGTATATATATTATTCCCTTGTTTGAATTTCGTAATTGACAACTGGAAAGTCGACCCAAAAGTGTAACAGATGCCCAAGAAGATAACAGAGACCCAAAAGAAGTGGAGAAGGAGCTAGAGATGGTCAGGAGCACCTAGAAGGGACAGGAGTGCATATGGGCGCTTTTGTCCTAAAAATGGGCACTTTTTTCTGAGAGCCATAAAAGATAAATTAGTAAAATTTTGACTGGTCTGTAGGGTGTACAAGACCAAAGAGAAAACAATAAAGAAAGCAAAGAGGCCAAAGATAGTCATTAATTACTAGTTTTCTCATTTAGGAATCATGTAAATGCTAGTATGCTTTTAGGACCTAGAAATGTACCCAAATGCATGATTTTATGTCTGCATTTTCCCACACTTTAACATAAAGTAGATAATAGATGCATACCTCATGAACATGTAAAAAATGTGGCAAAATGCATGCTGAGTGGATAAGTGAAGCGTGGAATGATGCAAAGTGAAGCATAGAGACTAGGAAAGGAAAGTGATCCTAGGGGTGTATGTGTATGTGTTGCATTGTACCTATTGTTGTTATAGCTTGTAGTTATTGCTTCTTGTAAGGACATACCTAAAAAAGAAGAGAAAAAATGTAGTCAATGTTTTGTATATGATAAATCAAAGAAAAATGTGCATAAGTATGTAAAAGCATGTAAAATTGTGTAAAAGGAAAGTGTGAACCTGATGTAAAATACTGTAAAAGGGTAGAAAATGTCCTAAAAATGTTTTATAGAGCAATTATTTTGGGTGATCTCATTCCAAGATATTTTTTGGGTGATCTCACCCTAATTACAATTTTTTTGGGTGATATCACGCCAAATGCGAGTTTTTGGGGTTATCTTGCGCTAAAGAGTAAGTGTTGGGGAGAGAGGTCTAGTGTTACTCTCCTTCCATGAACTTTCCTGATAAGCACCACTATAGATGGTGCATCCTTGTTTTGTTCCTGTTGTCCCAAATTAGTTCTATTTGTATGGATTATTCCAATTGAAATGGATTTTAGGAGATAACGTATATTCTGTTGTTGGAGGATTGTGTGTGTAACTATAAAACTACTTTGAAGAACTATGTAGACTGTGTTGATATGAGAAAGTGATTGTATATGCCCCTAGAATGTTAACACCTAAGAGAGGTCATGAGCACCCAAGTTCCATATTCTGATTCTAAGTGCTGATGTATGTGTTGTGCTAAGGACCCAAGTCAAATTCTAGGTCGTTCTGTGACCATCTGCCTGTGTTGATTATTTACTGTGTTGGAATGAACTGTAGTTATAAGATGTTGAATGGGTGATTTTTTCACCCAATTTATGCCACCTCATTTGGGGTGCATGCAATGAATGTAAGAGTGTGTAGCCTAAAAGAGAGGACCAAATGCTGATCTGTATTGTATCCCTGCAACGGATGAGATGTGCATGGTAGAGACCAAGGCACATGCAAACAAAGTGGATAGTAACACGTGTTAGTATAAAATATAGCTCACATGTAATAGAAAACAATGTAATAAGAAAGTGTGTATACAACGTAACCTGTGAAAAGTGGGTTTCATACATAGGACATCACTCACAATGTCACAAGACAATCAGGGCCGAAACGGTCAAAAGCATAAAATAAGCATACAAGACATAGGGCATAACCCACAAACAATGGCATACGATAGAAAGCAATTGAAAACAAAGTGTACCAGAAAACTATGGTGGCATATAGTTTTGTAAGGAAAATGTTGCACATGAAGCACTCGTTATCTTGTTAGAAAGATACAAAATATGTCAAAGAATGTATGTATCAGTGGAAAATGGTATGCTAGTAAGAATAAGAGGTAATATACAATGAAATGATATCACCTGTAATGTGTGAGAAAGTAGATTCCCCCTAGAGCCTCGATCGGACTGGTAAGAGGCACAATGCCAAAAATCATTACAGCATGTAAGGACCAGTAAGAGATCTATATCCACTCCAAAAGACCAAGTGAACGTGCGTGTGTATATAGAACAAATATTGACATATTAAGTATCTTTCTAGCATGGGAAATAAAGTGTACATGTAAGAATGAGCAAGACAGAGTAAGTGATGGAATATGGGTAAGAGTTATTAAGAAATATTAGATGTGAAGCACTAAGTGTTATAAGAGATATTATAGACAACTTTTGATGTTAGGAGGGGAAAGAAAGCTCGATGCCACAAAGTGTAATAAGTATAGAAAGTTATCCAATGATAGTGAAGGGAAATGGCCCTCCACCCAATGTCCAAGGAGATAAAGGCATGTGATGATGCTATAATATCAATGGGTTATGAGAGTAATGATGTACATATGAAGTAGACCTATGTGGTGAAGGAGGTGGTGAACACCTATGTTAAGGGGCTGCCTGAGTAGGGAACTTAATTTGAGCATTGAAATCCATCTCAAACACTATATAGTTCAGGTGATTGTGTGAAGAAATCGTGCCCTAGGATGCCCTTGTGAAAGTGCACTTGATAGCAGGTTATAGCTAGAATGTAGCAATGTAGTAGAATGTGTGAATGGAGTATAATTAACTTCCCCTTCCTATGTTGTGTATGCAAAGTATGTAGTCCCTTGTCCTTTGAATGGATGCTAGATGGATGCCTTAGAGTACTTTAAGTAATTTTTAAATGCAATATTAGGTGGTAGTAGTAATGCTTAGTGCTTGGTCCCTCATTTTGAACACATAACTATGTATTTATATGATGCCCTTGTTTTAATTTCATAATTGAGAACTGGAAGGTTGAACCATAAGTGAAAATGATTACCAACAGATAAAATATACCTAACATAAGTGAGTAAGGTGAAAAAGGGTCAGGGGCACCCAAAGGGGATAGGGGCACTTGGGCACTTCTTTCTTGGATGGGCGTTGGTGTCTAGAGTCACAAATGATAAATCAATAAAATTCTAACTATTTTATAAGGTGTACAAGACCAAAGAGAAAACAATAAAGAAATCAAAGAGGCCAAAGATAGTTGTCAATTACTTATTTTCTTGATTGTGAATCATGTAAATGCTAATACGATTTTAGGACCTAAAAATGTACTCAAGTGTGTGATTATGTGTCTACAGTACCAAGTGATGTAATACATCAAAAAATCCATGTAGTTATATGTGAATTTGTGTGTAAAGATTCCCTTGTGCAAGTTTCCTAATGATAGTGGGCTAAATTTAGAATGTACCAAATGGATAAAATGTGTGAGATGGAATAGAATAGACTTCCCCTCCTATGTTGTGCATGCAAAATGATTCATTCATTGTCCCTTGAGTGAGTGTGCTAGATAAATGCCTTGGAATTGTCTTTGTGTCTTTAGATGCAAGCTTAGGTGATAATAGATAATGTTAGTTCTTGGCCCCTTATTTGAGAGCTATAACTATGTATATATGTAATTCCCCTGTTTGAATTTCTTAATTGACATTTGGAAGGCCAACCCAAAAGCATAAAAGATGCTAAAGTAGTAAAAGAGCCTCAAAAGAGTGAGAAAAGGGGAGAAAGGGTCAGAAGCACCCAAGAGGGACAAAAGCACTTGGGTGTTTCTCTCCTAAACCGGTGCTAGTGTTTGAGTCCATAAAAGAAAAATCAGTCAAATACTGACAGGATTGTAGGGTGTGTAAGGTCAATTAAAGTATAAGAGACAAAGAAAAAGGCCCAAAAGACATTGTTAATTACTAGTTTTCTTGCTTAGGAATCATGTATATGTTAGTATGCTCTCAGACCTATAAATATACCCAAGTGCAAATTTTTTTGGCTACATCGAGTCCCCTGAGAACCATCTTCCAGGTAAAGAAATACAGGGAGAAGGGTTGGATAAGGGAGTGAATACATTTCCAGGCTAATTGAGCATGAGGATAGAACCAGAAAATGTACACGATAGACTTAGATTGGAGACAAACTGGGCAGGTGGGATTCAATCCCATGAGCCTAAGTCGTTCCTCTGCAGGAAGTCCCTGGTGAAGAGTGAAGCATAGAAAAGTGAGATTTTTTGTGTTCAATAATAAATATCCAAACCCTTTCGAATCATCATTTCCACACCTATGACTGGGAATAAATGTCCCAATGTTGGTTGAGAGAATCAACATTCACCTTATGCGGGGCGAGAAGGAAGTAACCTAGGAAGGGTTTGTAATAGTGGATCTGAGTAGTGGAAGGACAATTCTAGTCTCGCTACCATGGGACACCTGAAGTGACACCAATTTTGTGCAAGAACTCCTCGAGTATGCAAGAAATGTTTCATGATTGTTACAACATCTTGGTCTTGAAGATTAAAATTAATAGATAAGGCTCCCCAAGAAATCCAGGATCTAGAATGCTTAGAAAATAAAGAACCCACCACTTTGATACCTTTTTTGAAGATCCAAATAGCTTTATCCCAAGGATCTAGAGTAAGAGGGGCATCATGGAAAGTGAAAATGGATGAACACCAAAGAGAATAGGAGTTGATAAGAAGGCTGGATTTGAAGCCATCCCCTTTCTAAATAAGGTGTGATTTAAGTAATTTGCATGATTTCCAAATATTGTGTGATATAAAAGTACCTTTGATTTTGATAGAGACCAGGAAAAGGAGAAGGGATTATAGGTTAAGGCCTTTCCAAGATTGTCTTCCTAAAGGATATTCTTGGTAGATGTAATACCGAAGCAGAATCTTCCAGGATTCATTCCCTTCTAAGATATAGATCACCCATTTGACACATAGATCTCGCCCTTGAAGCTTGATGTCAAGAAAACCAAGGCCACCTACTTCTTTGGGTCTAAAACAAGTGTCCCATTCCACATGATGAAATCCCTTGTGGATTTTAGAATTATCCTAGAGGAAGTCTCTTATAATTTTTTTGAGCTTGGATTAGGTAGCATTAGAAGGAGCCCAACAAGAAGAGTAGTACACATCGGTGGCACCGAGAACTTTGGAGAAAATTTTAAATTTACCTACCAGAGAGAGCAGTTTCATAATCCAATAGGATATTTTACACTCAACTTGTTGAATCACATAACTCCAAAGTTTTGTTGAGGTATCCTAGAAAGTGAAAGGAATGCCAATGAATTTGAATTGAACATCTGGTTGAATCCAACTCCATTGCAGATCTATAAGCCATGAAGGAGTAAGGGATTGTGATTGCCAATAACATTGGGTTTTGTCCCATTGGATGGAATAAGCAGAGGCCAAAAAAAAAGTATCTAGATAGTCCAAAGTGGTGTGAAAAAATTTCTCTTCTTCAAGGAGCGTGAGAAAGGAATCATCAACAAAGTGGCCATTGATGAGTTGTTGGTTTGTGTTTGGTAAGGTAATACCCTTAATAAGGATTTTGCAAGCACTTTGGGCCATCAGATAGATAAAGCCTTTAGCCACCCACCATGTAGAGTGAAGGGGCCAAAGGGAATCCATGATAGATGGACCTAACAGAACAAACCTGGAAGATTGAGCTCCATTAATAGTGATGCAGGATCCAAAAATGTTGAAGAGAATCTGCATAGTGTGGACAAGGTTGAGACCGAACCTAAGAGACTAAAGCATTACAAAATGAAGGACCACTCAATGCAGTCAAAGGCTTTGGCATATTCAATTTTTATGAATAAGGCTTTCTAGTTGGATTGTCAAGAATAGTTGGATTGTCAAGAATTAACCCTTTGTTTTTTAGTAGGAGTAATCTAGGTTATATTAAATAAGATGAAGGAGTCATATGAGATAAGAGTAGTGTCATAAAAAGTGACATGGCAGCCTAAATTGAGAGAAAGATAGAAGAAATTTTGGCTCGGTGTCAAGACACGATCAAGACATTGAACAATACAGTCTTGTCCCTATGTAAAATTGGACTAGGTGAACCATGAAGAAGAATAAATATCTTTGTAAGGGACATTATGATCAAATAATTTGAGCTCATGTCTTAGATAAAACCAGGCATCTCATTCTCACACACACCACCGCATAGGTAGACGGTCGACCTTGTCTTTTGGGCATTCCACCTTATTGAAGTATCCACACAGAATCTAAAGGGAATTAGGAAGAGATTTGAAAAGACATATCAAGAAAAGAGCTCTCTCGACTACATCATTGGATGCATAAATTTTATTAAGCCCGAGAATTTTCTTGTCGAAATCAAATAGAGACCACAGCACCCGATGGGTGGGGTCAAAGCCCTAAGAAATCACATGCTATGAAGATTCAATAGAAATTAGTTTTATGACCCCTCTATGTCCATGATCATGATTAGACATGTGGTATGTCACATGGAACCAAATAGTGCGAGTGAAATATTGGAGAAGAAATCCTGTAATTTTAACTTCCTGTAGACAGAGAATACACATATGTTGAAAGTGTAGATAATTTTCCTTAACCAAATATCTCTAGGTGGGATCAATATGGCAATGTATGTTCCAAGAGTACATAATCATTTTAAAGAAAAGTGGTACGTAGATCCCTTATCATCAAAACTGGAGAGGGAGGAAAAATTATTGTGATACAAAGTGATCAGTGAAACATTTTCCATTTATCATAGTCTGCTTTTTTCTTAAACAAATTCTCCATCTTTGGCGGGAGTTGGGCTATGGGAGTGGCTAAGGTGAGATTTTTGGGCTATGAGTGAGTGGTTTTCTTCCATGAAAGGTGCTTCAGGTAGCTAAAGAGAAAATGAATCCAAGGGAGTGAGATATTTTACAGGTATCATGGCCGAGGCAGCTAGTAGAGAGCAGGAGAGCAGATGGACTGACACACAACTTGTTTGACGAGAACGATGGAAGATCTTGCACCATTATTATTGGCTAGACGATAAGAGGAAGACAAGGGTTTCAAAGTGACATGGGTAGATCCTTATTTTTTGGTGATTGTGGTCCAACCATCCCAAAAGAGGGGGCTTTGGGTTTCATTTTTATTTTTTTTATGACCCATAGCAAGATTCAGTCATAAGAAAACATTCAGAATCATAAGATCCTATTTTGGTATTGGCATGTGGATGGTGAGTCTTCAATGATTTCAAAGACACATTAATGATAATCAAAATGAAGGATAGCAAGAGGGATCTTGGAATGACGTTGACAAGGCTAGGACATGACATGGTCATGAGAACACCTGATCAAACACTGACTTCTTAAGCAACTAGTGACCGATATAGGCAAGGTAATGACGTGATAACATACCAAGGATAGCTGTCATACATGGTATAGCATGCATATGATGATAAGGAACCGATATGGTTAGAATGATGGATACATAGGCTGCATGAGTGGAATTGGTGAGACTAACTCCGAGTTTAGTAGGCCTAATCCCTAGGCCTAGTTAACAAATGGACCTGGAAATGGTGGAGTGAAGGATAGAGGTGATGATGAGTTGAAGCATGATAGAGGTATGAAACACATAATAGGACATGTATTAAGGGGATACATGGTGAAGAACATGTAAAACATTATGAGTTATGATGTAAGCTAGTCTCATTTAGGCCTATTTCAAGGAACCTGAGAATGAGTGAATGAAAAAAATCAGCTCATTTCAAAAACATTAAAGCATGAGAAGTGTATAGGTACATTTCCAATAGTCCATTGCATGAAGACTACACGTCATAAATCAACACTTAGGAAGGCATATTTGAGGTCATTTCTAGTGATTTCCCTTCAGGACCAACATGGTTTAACATGCCCAAATGAGATGGGATTGGAAGATTATAGAGTTCAACCATGAAAAAATTAGCATTGGAGATCATGTAGTAGGTATTCATGAAGGCTATGTACCAAATTTGAGGACCACGAAGGGATGTGTTTTGTGCAATATATTGCAATTTGTCAAAACCGGGTCTAATACAAAGTATACTAGAATAGTGAACTCGACTTCTTAGCAATTCAATTTAAATTGAAAATAATTATTACAGATAAACCATAAGAGACCATTTTTTAACAAGATAATATAGAGACAAATATTATTTCTAAAATTCTAAAGTCAAAAGGATGAAGGAAAGAAAGTTCTATCAATTTTTCTGGCACTGTCTAAAATCCTTCTAAACCCCGGGTTGAAAGCAGGCTATGGAGAAAATTGACTTGGTTATGCCTCCAAAATGAAATTATTTTTTCTTTAAAATTCATTTAAGTGTGTTATACTAATTCATCATAGGTCATGTTTATGGGTCAGTTTGAGTCCATGAAACATGGTGAAGACCCATAAGATAACAAGTGTTTTGTAGATGATTTTAGACATAAAAGCTCAAATGACATTGGTTCACAATGAAATAGTGAAGTGTTCCTAAACTTTTGATGAAGAATATTCATGTCCCAAGTATAAAGTGACATGGTGTTTTTGAGTGAATTAAATTCAATGATACAAGAGTTTATCTTAGACTACTGCTAAGAAAGCTAGTATACAAAGCTAGTCATGGTGAAATGGAGGTGCTCATGATGAAATGAGCATTGTTGATGTTGTTTTGGGTCCCTAAATAGACATGAAGGTGTCCAATATGAGCTAATGTGATATTGTGAAGAAAATTGGTATTTGTATCATGAAGTTTTTTCATGCATAAGTTTGAGTGATCAAAATTTGCCTAAAACTGACCTAGTCGAAGAAGCCAAGTCAGCTTTGAAATTTGAGCTATGTAAACTTGGTATTTTCATTTATCCTCATGTTGAAGAGAAGTATGTTCATGTGAAGTGCTTGAGGATGTTGAATTGAAAGGTCTCATATCAATGTGTTTGAATGAAACTAAATTCCTCGGTGATTTAATTGCAAAGTGGAGTAAGTTGTGCTCATTGTGAGTTTACAAGACTCAGTTTTTAGTGCTCTGAAACACAGTATGATCTGTCTTGAAAAAAAAAGCTATTTTGACTATATGAATGATCCATGCTAAAATTATGATTCTATGACACGATTGAGTGAAAATAGGTTGTCAAATATTTCATGTAAATGTGTCTCATAGGAGATCCTTGAACAAGTTGTTTAATGAGTGAAGCAAGTTCATATTTTGAAAGGACTATCAATTTCTGAGGATGCAAAAGATTTATTGTTGACCTTGTTCAAAATCTGCTATGACATGAAGAGACCTAAAGGATGAGTGTTGATCCAAGCTGCATCTGTTACATTTAAAGGTGATCTATGAGAATAATCTACCATCTTATTCATATTTTAAGAGATTTTTAAGGTGCATCCTCATTACATCAAAGTTCAATCATCCTCAATGAGTGTTAATTTCTGGGACAACTCCATGGTTGTGTGTGAAGCTCTAATGAATTATTGGAAGGAGAAATGGAGAGTTATGAAGCAGTGTGAAAAAGTTGATAGAGTCAAGAATGAGGAATTTTGTAACATCCATAACCATCATACCAACATTTTTCATTGCCTAGAATATATAGCAACAAGGAAAGAGAACTCGCATAAAAAGGAAGAAGACAAAAAATGATATGATCATTTACAAATTAGAATGTCAAAGGTCAGATTTTAGGAATAAGAATAATCTCTTCAGTTGTAGCAGAAGATCAACAAGTTTATAAGATGTTCATTTCTCATCATAATGATTAGGTTCATAAATGTCTTTATGGCATGTTGTGTAAGGTTTGTACATTAAACTTCACATTTATTCAGGTGAAATGATTATACATGAGGAAGTTTTGAGATGACTTTATGTAACCTCCTAGTAAAAGTTGCAAGAGTCAAGGAGTTGAAATGTCTCTTGGAAGTTGAAGTGGCAAGGGGTAAAGCATTTCTTGTCTATAGGTTAAGTTCAATCAGTCTGTGTGTGATGAAATGTGTTGTTGTTGAAGAGTGTAGAGACAAAAATGCATGAAAAATGTGTGTAAGTGTGAATGTGCGTAATGTGTGTGAATGTGAAGGTGTTATTGATGACCATGATTGTTAAAGGTGTAACAAGGGCATGTAAAACAAGGAAATACAAAGTATAGGGTATGTAATGTTTTCATGATAAAATTTTACATATTTGAACACATGAAGGAGTATGAATGTTTAAGAGGGATAATGGAGAGGAGTATGAAAATAATGAGAAGAATGCATGTGTATGGCAAATAATAATTTATGCTAATGTAGGGAAAATAGTAAGAGAGAGAAACTTGCAGATGAGAATGAGGTGAGGAGGGGTGAGAACTGAAGAAGTTTGAGTTGAAAGAAGTGATCACAATTTTTTGTGAGAGAAACACAAGAAAAGTGATCAAAACCATCTTGTAGAAGAAGTCTAAGTGGTGGTTTAGAAAATAGGGAGCTTAAATGCTTCCTTGTAAGTTAGTGGCTTACAAAAGATCAAGTAGAAGCTTGATTGAAGTTTTGGGAGTTGTAGCTTCCAAGAAAGTAGACAGCTTGCTAAAGGTCAAGTGGTTACAAGTTTGACTAAAGTTCTTGGAGTTGCAGTTCCATGGTGAGTGAATGCTCAACAATGAAATCATTTGTAATATTTAAAGGAATTTTTTTCCAAGTTAGTTAATTTATTTCAGTGGGGTTTTCTCCCTTGAAGGGTTTCCCACATTAAATCTTGTCTCTCTATGTTTGTTTTCTCTTGTTATTCACTTATGAATGTCATTTTTTGTCATGGTTTCATACATAACAAATTTAAGCTTATTGAATTGTATGAAGAGACTTAAATTTTTGAATAAGCACTGATTCACCCCCCTCTCAGTGCCTTTAATTTCCAACAATTGGTATCATAGATCCCGGTCCTCTTGCAACAAATTTTAATAGCTTGGAGGAGATCCTTGAGGAGCAAAGCATGGGTAACCTATCTGAAGCAGTTCTAAAAGGAAGTATGAGATTGCTTAGTCCTGATTGATGGATTGAAGAAGGAAATCAAGTATTATGGAAGATAATCATGGACAAAACCTCAAAGAGATGGAATCTATAGTTGAAAGTGTGGCAAAATCATCTTAAGGACAAAGAATATGCTTTCCTTAGACATGAAGAAGAGTTGAGAACCTTGAAGGATGAATTAGAAGATGAAAAAAATAGATTAAATATGTATGGAAAGTTAGAGAAGATATCTAAATTTATGGATGAAATAGACAGTTCAAAGAGTAACAAGATAGAATAGGTATAGGCTTCAAAGGAGACCCTATGAAAAAGTGCAGAGGATGACAAGGCTGGTCCAAGACATGCAAAACAAACATGAAGATGACCAAGGAGACAAACACAAGAAGGATTCCTAACTTCAGTTAGGCAACCAAATGCATCTAGGTATGAAAGGAATTTCAATGGTTATTATTTTTCTTGTCATAATTTTGGACATAGAGCTAAGGAATGTAGGAAATCATGTCATGGATGAACATCCATGGAGAGATTGCAGATGATGAGTACTCCATGGAAACATAGTCTATGCTTTAACTGTCAAGAGAAGGGTCATACTGCTAAGTATTGTCTCTATGAATCATATAGTCCAAAAATGGAGAAAAGAAGGTCCGTAGATGCAAGAATTATATTATGTGTTTCAATTATCATCGACAATGAAATTTTGTACAAAACATTGTCATGAAACCTCCTAGATATAGCAGTAGGCTTCATGCAATCAAGAATTAAGGAAAAAGTTTTCAAAATGAATACTAATTTCCTAAGAAGTGAGTCCATGAAAGAACCATGTTTGAGAGCAGCCACATGAAAGAAGGTGGTGAAGCATACATATAGAGAGCCAAGAAAACTAACTCTAGGATTGAAGATACAAAGAATGATAAGAAAATGGTATGGGAAGACGATGAAGAGACAAAGACAACCTATGACTTTCATAGGGAGTAGGAAAGCTTCAAAAAAGGTAGACAAAAGATGATGATCAAGCCAAGAAGAAATGTGTACAATCATAATGCAATCCAATAAGAAATCCTACCCCTAGATTTGGTAGAAAAAATATATAATATGCACCATATATGTTTTTCAAACATTCAAATCAGAAGAAGAAGGCACAGAGAGATAAAGATCATGACATCTAGTAGGATAGTGCATCTACAGTAAGGAAGTGTCAAGAGAAAAAAGAGATAAGATAGACTCATCATGTTGTTTTGATGACTATCTACTATTCTAAGGTGATTTAACAAGCATGGTGTACATTCTCTAGGATTTTAGAAGGTATATTCTACTTGAAAGAAGCATTGGTGTGGTTTTGAAGTAAGATTCATCATCAGTAGGTGTTGATAAAAGACTTCTCATGTTGAAAATGTATCACTAGTCAAAAGGTATGGTTGGTCAATCCTTCTCTTAAAGTCTATTTACAAGATTGATCTGTGTTACATACATGGAGGTCTTGGTAGTTCATTCTATTGAAAAATAATGGTTCCATTCCTTTGCATAATTGTTCAAGACTAGTTCATCAAGCTCCATTCAAAGTGTATCATAGTATATGGTGTGATAGTCATCCCAGGCTTCAAGAAAAGTGTCATGAGTCAAATGAACATTAGACAATATATTATGATCTGAAACAAGTGTTTTTGGTCTTAAATAAGTGTGTGCCAAAAAGAGTATGTATGGAGTTTTCAAAAGAAGGAAAGATGTCTTGTGATTAGTCCAAATTTGTTAAAGTTTTCTCTCAACAATTCTTGCTCAAGCCTACATAGTAGTCCATATATTTCACTAAGTCTTCAAGGTACAAAGTTGTTCTATGATGTTTGTGAAGACTTGTCAAGAAAAGTCAAGTCTGTAAGATGGTCATGTTGGTCATAGTGGCCCATAATGCTCACCCCATTGATTCAAGCATAAAAATTTGAATGAAGAAAATTTTAAAGAAACTTACCAAGGTCAGAACAGAGTATGAATGAGTCCAAATAGTTTTTCCTAGCTGGTAAGAACATGTATGATCTTTTCATGACTATATAAAGTTGTGAAAGTCTTCAAAGAAGAGGTACTCTAAATATGAGTATGAGGAAAAATAGGTGTTGGTTACATGGAGTATAAGAATTGTGAAATTTGTGCTTAGTTAGAGATAAATGTCTGTTAGAGAGGCTCAAATGTGATGTTATTTATGTAAACATGGAGTCATAATATCACTTTACATGTTCATCTATAAGGTTAGGAGCCCTAGTATTCCTCAAGGTAAAAGCTTCTCTATAATTACATGACAAAGTTCAAAGGAATGCATTGATATATAGTGTGCCAAAGATTGTAGATGGGTACTTGAAAATATGTAAGGTTACCTCAACCAAAAGCTTACAGTGTCTAATAAGTAAGTAAATGAATCATGACAAATAAACACTCAGAAGTGTGAAATGGAAAGAGATAAAGTTATAAACAAAGACAACTAGTTCAAACTGGTAACAAGGTACGAATTAGAAGAAGGAATAAAAGGGTGACCTGTGACTTATAGTGCAAAGAGGAGAGATAAGCATCATGAAGGTTGGATGAAGATCCATAACATTGGGGTAGAGGCATTTGAAGATTAGGAATGGTACTAACTGTCTTCTTGAAGAAAATTGAAATTGAGTAAGATCCATATGATAATGTACAACTTGTATGTGACGAGTCTGCATGAATGCACATGTTGAAAAAGGAAATTTGACAAGTGTGGTGCCAAAAAAAAGTCATGAAGAAGAATTCTCAAGTATTTCAAGAGTATCTAAGGCCAAAACACTATGAATTGTGCACCAATGATGACCTCAACCTTACCATGTTAGTCAAAAGAAGAGAAATTTGAGCCATAAGAGGTTGATTTTTGTGCCTTACAAGATTTTCCAGCAAAGTAAAGTTGGTATGTTTTACATTGACAAGGTACTTTAGGGACCTAACAAAAAAATGAATTATCAACTAATATATGGAGGAATAAAACCCATCTTTGAGTTTCTTAAGCTAAGACAAGAATATCCATGAAACAGAAGGATGCTTTTACTTAAAGATTAGTTGTTGGTAGTGTATGCTCTAAATACATCTTCTCAAGGGGAGAAATAGCGAGTTTAATGAATGGTCAAGGCCAATATAAGAGTCAAAGCAAGGAGAGACAAGATGGAGAGCCTAAAACATGAGATTGGTTGATGTTTCCAATAAAATAGAGGTCAAACAAGCTGATGCAGGAGCAAACCATGAACTTAAAACATGCATTTTGTCATTAATACAAAATGGGGAGAAGAATTAGGATTTTTTCCATCAATGAAAAGGAGGGAGATTTTTGGCATGTGGATGTTGAGTTTTCATTGATGTCAAAGACACATTAATGAAAAATTAGGATGCCGGAGAGCTAAAAGGACCTTGGAATGATGTTTGCAAGGCCATGACAAGCCATGGTCATGAGAACACTCGATCAAGATTTAACTTATTAAGCAGTTAGTGACTGGTTAAAAGAAAGTTGATGATGTGAGAGCATACCAAGATGATCTCATACATGTTCTATCATGCATATGATGTGGAACCAAGGTCAGAATGATGAATACAAGGGTACATGAGTGGAATTGGTCATAATAGCTCAATGTGGAAGGCCTTGTAAGAAAATGAACCTGACAAGGTGGAGTAAAGGCACGAGGAAGCTGAAAAAGCATGGTAAAGTTATGAAACACATGATATGACATGTTTAAGGGGATACATGGTGAATAAAAGGAGACACACAATGAATTATGGTGAAAACTAGCTCATTTAGACCTACTTCAAGGACCTAGAATGGGGTGTCTGAAGAACATCAGGCCATATCAAGAAAATGCAAGCATGGTAAGTGGATAGGGAAATTTCCAAGAGTCATCAGATGAGACTTTAGGTCATAAATCAACACTTAGGGGCATATTTAGGGTCATTTATAGGAGTTCCCTTCATGACAAGTAGGTTTAGCACACCTAAATGAGATGTGATTTGGAAGTTCCAAGGGGAACCATGATAAATTATCCATTTAAGTTCATGGAGGAGGTAAATAATGAAGATGTAGAACAAATTTGAGGACTAGAGGATGAGTTTTGTCCAAGAAATTGTAATTTTGTCAAAATCGGGTTAAGCAAGTTATGCCAAAATAATGCTTTGGATTCTTAGAATTCAATCTAAATTGACAAGCATTCTTCAGAAAAAACATAAGAGAAAATTTCTGAAGATCATAGAGAGACAAATATTTTTTAAAATTACAAAGCCAAAAGGATGGACAAGAAAGTTCTATCCATTTTTCTTGCACTATCTAAAACCCTCCTAAAGCCTAGTTAAAAGAAACATGGAGAAAATTACTTGGTTATGCCTCCAAATGGAATTATTTTTCCTTAACAATTATTTTAGTGTATAGAGAACTCATCATAGGTCATGTTTATGGTGGTTTAAGCTTATGAAACATGGTCAACTCCATGAGAAAATAGGTGTTTTGAAGATATTTTAGCATATAAAGCTCAAACAATGAAGTTACAATGAAAAGTGAATTGTTTCAGAAACCTTATGATGTGCTCTTGATGTTTTTTATTAGATAGGGTAATAAGTAGGGATTATGGCTCCCAGAGGCCTTACATCTTCAGATACATCATGAGCGTAACCAAACAGAAACAAAAAGAGAAGAATGGTAATAAAAAGGGTTAAATTAGATTAACCTGAACAAAATCCCACGAGGAACATAACAAAAATGAACCAAAAAGAAACAAAAAATTACTATTAAATCAAAAAAGGGAAATTATACCCACAACCCACAAAATTTCCAACCTTCCAACATAAGATATTTTATCTTGAGGCATTCAGAGGAGTTAGTGTGGGTCCATGCTTGACCCATTTGTACATAATCCTAATCATCCACCTTCTGGGTGTCATCCTTACCACCATCCTCCTCTTAAGAACTACTAAGGTAATTTTTGAGCCTTTTATTCTTACATCCCTTTTGCAATTTACACAGCCTCTCTTAAAAGTCTTTTGACCATGTTTTTTAATCCAAATCAACTCCTCCTTAATGGAGTTATGATAAATGTAGATATTCTTCAAGGCCTCGATGTAGTTTATCTTGATATCCCTTAGGTCCGTACCAACTACACCTAGGGATTTCACATCATTCTCCAATATCTAGATCTTGAGATTAATTTTATCAGTAGTCCCTTCCCAATCTGGATGAACCTTATTATTTCCCTTAGAGAAATCATCTTTCATGCTTGTTAAAGAAATCATAAACATCTTACACTCCTTACCCTCACCCTGGATATGGAAACCCTTCTTCCTCTGAAGTTTTCTCATACGCATAACAAAAGTGAAATTATCATCAAAATTCTCTGCGTCTAACACTAACTCCTTAGTCATGAGGGGCTTACCATTTTGATAAATAACAAGGATGAGTCTGTGACGCAGGGGGGTCTCTGTCTTCCCTTGCTGAAAATATTTGATCAACGTTGAGACCAACATGAACAAATAAAAAGGGATACTCATAGCAACCTTATGTCTAAACACGTTTAGCATAGAGAGGTGGTGTGTATAAATCTTCCTATACATTCCCTCAAGTTTTATCTATCGCATAATATGAAGACACAAAATATTCCATATGCTAGGTAGGTAATATCGCTTAATGTCATCAATGAGAAAATAAACCTTTTATTTACCTTTGAAAAGATTTGAATCTCGTGGTTATGTTTGGTTCGGTCCTTGAAGATGTTTATCCCCTCCATATCCATGCCACTAGCCTATGCGATTGAATGCTCAGAAACATGCACCTCCATACCACAGACCATGACCTTCCCATTCTCCCAGGCTCACCCAAATTCAAGGGCAAGGGATGGATAAGACCTATTAAGCCTAGAAATGAAATTCCTAAAACCTCTCGTCTTAAAAATGTGTGCCTGGGATGGATTATTCTGTAGCACACCATAGTTTGAGGGTTCAACTCTAATCCTTCCTACTCCCATGATTTTCTTTCTCAAAATATCTGAGAGCTGGACAACAAATAGACAGTACATCCCACAAACCCACAGTAAATATAAATCTCATCGAATATCTCACACATGCTAATGGGACCTTCATTAATAAAAACATTGATGACAAGAAACCCTAGGGGAGATATGGATTTCAAATCATTTCCTATCATGATTAATGGTATTATTAATAATAGTTAGAATCTCATCCCCATTTTCCCAAAATTTAAAAACATTATTTTTCACCCCCCAATCAGCCAAACAATCCACACTTTCATTACCATTACTTGGGGTATGAGGGAAGAGAAAATTATCAAAGGATTTAAACAATTCCTTAATGTCAAGGAGAATATTGCCTAAAGCCTAGTTGTGGATCTTGTATTTTCTAAGGGAATTTATGATGAGAATAAAATTCCCTTCAATCTGAATCATCTTGAAACTCCTATCTTTTTCCAAATGAATGCCCCAGATAAGTTCCATGGCTTTAGCAACATTGTTACTCTGGAATCCTAAAGACCCAACATAAGCAAAAACCCAATTGCCTTTGTGATATTTGAGAATGCCACCTCACCCAGAAATACCAAGGTTACCCTTAAAGGCCCCATCATAAATAAAATTTAACCAACTAATATCTGGTTTATTCTATTGACTTCTAGATGAGGAGTCTTGAAACTGAGAGAACTGAAGGGGAATTGCTTAAGAACTATGGCCTCTGTCTTAGGATAGGGGGCCTTAACTTTTCCCTCAAAAAGTATAACATTTTTCTTTAGGGAAGAGCATAAAGGGCCACTCACCTTCTTAATAGTAGCATATTGATCCTTGAATATCATTCCATTTCTTTCCTTCCACAAAATTTAGAGGAAGTGAGGGAGACTCCATCCTCCAGGCAGCCACAAGAACCACCTTTTTAAAAGGACAAGTCCATTGTAAAAATACTCCATTGATTTGGGAACGTCCATTGATGATTGAAGAGGTCATAGCACTAATGAAAATACAACCAATGAGAAAGGGAAATGGATAAACAAGTTATTAGCATTTTCCTCATGTTTACCAAAAAGAATACATCTACTGGGGATAATCATACCTCTTTTCCTTAGATTTTCAATGGTAAGGATTTTGTTCCAGTAGTAGCAAGCCAGTAGAAAGTATTACCCTTGGGGATCAAATCCTTAAACCCACAATGTGTTCCAGTAATCCTTCTAGTCCAGGGCTTTTAAATTCAAGAGATAAGCATATTTAACATAAAAATTCCCTGATTCCCCTTCTCTCCAAATAACAAAGTCATGTCTTGATGTTAAAACTGAGGAATATGGAAATTATGAAGCTTTAAATTGATGTCAATGAAAGGATAAATGGGGCCCGTAAAATTAGGACGAGGAAGGATAGAGATCCAAGTTAAGCCCTCTCCACTCCTAATCAAGTAATCTTGAACCATATTTCTACCATTCTCCTTAAAGAGGTGAAACACAAATTTCCAAGGTTCTTCATTCACAAGTGGTTTGTCCTCAAGTGAGATATCTTTGCCAAAAATAGATTTTATTTCCTTTCTTGATATTCCATTTAATACCTTGTCCTAAAATAGCTTTTAGATTATAGAAAGGAATTCTAGAAGGTTGAGCCCAAAGGAAGATCATCTTTCAGAAAAATGGTGTCTAGTCTGTTAATCTTCCATGAGATATTTCTTCTTAAGGATTGAAAGAGGGTTTGAAAACCCGAAAGCAAGGATCACAAGGGGACAATGTGCACATCAGACAGAGCGTGCAAATGGCAGTGTGAAGAGATCTCAGGAGGAGTGAGGCATTCAACCAAATGTGCATGTAAAGATTCGACAAATGGGCAGAACCTTGATAAGCCACAAAACTCTCTTCTATCTCATAGATCAAATGGGGTGTACATATAGGAGGTGCTGAGTAACCCCCAGTGTAGTAATCATGACAACTCGAGTAGAGAGGGGGAGTTACATTCCCAGAATAGAAGTGTAACTTCCAATGATGCATATGATGCACTGACGCACTGACGCATAAGGGAATCTCATAATGACCCCTAAATGACACATGGATCTACGATCTCACCTAAGTGAGATGGACTCACCTAATGATGTGGAAAATAACACACACCAACACCCCCCTTTATTATAACTTAGGATGAGGCAGCAAGTCAGAAATGAGAAATGGTTCCTAACACAAAGCCTGATGAGGTACCCACGCACAAGAAAAAGGGTCCAAAGAAGTGAAGGAAAACCCAGTGGGAAAAACATCCACCACAAGAGAAAAACACAATCTCTAATCTAAGAAAGATGCCAAATAAGGGTCCCGGCCATAGACGAGCCTGAAAAGGTACCCATGTACAAAGAGGAAATTTCTTGGAAAGAAGAAGAAAAGAGAAGAAGAGGGAGACGAGAGGAATGCAGAAGATGCCATGGACAGATCTGAACTCTGCAACTCTAGGAGGTCTCCAAGAAGAATTTCAATGATGTGATCCTTTTCCTCTAGACTAAAGAAGAGCCACCCGCAACGAATTGTGTGCCTGCCCTTAGAAAGAATAGAAAATGACGTGCTGGAAGTCTGCTTACTCCACAAAGGAAACTGAAGGCAACAACATGAAGAACTCTGAGTCTGGTGCACGAAAGTGTGACATAGGTCTAGCGAGTGAGTGCCAAGGAACCGAAGGTAATGTCACGAGTGTAGAGTTGTCAAAGTATAAAAGAGGACCACCCGTGCAAAGAATGTCCAAGTGATGTGAAGGGAACAAAACATCCTCCACAATAGAAAAGGGATCCACTAGCTAAGGGTGGATCAATGAAGGTCTCTGGAAATGTGGAAGTGATAAGATTCCTAAAAGGGGCACTCCCAATAATAGAGATAATGAACTCTTCTGAAACACTTGTAGATGGATGAGGAACTTGTAGTGCATCACAAGTAGACTCTGCGAAAAGATGACTAAGGTTAGGCAGATACTCGTCCAATGAGGGGGCTCAACAAATAGAAGAGTGATGTTAGATAGGTATGAGTCATCCAATGAAGGTAAAGGAGTGAGAAGGGGCCTCGCACACTGAAGGTGGAAATGAAGGATGGTGTAATGATGGTGTGAGATTGAGTAGGAGACTGCTCGATATCTGATGAGATGTGGGATGTGACAATTACTGTCTGGAATAGTGAGAGAAAGAGGAGAGAAGTCCTCTGTAATGCTCTCGACATTAGAACTGGATGCACAATCCTCATCATCAGAAGTAGAACCAAGCGAGCCTATGTCAGTGGAACTATCATCACACAAAGAAAGTGGAGGAGACAAATGAATCACCAGCAACAACAATGGTGGCAGCATGTGAAGGGTCTCCATAAAGGGACTGAAGAATGCTCTAGACATGGTGAGGTGGATCTGATTGTGCCACGTGAAACCAAAGAGATTGAGAGACATGCATCATCATGTGACCAAAGACATGGTTTGCAAGTGTCAAGGAAGTCCTCCAGATGATGATGATCAGTGGGTGCAGGAACTGGCCCAAGCAAGAAGGGTAAAGACCCTTGTGGGCGAAGTAATGTTCCATTGAAGCACGCCAAGCTGAATAGTTTCCTCTCCTGGTGAGAAGTGGCAGAGGCTGTAAGGTGATCCTACAATGCTCAAGTTTAGAAAGAGCACTCTCCATGATGCAAAATGAAAGATGCACAAAATCAAGATGTCAGACTCGGCCGATAATGCGTCTACGTGTGTAGGCCCAAGAGTACAAACAACCCCCCTAGAATGTGGCACTTTATAAAAGTAGTGCATTACAAAACTGACAATTTCATCATGTAAAGTGTAAGAAATCATGTAACTTTGACCAAGGAAGCACTCAAAAATGAGCTGCGAGTCAAAAGTTATGGCATTAAAACGATTCCCGCAGCTGATGGAAAATGCCACTAAACGCTGCAAACGCATTAAAAAAGTACACGATATGGGTGCAAATGGTATCATGTGGGTATTCATTAGAAACGGCATGAAATTTTAGCAGGGGTTTGTTTTGACTGCGAGGGGGGGTTAGCCTCCTGCCAACCCCGGACCTCGCCCTCCGTCTTCAACAAGCATAGGAGGGTTGATTACAAGCCAAAAAAATAGCCTTAAAGATTATTACATGCCATTTAATAAATGTTTTAATTTTTAAAAAACACCCTAAAACATCAAAAAGAAGGTGGGGGAGAGGAGTGGGCCGATACTGAGCTAGTTTGGGTTTGGATTTAAAACGTTTTCCAATGTAGGCAGCAAAAAACATTTTTTTTTTACAGACCTCCACGTGTGGGAGGTGAAGAAACCACTGGAGTAGAAGAGAACCAAGCTGAGCATGCCAGGCTGTGCATGGAACGGTCTACCAGGAGCTGCATGTGCTCGAGATGTGCCAAGTTTTGGGGCTGAGTGAAACGGCCTGAGTGGCTGGCTGTGCAGAAACGTCCAAGCCTGAGTTGAAGACCATGTTGCAGGGCGGATTTCCTTCATAGAGATCCTAGTGAGAAGACTATAGAGTGGTGAATTTGACTCAGACCAGTCTGAGTAGGGCCAAAACACCAAGCTAGAGAGGGCATGATTCAAATTTTTTTTTTAATGCAGACTTGGAAGTCGTTGGCTCCAAAAAATGAGTTGTTGGAGTTGCTCACAGTGCATGGGAGGTCGCTGCAGGTAAGTTGGCAACGTCCAAGCAAGAGCCTAAATATTTTGCGTGGATATCTTCCAGTAGAGCCTATTGAATAGTGAATCCGCAGTCAGCTGGGTGGTAGAGACCCTATCAGAAGAGCACAACAAAAACACAAAACAAAAAACAAGGCACTAGAATAGAATAGGCAGCGAACACGCCTAACCAAGCACAGGCTTTGTCCCAACGAGAAAGATCACAACAAATAATGCTAAAAGGATCCTCCAAACCAAAGATCATGGCAGAACAACGGTAATTCCAAATATGTTCAGCAAAGAAAGAACCTAAGCTTCCAAGGAATCAAAAACGGTGCAGGTTCGACCCAGGAAGCAAAGCATGAGTTGATCATAGAGTTGTCTGTGAAGCCAATGAAAAATCCGGAGAACTCAATGCAAGAAAACACCAAATGCAAACCCAAAGACGAAATAAAAGCGGGCAGGGAGAGTAGCTTGAAGTAACAAATAAGACAACACTAAACTCTAAAATTTGCAACCCGTGAATTTTGAAATGCACCCCGGAACACACATAAAATGCATGTAGATCCAACCATGAACCACGAACAACTGAGTGAAGGTATAAACACTCGAATCAATGCACTGAAGCACATAACAGAATATCCATTACGACACACGCAACGAGAACCCGATATCACGTCGAAAGCTGGAAAACACACATAGAAACACTGATGAGTGCACAGATCCACAAGATCCACTCTGATACCATGAAAGAGGGTTTGAAAACCTAAAAGCGAGGATCATGAGGGACAACGTGCACATCAATGGACATGTGAACGACAGTGTGAAGATATTTCGGGAGGAGCGAGCATCAACCGAATGTGTATGAAAAGATTCGATAAATGGGTAGAACCTCAATAAGCCACAAAACTCTCTTCTATCTCATAGATCAAATGGGGTGTACATATAGGAGGTGTTGAGTAACCCCCAGTGCTATAATCATGACAACTCGAGTAGAGAGGGGGAGTTACATTCCTAGAATAGAAGTGTAACTCCCAATGATGCATATGACGCACTGACGCACTGACACGCTAACGCACTGTTGCGTAAGGGAATCTCATAATGACCCCTAAATGACACATGGATCTACAATCTCACCTAAGTGAGATGACTCACCTAATGATGTGGAAAATAACACACACCAAGAAGGATGTCAACCTAAATACCTTCTTCCTTGGTAATCCTCCATCCAGTTTTAGCCAAAAAATCCTCATTCATTAATTTGATATATTTTAACCCTAAACCACCACAAGTCTTAGGTTTGGTGGCTTTGTTCTAAGCAACTAAAGAATATATTAAATGATCCTCATCTCTTGACTAAAGAAAATATTTATGAATCATTTCCAATGAGACAATGATTTTAACAGGGATCTTGAAAAGGGACATGACATAAATTGGGATTCCTTGCAAGGAGCTTTGAAGAAGTTGGATCTTGTCATCCTGTGATGATAAATATCCCTTCCAAGCAGAAAGCTTCTTGCTCACCTGGTCTCTAAGAGGATTCTAGATAGAAATTTTTGGTTTTTTATGAATGAGAGGAATTCCAAGGTAAGATTCTGGAAAGGATTTGATCTTGCAACCAAGAATTTGGGCTAATCTATTTTGGAATTTTTCTTCCTCATTAATACAAAACAACACTCATGAAAATTGACAAGCTGCCCTGAAACCATATAAGATTCCTGTAACACATTTTTGTAGTTAATTTACTCTTGAATTGCATCTTTCCCAAGTAAGAAGTTATCATCCATAAATTGATTAAGACAAACATATGTTAACCCATTAGAAATTTTAATCCCTTGAATGAGATTTTGAGAAAGAGCTTGATTGTATAATCTACTAAGGGTTTCATCCGTAATGATATATAGAAAAGGAGAAAGGGGGTCTCTTTGTATTAATCCCTTACTATCCTAGAAGAATCCTTCATGTTTACTATTGATGATGACTAAAAAAATAGCAATGGAAATACAAGTTATCGCTAAGAAAACACACTAATCAATAAAACCTAGATTAACCATGATAGCCCGAAGGAAATACGAAAAACATCTATCATATGCTTTGGGAATATCCAGTTTGAAAAGCATGGATGACCTACATGAATTTTCCACTGAATGAATGGACTTTTGAATAACAATGATACTATCCATAATTTTTCTATCAGGAACAAAGGCTCCCTGATTAGGAGAGATGAATTTTGAAAGCACATTCCTGAGTCTAAAAGAGAGGATTTTGGTGATTAGTTTGTAGATGGTATTGCACAATCTGATGGGTTTGAAATATTTAAGATCTTTAGACCCAATCATCTTGGGAATAAGAACCAAGAAAGTGTTGTTGATTTATTTAAGAAGATGTACAAATTTAAAGAAATATTGAACTACGACCACCACATCATGTTTAATAATCTCCTAAAAATGTTGAAATAAAAAAGTAGGGAAACCATCAAGACCTGTATATTTTTCAGGTTCCATATTAAATATAGAAAACCTAGTTTCCTCCTCTCCATGAATAAGAGAGAGAGCTTTGTTATCTTGTTCTAAAATTAATTTATGAAAAATAGCAAGGGCTTTATCCCAAATAGAGGCCTCAGGGTTTGGGCTTTGAATAAATAAATACTTAAAATAATTAATCATAGTATTTTCATTTCCTCTTCATCTGAAGTGAGTTCCCCATTATGTTTTTTGATTTCATGAACTCTGAGATGGTTAGATTTAGTAGTAGCCGTGAAATGGAAAAATATTGTATTCCTATCTCCCTTCTTAAACCATTTGACCCTAGGCTTTTGCATCCAGTAAATCTCTTCTTTAGCAAGAAGATCTTGATACTCGATAAAAATATTTTTTTCCTATTCCTTAAGAGAAGAGTTGAGATCATCCTCCTCCATCAAGTCTTCCATAGTTCTCAAATCTTCCATTATCTTACTCTTTTGAAGAAATATGTTACTAAGGTATCCTTGTTCCAAACCTTAATCATATTTTTAACATGCTTCAGCTTGTAAGTCAATTTAAAAATTGGAACCCCATACACCTGAACACCCCACTATTCCTACACCTTGTTATAAATAGCATCATGATTCAACCACATCTTTTCAAACCTAAAAGATTTTCCTTTTTTTGGATAATCCCTATCCTAACTTCAAAAGAATTGGATTATGGTCATAACCAATCCTTTAAAGAGAGGTAAGCGAATAGAATTGATTAATCATACTTTTGTGGTTAATCACAAAATGGTAAATTTTTATTTGAATAAGATCCTTTCCTTTCCTTATGTTCGACCAAGTATATTTGGACCATCCCAACTCCAAACCAAATAAACCATTCCTCACCAAAACAATTGTTAGATCCTCCATACTATTAGAATAACTAATAATCCCTCATTTTTTATCAGAAAGAGAAAGAAGTGTGTTGAAGTCTCCTCCAATGAACCAATAATCATCTTTGAAAAAGATTTTAAACTTTGAAATTTCCTTCGAAAGACTTCTTCTTCCCACCAAATTCGGTGCATAAATATTTGACACAATCCTATTCTTTTTGGAAGCAATCTCTGTGAAACATAAAGAAACGTGATTCGAGGAAGTCGACAGAATTTCCCCCTTTACCACCACAGGATTCCAGAATCAAACAATACCCCCAGAGGCTTTTGAATAATTAGAACCCACCCAGTAACCTTCCTTCCAAACAAACCTATTAACATATTTAACTCTATCGAGATTCATCTTAGTTTCTTTAATCAGTAAGATATCAGGTTTATGTCTATACCTTAACTCCTTAATAATTCAATGCTTACCTAGGTTTTTTAACCCTCTAACATTCCATGATATGAAAATCATTTCAGTTTGTGGAGGTTTGAAAAAACATCCTTCAAGGATTTTGCATACCTTTCTCTATTTCCTTCATTGCAAATCTTTCATTTCTTTCCTTGTTTGTTTATCTTCCTTTAGGAAGGTTTCCTTACCTCATCATCCCTGTTACTAATTCTAGTATTGGGTTTGGATCTATTCATGGGGGTCACGGGGGGAGAGGCTACCTCCTAGGTATTTGGAACCACTTCCTCCATCAAAGCTTCAAAAGCATTTAAAGTTACCACTATGCTCTCCTCTTGCCTTTGTCCAAAATAGATTTGGCCAATAGATGATACCTCCTCAAGGGATAGGACTAACACTACCTTCTCTCCATAGTCACCAAAGGAAATAGAGGGAGCCTCCATTTCTATATTTTTAGATTTGAAAGTCGAGGCCCCATCCCTTTGAGTCAATTTGGGTTATTTATGTGAATAAAATTAATAATATAGGAGTTTATCTCAGACCTACCACTAAGAAGGCTAGTATACAAATCCAATAATGGTGAAATGGAGATGCTTATGATGAAATGAACATTTTTGATGTTGTTTATAGGTCTTTAATAACATGAAAGTTTCCCATATGAGTTAATAATGTGCCTCATTTAGTTTAATGAAGTGCTTGTATGCATAATTTTGACTGATCCAAAACTGCCCTTTTGAGCTAGTGAATAAGTCCTCAACTACATGTATGAAGAATGTGTTTTTCCTAAAGAAGGTATGGCTATAAATGATTGAGCATTTTGTTTTGGATATATGTGCAATGCTTGAAGAAATTAAATTCCTTGGTGAGTACCCTAAAGGTGGTTGTGTCATGTGAGTTGAAGACTGGGTTTTAAGATCCTAGAACTCTATAAGACCACTTTGAGAAATTTGAGTGATATGATGATCCTTTTTGTGATTTTATGATTTATGTCAATTGGATGTGAAAGAAGAATTCATGAGATTAATGTTGATGTATGATAGGTGATTGGATGACAAGGTTTAATGCTCTAAGTAATCAGATTTTGAGGATTGTATTTTTTAGTGTAAAGATTTGATTGTTTCTTTTTCAAATCAGCATGTTCTTGCTTGAATGAGAGTGATGAATCTCCTCTAGGAATCTAAAGGTAATGTAGAGACAACTCACCACCTTCTCCAAGATTTGAAGAGATTTGAAGACCCGTTCTTTGAAAAATTTCAAGCATCTTCATGACTATAATTTTTGGACCTCCATGAATGTGACTGAAGCTCTAATGGAAATTGAAGGAGAAATGGCAAGTTAGGAAGCACGTCAAGAAGTTATAGAGTCAAGAGAGGAATTTTGTAATATATATGCATTATTTAAACACTTATCCTAAGTCAGATTAGATATAAAATAAAGAGAACTCACCAAATAGGAAGAAGACAAAAATGACTAGGCAGTTACACAAGAATATGTCAGCTGTCAGATTTCAGTTGTAAGAAGAATCTCTTCAGTTGTGTAGTGAATTTAGGATTTATTTGGTAATCTAAATGAAGGTTACAACCTACATGGCAGGTTGTGTAAGGTGTGCACATGAAACTAACATTTAATCAGTTACAATCATTACATGAGGAAAATTTGAGATGATTTCATGCAACCTCTAATTCGAGTTGAAGAGTTATTGTTGTAAGGTGAAGTGCAAGAGTCTCTCAAGCATGTTTACTTTGATAATATAAACATCTGATTGTTGTGTATGAATATGTTGTTAATGAAGACACCATTGAAGGTGAAAAAAGGGAATGAAAACATATTGAAATACAAAGATGTGTCTAATGTATTGAGGAATGTAATTTTACAACAATTAGGAGCATGAAAGTGCAAATAATTGAAAAGGATACCTGAGATAAGAAGAAAGATAAAATGCGTACGAAGAGGAAGCTTTCAGTGGGGGTACTTGCAACAGATGAGGGAGAGTGATAAGAGAAGAAGTGATCATAATTTTTGTAAGATACAACACAAGAAAAGTGATCAAAACATTGTGAAGAAGTCTAAGTGGATGCTTAGCACACACGGTGTTGATGCTTCCTTGTAAGTGACAACTTATAAAATATCAAGTGGAATCTTGATTGAAGAGTTAGGATATGAAGATTCCATACAAGTAGAAGATTGCTAAAGTTCAAGTGAAAATTTGACTAAAGTATTGTAGTTGATGCTTTAAGTTGAGTGGATGCTCAACAAAGAAATCATTGTAACATTTGCAGGACATTTTTTGCACAAGCTATTTATTTGGTTTCAGTGGGTTTTTCTCCCTTGAAGGGTTTCACACATTAAATCTTGTCTCACTATTTTTTTTCTCATATTAATTACTTGTGAATGATTTTGTGGTTTCATCATAACAAAGTTAAGGAAATTGAAATTGTCTGTCAAATTTTTGTATAAGCATTGATTGCCCCCCTCTCAATGCCTAGAATTTCCAACACTTGACAATGAAAATAGGTATTGGGTATGTTAATATAAATAACACGATGAGAAAAATGGGTTTCCCCAAATTGTATTTCAATGGTGTATTTCAAGTATTTGGAGAGGTCAATTACAACACATGCCCATTTTTAGGACGAGCATTGAAAAAATTTGGATCATTCCAAACAAACAAGTCTCCTTAAGGGTTTGATTAAATCCTCAAGAAAACCCTAAAAGGGGAGAGGAAGATTGGAAAATTAGACCCAAACTGGAACTTTAAACTTGGCTTGCTCTATGACATGGAAATCCCTAGTCCAGTGCAAAAACATCACCAGTTTGTTAAGAATAACCATGGACCATGGTTGAAAATGGCTTTGTAGTGTTTACCATTGTTAAACCTAAAAATAATGAAACCCTTGGTGATATTTTGAACTCCCTCAAGTTTTACACCATGGTGTTGCTAATGGTTGTGAACCCACTATTTTAGTAAGATTTTAGGGGGGACTTGGCCAAGAAAATAACCCACAAGGGTAAAATATTCGAGCCAATTGGAAGATTTATTAAAATCTGGTAAATTAATAACAACATCAAGTAAAGGATTCTCAAAGTGTAGGTGATTACCTCGTCGAAGACCTTTAGGAAAAAATTACTCGCTTTCTTGGGAGCCATGGGAGTCATGCTTTCCATCAGCCGAACCTTCATCTATAGATGGAGGCAATGAGATGGAATCCATAATTATAGGCATTACGTTGTGCAAAGGGAAAAGTAAAGGGAAACTCAATGAAATAATGAAGTTCGAGAATATCAAAAATCCTGCCAAAATGGCGGTATGAGAGCAAGAAAGTACGGAAAACAACAAGCATGGACCTAAACCCTAGAAAATTCATCGCTTCAAACCCTAATAGAGATCCATGAATAATTTGTTTATTCGAATTATTCATCCTTAAAAAATAAAAAACAATCAAATGTATCTATGTATTGGGTTATATGTATATTCAAGAAATGTTTGTTTAAAAAAGAAGGTGAGATGATCCCAAATGTCTTTAATGCTTAAGATATTAAAGTGAAATAATTATAAAGTTATAAGGAAATCACTGTTGGGGATCATGTTTCATGAATCATTGTTAGGATGAGAAGGAAAATGATAGCGATGAGGGATTTAAATACAATTTTTATTTTAATGAAGATAAACATTGATCTTAAAAACTCACACACTATTTTAACTAAAAATATCTTCTCTATCCTTATGGGCCATGAAAATATTCTCTCTTATAATTATAAAGGTTATTACTTATAGTTCAATTTGAAGTTTTAATATTGATAGGATTTGACTTGTTATTCTAATATAAATCTCAACTTCAAACCAAACAAATTTTGGTTTGGAGTTAATTAATTTAATATTTTCTCAAACTTATTTTCTATACTATGATGAAAATTGGTTATAATAATAATATTGGTAATAAACCATTAATTTTTATATTTGTGTGAATTTTTAACATCACTCATATTTAATTTAATGAGACATATATTTATTAATTTTTGTTTTTGTTTTCTCCTAGGCATTCTCATTCTCCTAGGCTTGACCTAGCTTGTTTGTGGTTTTGGGGTGTGCTCTCATATCGCCCGATTTTTTGTTGAACGTCATCTTGTATCTTATTGAATTAATATAATATAAGATCTCTTTTCATCAAAAAATTAATTATGTCGAAGTGTGCGTCTATAATGAGGGAGACTCTTGATGACGACGCCCAACTTCTTGAGGTGTTTGTCACTATTATCTCCCCACCTCTTGTGTGTCCTCCTATTTCACTTGTCTATCACAGGATGAAAAGATATTTCAATTGGTTAGTTGAGGTGTTTATCATTATTTTCTCCCTTCCCAATATGCAAATTATTCATCCTCCAGCTATTGGTTCCCACTCCAATTTTGTCATGCGCCATTGGTGGTTTTACATGGTCATCCTAAGTAGTTGATTTCTTTGGCTTTCCACCTATTTTACAAGCACATAAACGGGGCATGTTAGAACCAATATCATGTCCAGTGGATTAAATAATCTCTAAGTTGAACAAATATACATATTTCTTGCTTATGAATGCCCTCAAATGTTTGATCTCGTGGTGAGAGTCAAAATGCATAGTAAAATTCATGTGTCGACATATAACATCATTTGGAGGAAAATGCAATGAAGATGTGTCACTATGTAATCAAATAAAAAAAGTGATTTAGAGCTTCTTTAAGAGCCCCAAATTGAAATCCATGGTAGCCCCTAGAAGTTTTATTGTTATGACATTTATTGGCTTATATTTATGGGCTTTCTTCATTCATTCTATCTAAACCTGGTCAACACTATCCATTTTTTATGTCACCTCCAAAATTGTACAAAATTCTATTCTTCCACAATAGTGGATGGTAATTAATTTGAGGTGCCAGATTCAAATCCTGGGTTAATGTGTAGGGTTGAGGTCACTGAAATCCATTTTCCATACAAAAAATTTATGGTTCTCAACTCACAGATTTTGGCATTCCAACATGATTATATTGATTAATTATTTGTATAATTTGATTAATTTTTACTATGTTCATGTGCACTCCAATAAAATATCTAAAAGAGATTTTGTTTTTTGCACTAATCCTACATCGTCTCTCCATTTTACTCCCTCTATGATAGAATGCTACTTTTCTAGTATTATCTAGTTTTGGAAGAAAACCATTTCCTAGCTATGAAATAACATTTTTCTTGGCCTTGAACTATTTCAAATAAGAGTTATGCTCATTTTCTGATATTTTCTTAGAGCCTCAACAATATTTAATACAAAATTCAATGTTCTCTCAATTGGAGGCATGACTTAAATTTCCACAGGCTTAAATTTTAATAAACTAATTTGTGAGAAATTTTATGCCCATGTGACAACGTTTTGATGCTTCATTAATTAATGTAGCCATTACATTATTACATGCCTAGAAAAGTGAAACATAGAGTAGCATACCCAAGCACCATCATTTTTGCAGCCAAAACCGCCTTCATCGGGTTCTTTGTAAGCATACACGTGCACTTTTCCTCTCCAATAACTATATGCATTGCACGCTCCATCTTCACAATTACTTGTTGAAATGAATTATTGTAATATTGAGCCCCAAACAAGATTTAAACGTTTTTTTTCCTCTCCCCAAAAAACCATCTGATAGTATTAACTGCTGATTTTAAGTGCCCAGATTTGAAATGTATGTTTTAAAGGGAAAGCCATTAATTGCTTAAATATGATTTTTGTTTTATGTGCATATTGGTGGGCATAAACGTGTTGAGAAAGAGAAGAGAACAACTCAAGGATTGAAACAACAATGGAATAAAGAGATATTGAACAAGGAAAGTACATGGCTCCAGATCTGAACAAGAGGGTATAGAGAATGAATGCATGGTAGAAAATAGAGCAACATCCCGGGTTCATACATAGTAGTGAAAATGTTATAGTAGGTATTTACCTTAGCTCATGTGCACCTAGGTACATTATTTACTTTTATTGTATTTATCCTCACCCACTTATGTGTGTGGATATTTGTTTTTATTTATTTAGATATTAGGAGATATTATCTAGTTGTTAGGTATAGTTCTTTCCTTGATCTATGGTATTGACTAGTTCTTTCCTAGATCTATGGTATTGACTAGATCCTTGATGTTTAGTTCTCTCATAAATCTATGGACTTGACTAGTTCTTTCCATGATTTATGTCTTGATCTACGACCTTGACTATTTCTTAGATTGTTATTCCTTGCCTATATAATCAAGGCCCATTCTCATTGTATTGCATTGAGTTCCATTATAATATATGATATTGTTGCTCATTTGTTTGTAAAGGTTTTATGTAAAGCTATTATGGTGAATTGCTTTCATCTTATTGATCGTGGTGTTTGATTAGCATCTGTGTTCTTGGCTTGGTATGATTTGGTTATTGTTCCTTTCATGGTATCAGAGCTGGAGATTGTTATTGACATCCGTCTGTAAGTTTTATTTTGTAAATAATTTTTTTATATATCCATATATTTCAGGATTTTCTTGTATTTTTTTCTGCATGCATTTTTATGCAAAACAAAGGCTTCCATTGGATCCAGAAGGTGGCAAAACCCTAAGATCGACTATAAACTCGACCGTTTCGGGAGGCAGTCTTTTTTGGTTTTTTTATTGTGCAAAGAATCATGGTAGTTTGCCTCGGAATTCATGTTAGCTGTGAAGGAAAACCAGAAAATCATTTTATGGGTTTTTCAAGTTTTCAAAGATTGGATCAGGGTTTTTGCTTCTATGGGTGTATCATTCTTGATCAGCGCGCAGGAGATCTTTTTCAGAAAAGTTGTTTCTTTCCTCTTTTGGTAGGGGTCCATGGGTGGTTGTGCATGATTTGCTATTTCGGGAAAATCTGCAGACTACTATTTTGGGCGGCGAAGGTCACTTTCAGCACAATCCAGAATAAACAATTTTTACCAGAAGAAGTAGTTGGATGTGAATTTCTCGAAAACCAGCGATACCCCCCAAAAATAGTAAGTTACACACACCCATTAAAATCATTGGCCCCTGGTCATATGGTATGGTCATATGAGGGCTTAAAGCTTGTGATTCTTAACTCCAACCCCCTTTCATTTTATTTGTGTGGTGAAGGAAAGAGTATTTTATTCTATTTTAGTGGCAACTAAAATAAATAGTAGAGCATAATATTGAAAAGCTTGTAACTTTTGATCGGGTAACTCGGTTTTGAGTGTCATTCTTTGCAAAAGTGATTATTTTTCTGTGTTCTTTCCATTGGAAATATTTATTTTGAGAATTACACTATAATTATAAAGTGTCATATTGTAAAACGCACTCATTATAAAGTGCCAAAATATGGGGTGGCTCTTGTTGCATTGTTTGGGGGTCTTATTGCATTGCTTGGTTCTTGCATTTCTTTTGGTGATTTTTTAAGGATGGCATCTACTTCTGCATTATATCATGTTGAGCCAGTAACAACACATGGAAACCAAGAATGGAAACAATAATTAAGCAGAAAGCATTATGGGCTTTAACTTCTTTAAAAAACCAGTGCTCACTAGAAAATATGAGAAATTTCAGTACCAGTGCAAATTTGATGAGTGTATGGGTTTGATAGGAACTTATGTAAATGATAGTCTTTTATTTCATTTAGAAAAGTGTGACTCTCCTTTCAAAATATGGGAGAAATTGGAGGATTTATTTGGAAAGGTGGATCATATGAGAGCCATGCAACTTGAAATTGAGATCACCTCTTTTAATCCTGAAGATTTTTCAAACAATTATAGACTATTTACCAAGTTCAAGCATTTGTTGACACAATTGAAGGGAGTGGAAGAGATAAGAAAGATGAAGAGTGTGTTTACTTTATTCTATCCAAGTTGAGAGGACCATTCCAAATTTTTACTTCTACCATTTTCTCTAGCATGGATGCCTTAGGTGACATTCAAATACCATAACTTAGAAACATTTTGTGAAAGACTTACTAGGAAGAATCCAAATTGTCTCACCTTGAGTCTTCCAAATCTCAAAAGGCATTAGTTACATCTAATCCTAAGGGCAAGGGAAAACCAAATAGTAAAAAATAAATCCACACCTTCATCTCAAAAATGCTCCGAAACCCAAAGAAAACACTCAAAACCAGGGATTATTCTAAATCCAAGAATAAGTCTAGCCGTTCAGGCTCTTTGTGGGGGTAGTAATCATGAATAACATAGGTGTTATAAGTGAATGCAATACTTAGAGGATGTATTCAAGAAACACAAAATTTCTAACTCCACTCCACCTCCTTCTAATCAGCATAGAAAAGGCACTTATGTTGTTGGAAGATCTCAGTCACCACTTGCAGACAATTGGGTTATAGATTCTGGTGCTTCTCAGCACATGACTTCTCTCAAGGAGTCTTTTGTTTCTCTAGGTTTGAGTTCTACTTCCAAAATTGAGGGTGGATATTCTTCCTTTCTTTCTATTTAGGGAAAAGGTGGTATACAACTTGATGGTGGAAAATATCCAAGATGCACTATATGTCTCCTAACATCACTACTACAAATTTACTTTCTGTATATCAAATTTGTCATTCTGGTCTAGGGAAAACAGTGACTTTTACACCACATGGGGAAGAAGTAAGAACTTTGTTAGAGCCTTATTCACTTATTGCTCAGGGTATTGTTGATCATAGTTCTAGACTATATCACTTTGAGGGGTTTGATTGACACTTCTTCTATAGGGACATGATTGGTTTCTCATTCAAATTCAAAGAGTAAGCTTTGGCATGAAAGATTTGGACATCTCAATTACAAATATTTGAAGGAGTTGAGCACTCATGGTATGGTAGATGGTCTTCCTAGAGTTTCTTGTCTTGAGGGAGTTTGTCATGGTTGTGCATTAGGGAAACAACACCAAGATCCTTTTCCTAAGAATTTGTCTAAGAGAGCTTCTTCACCACTTGAGCTTGTGCATAGTGACTCGATGGTTTTTCCTAACCCATCTTTCAATGGAGCTAAGTATGCACTTACATTTATTGATAATTTCTCAAGGCGTACTTGGGTTTATTTTCTCAAGTAAAAAAAGTGATGTTTTTTTCACACTTCAAAGTCTTCAAAGCTTTGGTCGAGAAACAATCTTCTAGTAGCCATAAAGAACCTTCGTACTGATAATGGGGGGAGTACTTCAGCAATGAGTTTTCTAACTTTTTTGGGCAACTCAAGGCATTATTCACCAACATTCTATTCCTCATACTCCATAACAGAATGGGATTAGTAGAAAGGAAGAATCGAACTTTGAAGGAAATGGGCTAACTGTATGATGTATTCTAGAGATATACATCCTATCTATTGGGCAGAAACAGTTAATTGTGCTAACTATATTCAGAATCGCACACCACCCAGAGCACTTGAGCATTTGACTCCAGAGGAAGCTTGGTCCAACACTAAACCAGATGTCCTCATTTTTCATGTCTTGGGAGCATGCTTGGGCCTTTGTGCCAAAGAAGAAAAGGAGCTTTAGATAAGAAGATTAAAAACCCTTGATCTATGTAAGGGTATTATGCGGAAATGAGAGCTTCTCA